>JAWWLV010000001.1:59872835-59889645 GCA_035041135.1 Platyrinchus mystaceus | reverse complement strand
TCTCACACCGGGTTAAAATTGGGGAGGGAGGCCTGAACTCGGAATTGGATTTTTAGGGCTCTCAAACCATGACACCCATTGACACAATACTTTTTTAAAAACTGAATGATGTTAAATATAAAGGGTAAGCTTTTTCAAAGGAATATCATAATTTCTGCTTCTTAGAAACTGGGGGATGAGGGAAGCCTTTCTTCCTCAAGTCCAAACAACTTATCCAGCCAGTCCATTTTTATTCCTTTGGGTATTTATAGGAAAAGACAAATTGTCTCTAATCAGGCATTGGAACAAGCTGTCCAGGGAGGGGATGAATTCTCTATCCCTGGAGGTGTTTAAGAAGAGACTGGATGTGGCACTTAGTGCCATAGTCTAGTAACTGTTGTGGTAGTGGATCAGTGGTTGAGCTTGATGATCTCAGAGGTCCTTTCCAATCCATTTGATTCTATGATTCTAAACCATGACACACTGAGTCATCCCACCTGGGTGAGATGCCTATCTTTCAGGCAAGAAAATGTCAAAGTGAAGTGTGAGGAAACCACCCTTAGTGAATATTCATGTATCTATCCTGTAAGGAATTTGAGGGCTCACAGAAATTCTATCAAGAGATTATATATAAATATACTTGTGCTACTACAGCTTTTCCTTTGGAATAATCCCTGACTTTTCCTCTGGAAAGCACCACAAAAAAAATTAATAGAAGTGATCCCTGAACTGAGGAATTTGAACAGAGACTTGAAATGTGACTTCATGAGTAATAACCATGGCAAGTGGCAAAGGCTGTGACAGAATGAGCGGGTCATCACAGTGAGGTAATTTGGTTAGTCACCTAGAGCTAGAACTCCGATGTAACATCATAAAAAATATTTTTAAAAATATAATCACAGCGATTGTTGCCTTACTTAGCTAATACTCTACAGTGCTGCAGAAAAAAAAAAAAAAAAAAAAAAAAAAAGATTTCCAGATCTGGAAAGAGATCTTCAACTCATTTAACTCTTTAACTCCGTGGAAAGAGGTCTGCTGAAGTTGGTGTGATTTGAGATTGGTATGGTGGCAGGTGTGAGAGACAAGCCAAGGTAAGTTCCAACAAAAAGAAAGATTGGTTAGAGGAAAGACTTGGAGATCTGGATCAGAAAGATTAATTCAGTGCAATGATATTTTAAATGGACTTAAAAATAAAAGAGGATTTAAATGTTCCTTCATGGCTTTATTCCAAAGAAGAATGATCCCTGGAACAACCTAAGAATTCTTTCCTGTTTTAGGTCAGCAAAAAATGGATGAACACAGCTGCTCACTAGACCATGTCCTCATTCTGCTTTGCCCTTCAATCCTTTTTGTCATTTGCACCAGTACAAAACTAGGTAGAAAAGGCTCATAAATCGTAATTCCAACATTTTACAGTTTTTTAGAAGAGTGTCTATCCATTAAGGTCCAAGAAATTATGATTCTCTACTGCATCAGTGTTATGTTTGCACAATGTTTTTTATTTCATCAGATCTTATTCATACACTTTGATGTAAAGGAGTGAAGAATCAAACGCATCCTTGCGGAGTTAGCCGTCAGGCTTGCAGATATGTATGTTCATCACCAGTCTCATGGAAAGAAATTAATCTCAAAACTTTCCATAATAAAACCTCATCCAACCGGAAAACAACACATATATAAAAAGAAGTATTCATCTGTTCTTAAAATAAAAGGAACTGAGATAAAGTTATGTTTTCCAAAGTCACTGTGAATTCTCAGCCACAGAGAGAGAAATGGGATCTAAGTAGTTTGCATAGCTTCCTAGTATGAAAAGCAACACAAATCTCCCTTTTTTTTTAAGGGATTAATTTCATTTTACTGATCAGCTGCTTACTCCCTATTGACTTTTCTCAATCTTCGTAAGGAGCTCCGCATCTCTGGGTCAGAAAGATGAATTGTTTAGATGGGAAGTGTTCAAAAAATGTTATTTGACCTAGTGGCAGGCAACAGTCTTGCTGGTTTTCTTTTCCCCTTTCATATTGCTAGCTTTTCATTCCAGCTGTGTGATGTAATAAATTTAATTTTGAAGGCAATATTACTCTGTTTGTTACTCAGTGTTTCAAAACCTAGATGTTGCACCAGACAAATTATGATTTAACTAGATACTATGTTTAACTCTTCTGACTTCTACCTAAAAACTTAACTGGTTATAGTAGTCCTAGTTGCATAAATAATTCAGAACAAATGGGGCATCCACATCCAACAAGGTCAAGTTTTCTACAACATTGTGTCAGGTTTGTGAATTGAATCACACTTGTTGTTGGTGACATACAGCACCACTGTAGACATTTGAGTTCCTAAGCCAAGTACTGTACATTCTTTGCAGTCTCACTATTGCAGTATGAGGACCCTTTGGGGTACTGCAGCTGGAGATATATTTTCCAAGGACATAGGTTGTCCTATATAGCATTCCTTCTGTACTTATTTTTGCTTTATTAATAGACACAGAGAGCAAGAGTCAAAATAGAACATGAGGATGTACCAGTATTAGGCACTGTGACTGATTAGGACTTGGATTCAGGGAAGAGCACACAATATAAAATGTAGATATACACACAGCAGCCCTGCTGAACATGATTATATGTCAGGAGTTTTGAAACATTTGTGAATCCTGGATGATATAATCATTTTAGAAATATATTTTATTTACTGGAGAGGATATTCAGAACCGGTCTTTTCAGACATTTATATTAATTCCCTTAGAAACATCTTTGCGATCACCGTAGATAATATGAACTACTAGTAGAAAACTGTTACACACAGTTGAAAACATGACTACCTTCTATACAGATTCAAGTAGGACAGTAGTGAGAATGGGATTACAAACAAAACAATTTTTTTTGTCTTCCTGGCACAATTCTTTAGCTAATCTGGCATAAAGAGAAGGCTGCCTGTGCATCTTCAGTAGTCAATATCTTCACAGATCCGGTGCTTTTCTAGTTGGCATTAAAATATGTGAATTTCTACTCAGTTACACTTATACAAGGAAAGAGTATTTCTGCTGAGACCTGATATATAAGTGAGGGCAGATTAAAATTTATTGTCTTAGGACCTCATTGTTTTCTAGTCTATATCTCATAGTTTCTAAAAGAAGTTCAAAAGCTCTATGTAATTGTACATTTGTCCTTGGTAATATTTTATACTGACTTATGCAACAGGAGGTGATTACAGCAGAAATCTTGGGTCTGAGATACATAAAAAAACATTTTTTTTCTTTTTGGCAATGGGAAGTGACCTTGAAGAATACATGGAACATAGTTGCACTATCTGAAAAGTGTAAAGGTACTCCATTGGAACTGTAAGTAAGGTTTAACATACAAGGCCATGGAGAATCAAACTCCTTCATCTACATTTTGGACTTCATAGAGTAGAAAGCCCCAATTAATGTTTTAGTAAGGCTTAAAAGCTTCATTTTCTGTTGGGAAAACTTATTATAACATTAAAAAATACTTAAATAGGCTTTTCATGGGGAAAATGAAGTTTTAATGCTTCAAAAATTGCCATGGGGACTTCCTGCTTTTTGAGAAGTTCCAGCACAGCTACCCACTGTTGCATTAAACAAGTTTTTTTTTATAAACATTAAAAAAACCCTTGAAAAATAACAAATTGACTTTTCAGTTTAGTTGGAAGAGGCATTAATTATGGATATTCATGGTAATAGAAATAGACTATGAACTTCTGCAGTTAAAATATTTTTTCTGTACTATTAAAGCTACCTTGGTCTCAGAGGGTGTAGATACTAGTTATACTGGTATCCAGTACTGCAGTGGAGAACAAGAGGCCTTATTAAAGTGTAATTCATCTGACTTACTTTAGGTATCTTATTCAAGATGAAAGATGATCTTGCAAGGTCCCTTCTAGCTTGGGCTGTTCTCTGATTCTGTTGGTGGATGAAAACATTCCATTTCTCTGCATTGATTGAAAAAGCTTCAGGAGATGATCCCACTGTATTTTGTCAGATTAAACTTCTCATTTCAGAGATTGACATAACTCTAATTCAAGTTTATACAGTTTAGTGCCAAATCATTAAAAGACATGGAAGCCAATGCAAATTTTGTCTGAATAAAATGCATGCACTCTTCTCTCCATTTCAGAGTATTGCATTGTTTCCAGAGCCAAAGCAAGATGGTGGTTTGTTTCTTTTGTACTCAGCAGCAAACAACTCCTCATCCCAGTAATTTTTTTCTCTGCTAAGAGGTATGCTAATATATCTTCTTTTTTTATAGCCTCAAAATGGTTAGAGAGAAATGTGTGCATTAAAAGATTTATGACACATTGACATCTATAGGCAAATTTTATGCATTGCTGACTTTAGGTATCTAGATATCTATCAACATGAGAAGAAGTCATAAATTGGCTGAGTATATGACACTACTCATCAGACTGAAAAAAGATCACAACTGATGGTAGATCCCAAGTAGCTAATAAGGAGTGAAACTTTGCTGAGCCTAGATAAAATTTAAATCATCCTTAGTTCCTGCATATTAGATCAATATTCTTCTTCATTTTTTCACATTTATTTCTTCTTCTTTGTTTCTTGATATAATGATTTCTCTCTCTTTTTTTGAGGAAGCAGTCTTGCCAAATTTTCAGTCATTTCATCTTTGGAGAGCTGCAATGCTAATTGTCATAGGTGTGCTCTGCCAGTAACTTAATTTTCACTCGGTAGCATTTCATGCTCTGTGGCAAGTTACTAGCTGTGATGTATAAATAAGAAGAATGAGGTCTCTTAGAAACAGATTTGAAGTCTTTTTGTCTTGACAAGTAAGTGACATTATCAAAGCTTATCAGTGGAAGGACTGGAAATCTAAGAAACACAAGCTGGATAGAGGAGTAAAAATAAAAGAGAAAAAACTATTCCTCAAGCCAAGCTCAGCTCTTGGATGGATCTTGTCTTGCTAAAGGAACTGATGGAAAGTGAAAGTAGCTTTATGATGCCTTTGTGTCTGGATTCTTGTCTGGTCTTTAATGCATGTCAGAAGCAGATAGATTTGGAATGTACACAGAGCTGTCATGACCTTTTCCTCCCACTCTTTTGCTCTTGGGAGCAAATCAAAAGGGAGAAAGCAAAACATAGTAGAAGACAAACCTGGGAAGAGTTTACTTTCACCTCTTAGCATGAAAAATTCTGGGGTGAAATTTTCATGCTAGGTTTGGATTCTAACCCTTCTTTTTACTACTCATATTTTGCTATATTTTCATACTGAAGGATCTAATAGTCCTGAAAGATCCTCAAATACTAAAAATTACAAATAAAAAAGAAATCCATAAATCATTCCTCAACAGAATAGGGACATAGTTGCCCCAAAGTTATGTGAGAAGTTGATGGAACACATTCTGGGTAAGCTGCAAAAGTTAGAGCAAGCTAAAACAGTCTGATAAAACAAGAATATAGGTCTCCTGCCTAAACCTCCTTTAATTATTCCTTTTATTATAAGAATAAGTAGGAATTAGTAGCAAGAATTATAGGACTTTATAAGAATGTCAATTGTCCTTTCATTAATTTTTCTGGTTAGTTCTCATGTCTTTTTGTCTGGATACTGAAAATAAATATAGATGAGTAGTGGACATGCTTAAATTTTACATGTATGTCCATGGGTATAAATGTATATTTGCAAAATAGACCCAAAGATCCCAAAACTTTTTACAACAATCATAAATTAAAACTATAGCAGAGGACAGAATAGGACTGCATAGGCCAGAGATTAAAATATTATTGCCATTGGGAGCTGTAACTTGAAAATTCATTTAAATTTACCTGAGAAAATACAGAAAACTTGTGTCCTTTTGTTCTTTGTTTTTGTTTTTCTGTTGAGTTCTTTGGGCTAACTGTGATTTGAAATTCCTCATCTTGCCTTTGTGATCAAACCAGTGAGAAGGTAATTTGGTCAGAAATTTTGATGCTTTGAAGATAAATTAGTGTGCTCTTGTGTTTTCCAAGAAAAGGGGTTCACATTTTTATGTATGCATCTTTGCTTTCCACTTGCTCAACAAAGTATTATAGACACTTTTCCAAATATTTCTATATATTTTATGTGTACTAGATCATACAATAAATTACTAAAATTTCTTAGCAAGGACATCAACCAATGAAGAATATTTATCTCACTGTATGAGGAATATGACAGCCTGGTCATATTAGTTGAGATTAGCTGCCTTGAAATCTAACAGAGGTGTTTCTTACAATTGCTCTTCTCTACTTGTTCTGGGACAGAGGGAAAAAGAAAAAAAGAAAAAAAAAAAGTGTGTCTTGGTTTTGCTTGAAAAAATGGAAACAAATATACTTTTTTTGTGATATTTCATCCTTAAGCCCTGGACTTTTCTTCACCTTGTCAGGCCTTGCTTCCAAAATGTGGAGGCTCTTTTTACTACACTAAATCAATGCCTTGTCTTTCTAGTGAGCACATACTTCTCTTTTCGTATTTCTTCCTAAAGCCTTTGCAGGTCAACAGATCCCTGTTTTGAACACTTCCCTATTTTTCAGTAGTTTTCACAAGAGAATATTTGGATAAAGATGGAGCAAGATTTATGTTTGCCTTGCTAAATACCTACTGGGACAGGTGAAAACATCATTCATTCTATTTTACCATTAGCACAGAAATGCTTATAATTCTGATGGTCAAAACCAGCTTTGACTGATTACACTAAGAAAATCTATACAAAGACAGGTAGCTTGAACAGATGCAATTTTACTTTGCTTCAGAAATGTTTTACCTCTCTGCAACAGTGCTAATTAAATGTTACTTAAATCAGGACCTAAAGATCTCATCAAGCAGTTGATAACAGTGGAATTAAGGAAATAATCCCAATTCCCTTTAATAATGAATTTTTGATTACTGATAGAAACTACAGCATTCCATCTGACTGCCAACAAGGGGCGCATCCATTACACATCTGGGTTCCCAATGTTCTGAAATCAGTGAAGGAGAAAAGCACAGCTGCAATGCTAACTCTCTGTCTCATGCCTGAGTTGCACAGGAGAAATCTCCCCATATGAAAGTTCACTCAGCTTTTCAGTGGAGCAACTAGAAATTCAGAAGGAGAACAGAGGTAAATGTTCATATATGACTAGGTTAGTCTGGGTCCCTTAATAGTCGGTGTGGAGCATTCTAGGGCACAATTCATGTCAGGCCAAAGTTGGTATCTACTATAGACATAGCCTTAAACATCAGTGATTTCCCTAATGAATACTCCGATGTCTGATAGCAATTTCCATGGGTCATAACTCAGGTGTCACAGAAAACTTCAACAAAAGGGTAGGTCGACAAGGTAGTAGCTGACATGCAGACAGGTTCTGATACAGATGGCGTGGTGTATGGTCAAAGTATTACAATAATATTTAATTTAATGTTGTTTTCTGTGACAGATATTATTTTATTGCATTTTTACATATTGGTAAAAAATATCCTTTTAGTCTAAAATCATCTCTAACTTTGAAAATAAAGAAAACCCTCTTAATCCAGATAAGGAATTAGGCAACAGAGCATTTTTATAAATCCATGTTTATTATATGTTCAAGATGGGCAGTTATCTTCATGCTATTTGATAAAAATTTACTGACTGATAAGTAAATTCTCAATACCTGATAAATTGCTAGAACAATTAATAAGTAGATAATTTGTAAGCAGCTGGAGGAAAATAACTCGTAAATAGTAGGGAACATGGACTCATCAAAAATAAATCATGCTGAACTAACCTCATTTCTTTCACAGATAGGATAACAAGTTTAGTGGATAAAGGAAATACTGTGGACATACTCTGTCTTGATTTTAATAAGCATTTGATACAGTTCCACATGACATTCTCATAAGGAAACTAGAGAAATTTTGATTAAATACAATCACTGCTAAATAGGTACAATGCTGAACAGAAGAAAAAAAAAGTAAGGAAAATAAAAAGAAAAAAAGAGAAAACAAAAAGGTCATGAGTCTAATTCTGCTTAATGTACTGTGCACTTGGAAAACAAAGTAAAAACATGTTAATAAAAAATAAAAAATAATAATAAAAAAACAGCAAAAAAACCCCCAACCCAGAAGTTAAAAAATAAAAGCAAGTTTTGTTTTCTCAGATACATATAAATAGTGTCACAAAGCTTTAAAAACAAACAAGCAGAAATCCTTGCAAAAGCTTTGCCCACTCTTTGAATTGTCATCAATGTGATAAGAAGGAAGGATGATTTTGCCTGGGCTTGGTCAGTCAAAATGGTTCACTTCCCCACAGAAGAATATTTCATACAAAGTTTGGGTTGAATCAGAAACTCATGCGGCTTTTTCTTGGGTTTTTTTTTGTGAAGTAGATCCTGGAATGTAACCAGATTGGGGTCAACTTCCTTCATAATAATTCCTACCCTTCTGAGACTCTCCTGGTATAGAATGCACTGTACAGATGCACTTGTTTTTCTGACCAAATGACTTTACAATATATAGTTGATGCTGCCAGGAATGGGACGGTCAGTTTTAATTTTTAATTATGTCAATTTTAAATTGGTTTATGTAAGTAAGAAAAATCATAGTAAAAAGTAAAAATTATGTACTTGGCCAACATTGCTTGCACAAAGGAAGGCCTGGCCCATGTTTAATTAAATGTGAATGAACTGTCTGATAACATTACAAAGCCATGGAAATTGCAAAGTAGTACTGTTTGTATAAGAAGAAAGTAATTTGATAATTAACTGCTTGATACTGATCAAGATTTAGACCATACTGCATTCAGTTTTGGTTTCCACTTAAAAAAACAAAAGAAATCAGAAATGGAAAAGGTCAGAGGGGAAACCAACAAAAATCTAGAAATATATAAAGAGATGTTAGAATAACATGGACTTTCATTCCTATTGATTGATAAAGAAAACATAAAAAACGAATGGGCTAAATCCACAGGGAAATATTATAAGAAATGTTAGACA
Organism: Platyrinchus mystaceus; assembly: GCA_035041135.1. Lineage (NCBI taxonomy): Eukaryota > Metazoa > Chordata > Aves > Passeriformes > Tyrannidae > Platyrinchus > Platyrinchus mystaceus. The sequence goes on along the minus strand of JAWWLV010000001.1, from coordinate 59,880,725 downwards.
AAATGGAATATACAAATCTTCAATTATGTAAATTTATCAATTGCTTCAATTATATGAGTTTATCAATTGCAAACAAATTAGTTCTTCTCCAGCTCATCAGTTATATAAATTTAGTTAAATTGTATAGAACCATGTTATTTTTTTTCTTCAATTATGTACGTGCAATATTATCAATGTCACAGGCTCCATGGTCTGGAAGGGCTTCGTAGGAAAATACTTCACCTATAGATATAGCACAGAGAAGCACAAATCAAGTAAGACTAAGTCTGTGGAAGGCCAAGCACAGTATGTTTTTGGCAGTTCCATACACATCCAAAGGGCAACACAGGTATATAAGAATTTTAATCACCAGACAGCAATTACCCCCCTGAGGAGCAGTGGTGATTTCAGAAGGTTTATTTCCTGAACAGATACTGATAAAAGGTAGTATGATTTGCCACCTAAGCAGCAGATGTCTGAATAGCCATTTTAGGTTAAGGAAGTAATATCATCATCCTTCTCTTAGAGGATGGAGAATTAGAGCCTCACTGATGTTAAGAGTACAGAATTTCTGAATTAACAGGTGATTTGTGGACATTTGTGTTACAGTGTTGGTATGTGTAGGGCTGGATAACAGTCACTCATCTTGAGCTATCTGAGACATCTAAGTTATGAGTTAAAAGCTTATAATCTCTTCTTATAGACAGTATAGATCTTTGTAAACATTTTATGAGGAAGACAAAGAAAGAAGACATAATTTTTTTCATTTTTCAAATCATTTGAGGAGAGGGTAGATAATTTAACTTTCACAGAGGGCTTTTAACTATATATTTTTTTTTAGAGCCAGTGTTAATGGATAAAGAGGAGAGAAAAAAAATGAGAATATGTACTTGGGTGCAGGTTATTAAATGACAATATTGCTCTCAGAAAACTAAATGACAGAGAAGCAGGCCTTGCAAAGAAAAATGAATCAAAAAAGAAAAAGAGTAGAAAGCAGTAAGGATAGAATAATATCTAATAGGATAAAGGAAATAGTCTGTTAGAAATAAGGAAAAAAGGGACAGGAAAGAATGAAAAAAATAAAAATTGAAATTCAAAGAAGTACAAATTTATGTGTGTAGATAATAACTACACGTGTACATAAATTTCTGGTAAGTTAGTCATAAATGCTTGTATGGATAGATACAATGTTGGAAGAATTTGTAACGGACTTGTTAGAATTTGTTAGGGACTCGGTTTTCACTAGGAAGGCTTTCTGTCTAAATGGCAACTCTCTCAAAGGCAGCTCCAGTGCTTCTCCACCCTCTCCCCTCAACCCTTCCCCTCCCCCCCGCATATCAACAGAAGTTCTCAACCTTTTTTTAATCCTTCCAATGCCTCAGGATTCTTGGGAAGAATACCTGTGTATGTTTTACCTTACAATGTTGTTAAATTAGCAATGAGTGTTTAATCCTTGTTGTTCCTGCTACTTCCTTTTCACTGGTATTGTCTAGCATGGTTGGGATAATCTTCATGTGAATCATAGGGTTCTTTTGTCAGGTGCATGAGAAAAAGACTATATTTACATAAGATGTCCTGGGGGCTCACAAATGATAAATATTTACACTGACATATTCTAAAATCTATTTTTGTAATAAACCTATAAGCTGAACTAGATTACTCCTGATGCTTCTCATGATCAAATGTTATTAAAGTACTGGCCATTGGAGGAGATGTCGTACAACAACAGGCAGATATATTAACAGGAAATTCTGTTAGATACAAATACTAAAATTTTAAACATGTATTAGACAGAACTATTTATACTGAAGAATTAGCCCAGAACTAGGTTAGTTCATATAAAAAAAAAAATAAAAGAAAAAAGAAAAAAAGAAAAAACATAAAAACCACGTAGTTTTGGAGAAAAACTGAATTTTTCTGTTTTAAAATTGTCTTATAATAAACTCAGCTATAAAGTTACTAGCAGAACACCTCCTAATATAATTTTGTGTGACATATTGTTTCACTATTTAGTGTGTGCATTTCAGTAAGTCTACATATCCAGTTTACTTCCCCAGCTTTATTCACTTTAGTCATTAATTTTATTTTAAATTATTTTGGTCTACAGCAATAGGTTTTCAGCACCATCTTTTACCAGCTATATAAAAGAGTACAGAAAGATTCCTCTCTGTTCTCAATCATACGGTTTTAGTAAGAGGAAGATGACAGTATTATTTTCAAATGATAACTCACATTGAAACACTTTCACAGTCTTAGGAGTGAAATGTCTTTGTTACACAGTCAGAAAATGAGGAGATGTGCAGAAGTGAGATGTGAGTAAAGCAGTTCTGGGCTTTTCTGTGAGTTTTTCTCTAGGTTACAATATTGTCTCTTTTGTGTACATCAATGCAGTTGCATTAATTGAAGTGAAAACATTTTTTTTCCCTCAATCCAGCTAATGTAGGGATGGCTGCTTTTTCCATGTGTATGTATATTTCGTTAAAGACTCATCTTTCAAGTATAACCACTATTGGTTACTGGTACAGAAAAAAGATCTGTAAAGTAAAAAAAAAGGAAAATGTCCACTAAAGAAAATCATATGGAGACATATGCTGATTGCATAAAAACTCTAAAATTCACAAGGCCAAAAGAAACAAATGTAAATAGGTGTTAGCAGCTGCCTTGTCTTTGCTACTGTGGCCACTCTCATTGGATGCTGCATAACAAAAGCATTTCTCACAAAGAAAAATTGCTGCATTGGATTTTTTTTCTTCAAATTAAAAAAACCCACCAGTTTATACATTCTTCTTAGATCTATGCTAGCCTAACTTAATCCAATGTCACCTAACAATTAAATTTGCAAAAAAACCCCCCCAAAACAACAAAACAAAATCCCACCAAAAAAAAACCCAAAAAACCAAAAAACCAACAAAAAACCCCCCACCAGATTGTTACAGATGAGAAGAGGATCTTTTGAAACGGTATTAAATAATGATTTTTTGCTTGACTAATCTGATCTCTTTCTATGAGAAGCTGATCCACTTAGTAGATGAGGGAAAGGCTGTAGATGTTGTCCACCTGGACTTTAGTAAAGCCTTTGACACCACTTCCCACAGCATTCTCCTGGAGAATCTGGCTGCTCATGGCTTGGATGGGTGTGCTCTTGACTGGATTAAAAACTGGCTGGGTGATCAAACCCAGAGAGTGGTGGTGAATGAAGTTACATCCAGCTGGTAGCCAGTCGTAAGTGTTGTTGCCCAGGGCTTAGTATTGGGGCCAATCCAGTTTAATATCTTTATCAATGATCTCAGTGAGGGGGTTGAGTGCACCACGGGCAAGTGTACAGACAACATCAAGTTGGGCAGGAGTGTTGATCTGCTGGAGCATTGGAAGGATCTACAGGAGAATCTGGACAGGCTAGATCAATGGACCCAGGCCAATTGAATGAGGTTCAACAAGGCCAAGTGCTGGGTCACAAGAAGCCTTTACAAACCTTCAGGCTTGGGGTAAAGTGGCTGGAAATCTGCTGCTGGAAGAATAAGATAAACAAATTAACTGTAGTAACAAGAAACATTTGCTCTGATTTGAATATTTCATGTCTAAATAGAAAGAATATTGTGGGAAGCTTGTGCTATTAATCACCTGATAGCATAGGTATGTTGATGGGGACATGCCAAGATGAGAGAAATTACAATGGCAGAAAAACTAGTAATAATGAACTCAATTATTTCAATGAATATCAGTAAGAAGCAATTTTGGGACATGTTATAAAAACTAATTTTAGATACTGCAATGATTGTCTCTTGGAGGAGCTATTTTTTATATAATTCCAAGCAGAGCATAAGAACTTACTGACATTTTATTACTGAAAGACTGTACTGGCTGAAGTACATTTAAATTCTTCCCCCCCATAAGAATTAAAAAATAAATTAAAAAATTACCTACACATGTGTATAAACAAGGAGACCTCTATAAAAATGAGTGATACTAAAAAAACACCCAAGAACTTAAAAGAAGAATCTAAAAGGATAAAAGTACCAGAGATGCAATGAAAATTTTGTTAAGTACATGGTGGTAAACAAAATTATGTCATTTGTAAGCAGTAAAATAAAGAAATTCTTTAAATTCAAAACTTACTTTTCATAAAGTTGAATTTATGGCCATGTAAGGAACATCTGAGTCTCATGAGCTCTGAAAACCTTAATGTAGAATCAACCTAGGACCAAAAAAAAAGGTTTAGAGGACAAGCTTGTGAAAAGCATGAAAACTAATAATAAGCCTTTTTTCCAACCCATCAGAAGCAGAATGTCTGCCAGTGAGTCTGCAGAGCTGATAGATGATGGAGCTGTAAGAGGAGAACTCACAGGAGATAAGACCATGGTAGAAAAATTAAATGTGTTTTTCACATTGATACTCACCTCTGAGAAGTTTAGGAAGGTTCCCACAGTGACTATTTTCTTTGCAAAAGATGTACGGGAGAAACTATCTTAAATTAAAGTGTCAATAGAAGTGATTTTAGACCAAATAGATAAATGAATAGTAACAAATTGCCAAGACAAGATGGTATACACTCAGGGATTTCTAAATAACTCAAATATGACCTTGTAATTTGATCATAGATCTTATACTATTGCTTTAGTCAGTTTCTGTATGAGAAGAATAGAGGTTAGCAAATTTTATGTCATTTTTTTTTTAAAGGATCCTTACAGATGCCAGAAACTTGGCAGGGGAGATGCTGGAAAGATGCAGGACATTAAGAAGCTGTGTGCCTTATTCTTTACAGGTAGATTGGTAGAATAGGATTCATAGACATATAGATAAATACAATAAAAAAGAGGGGAGATAAAAATAAATTTTGTAAAGAAGATCATGGCTTTTTAAAGGTTTTAGAATAAATAAGTATAAATAAGTATACAGGCAAGGGTGATCTTTATCTAGTCAACACACTGTGCCCGGATTTTCAAAAAATTTGCAAGGTCCTCTATAAAAGACCCTTAAATAAACTAAGCAGTCATGGGTTATAAAAAAGGAACCTCCACCTGTGGATTTATTAATACCAGAAGAAGAGTGGATTACTAAATATAGGACAGGAAAAAAGCAGGTGAAAGTGATAAGTTTTAACAATGAAAGTCCCAGTGTTTGTGCACATGGGAAAAAGACAAACAGAAATTCTCACTGTCAAAAAAGAGTGAAAGTCTCTAAACCAGGCATTGTTAACCCAGAAAATATATTTTCAGCTACTCTGGATACACCTATAAAATGTCAGTTTCATGTTCACTGACAAATGAACCCAAAACCAACCAACCAAATAAAAAAAACTCTAAGAACTACTGGGGAAGAAAAACAAAACAAGAAACAAGAAACTCTCTTACTTAATAAAATAATTATCAGATACATTAGATGAAAGTTTAAGGTCATAGGTTTATAACAACAAAAAATATATTTTTTCATTTAAGATATGACTAAGCGTTGGAACTCATTGGATGCCATAGCTAAGTGAGTTCAAAAGCGTATTAGACAAATAAATAGAAACCTATCAAGAGCTGTTAAACACTGAGGAGATACAAGCTCTGGTTTAGAAATTCCCCTAAGTCACACAAAGCTGTTTAACTCTGTCCTTGCTTTTTTATATATAATTTAAATATATAATTTTAAACATTTTATTTTTACCTTAAGTAGCCAACGGAAAAGGAGATAGTAATGGGTTTGGATCTCTGATCCAATCCAGAAGAGACAATCTTCTTCAGTCTGCTATTCCTGTGACACCAGAATACCAAAAAAAAAAAAAAAAAAATCATTCTTCCAATACATATAATTGGCTGCTCGGGCAGTGTAAATCAGTATCATTTACTCATGTACTGATGTACGGATGTACTTCAGTACTGAAGAAGAATCATTCTTTGGTGTGTTATCTTGGTTTAAGCTATTTAGAGACCTGACCAAAGTTTCTCATTTGAGGCATAAACTTCTCTCCAGTAAAGCTCTTGATTTGGACTTCAAACAGTATATAAATATATAAAAATACAGATATAAAAATTAAATAAATTTTAATCTTAATGTAATACAAATATAAACACAAACAGAAGCATAAATGTAAATACAAACATATATATAATAATTGCTTGTGTGTTTCACAGCATAACTGTATATGTATATATAACAAGTATATGAAGAACATAAGGAATTATTCAATAGTCATTACGAAACCACATACAACTCAAATAAACCATTCTTCTGCCCTGTAGGTATTGAATAACTGTGGAAAAGCAAGCTTACTGTTGATGCCTATAAATACTATACAGTAATAATCCAATTACTGCTACTTCTTAGGCCAGTGTTAGAGGAAAAAAATCAGGTTTTAATGAGAATTAAACCAAAAAGATTTTAGATACAATTACTTGCTTTTTGCTTTTGTTTTACTGCCTGATGGAACCTATTTCAAAGCTTTACTTGCTGTAGGCAACATAAACAGAATTAGAAGGTAAATTCTAAGAACACAATGAGTAAGGGGTACTAGACAGAAATAAGTACATTCAACTAGATGAAATTTATCATGTTTTTGTATAAGACCAAGAATAATTTTTTTCTTTATGAAATTAAATATATTGAAGAAATCTGAAACTTTGTGATCCAGCTCACTTCCAAGAATTCTTGTCTGACAAAAAAAGTTCTCAGGTTATTAGAGAAGAATGTCTCCAGAAACAAGGTACAAAGGTGGGCTATGGGATACCAGTTGGCAATAGAATGCTAGTATTTCTTTTTAGCAGTTTACTGTTTGTTTCTGAGAGAATTTCATGAGTAGTGAAAAACTTAGAATGAATTCTTAGAGTACAACATTTCATGCTGGTCTCCACAGACTGAAAATCCAAAGCAGTTTTCAATCACTGGAGATAAAACAACCCTGAAAAAGATAATGGGAAGTTCAGGCATGGGGCTCACTTGGCTTGTAGTTGGTTTCCATGTTTTGGAAGAAGTGTTTTTATTCTTCCAGGAGATATATTCAAGGGGAATATTCAACTCTTCAAGGGACATTAGAACATTCTAGGGACCCAAACAGTACACCAACTTTCCTGTGAATCATGTGTGCCCAATTCCCAAACATTAAAATGGTGAATAGGTTCTGAGTAACTAATTTTTTTTTGCTGCAGTACCTGCAGCTTCCGTTAATGGGATGCCAGCTTTTCCTGAATGGGAAAATCCTGTCTTTTCACATAATGGGTCTGCCTTTGACACCCCATGACATTTACTATCAGTCATCTCTAATTGATTTATACTTATTTGAACATCATATTTTCATTTACATCTGTGGAATTGACTGCTTTGCATGAAATTTTGAAGACGGCAGCACATAAAATACTAGGGAGAATCTTTCAAAGCACCCCAAGGCATATTAAAATATCTATTAGGTTCAAAAAACACCTTGGACTTATAGCAATCATAAATCATAGAGTCATTGAATGGTGTGGATTGGAATGGATTTTAAAGATTATATATATCCAGCCTCCCTGCTATGGGCCAGGAAGCATCCCACTAGACCAGGTTGCTCAAAGCTCAATCCAGCTTGGCCATGAACATTTTCAGAGATGGGGCATCCACAACTTCTCTGGGCAACTTGTGCCAGTGTCTCACCACCCTCACAGTAAAGAATTTCTTCCTAATGTCCATTGTAAACCTACCATCTTTCAGTTTAAAGCCATTCCCCTTTGTCATATCACTACATGCCCTCGTCAAAAGTCCCTCTCTAGATCTCTTGTTGGCCCCTTTAGGTACTGGAAGACTGTTATAATGTATCCGTGGAGTCTTCTCTTCTCCAGGCTGAGCAATTTCAATTTGCTCAGCCTGTCTTCATAGGAGAGGTGCTCCAGCCCCCTGATCATCTTTGTGGTCTCCTCTGAACCTGCTCCAACAGATCCATGTCCTTCTTATGTTGGG
>JAWWLV010000001.1:59853660-59872735 GCA_035041135.1 Platyrinchus mystaceus | reverse complement strand
TCAAGGCTGTCAAGGTCCCTCTGTATGCCATGCCTTCCCTCCAGCAGGTCAACTTCACCACACAGCTTCATGTCACAGTAAACTTGCTGAGGGTGCACTCAGTCCCACTGCCCATGTCACTGACAAAGATGTTAAACAGCATCAGTCCCAATACTGACCCCCTGCAATATATCACTGGTCTCCACTTGTACATTAAGCCATTGATTTCAACTCTTTTGAGTGCAGCCATCCAGCCAATTTCTTATCCACTAAGTGGCCCACCCATCAAATCCACGTCTCTCCAGTTTAGAGACAAAGAGGTTGTACAGGACACCATCAAATATTTTGTACAACTCCAGCTAGATGACATCAGTAGCTCTTACCTCAACCACCAATGCTCTAACACTGTTGTAGAAGGCCAGAATGCACCTACAAATCCTACTGTGCAATGTCCACAACATGCAGTATTCCTACCAGTGGATTTTTAGAACTAGCATGAAGACAAGCCTCAGAGGGTTCAGTAGATACGTGATTTAACAGCACACTATCTTGTGAGGACCAGATAAAAAAAACCCCAGCTCTAGTCCCATGAATTTCCTATTAATTTCTGGCCATAGCTGGAAGTGGTAATACTGAACTTGGAATTGTGTGTAATTTGGATCCTGGACAGCATAGACATCAATTCTGGTCATGAACCAAAATAAAGAAGTTGAAATCTGCAAGTTCAGGCCTGGAAGCATATTTGTACTCAGAAATTGTGTTATAGCTTATAGAATGACTATTGACCTGGGACTAAGAGCTGCTGATACTGACATTTGGTTCTCCATTTCTACAACCACTGATAATAACTTGAAGCATAGAGTAAAGCTATGTAAGTTGCCTTAACTTCTTCTAGTATAAATAAGCAAAATGTGTTCATATTTCTGGGGGATTTGAGTTTCATTGTGATAAAACTTCTTATGTATAACTTTTAAAATTAGTAGTTGCATAATTTTAATTCTAGAGCAAGCAGATACAGAAATGTAATGTGCATGAATTTTAGCAAGAATAAAATTAGCTGTCTACCAAAGAAATAAATTTGCCGCAGAATAAGAACTTCAGAAAAATTTATATTTTATTTGAGAGAAGAAGTGTCAAACTGGGCTTCTTGGAACAGATCTTTTATAGAGAAAATAATGTAAGATGTTCCTTATTTTTAACCACATCGTAAATTTGAAAACACTTGAATTGTATATTTCATGGAGATTTCACTGCCTCAACTACCAGAATACCTAGATGTACAATGTTTTTTTCGTATTAACATGATTATTGCCATTTCTTAGCCTCTTCAAAAATGATAGCACAGGGTTGTTTTAACAAAACAGCACATTAAACTAAAGATCTAGAAGTCACTGGTTTAGTTACATAAATTAAGAATGAATTGCTTATGGCACCGGTTATTGGGCAGCAGGTGTCAGAAAGCTATATAAATTTGCAAATGAAAATTGAACCACTAAGAGCTTCAGGAGTAGGTTTCAGAAGGTTATAAAGATAGGACTAGGCTTTAAATCCTAGATATCATCTTATAAGTGTCTCAATTAAATTATATTTCTCAGAATTACCTACACCCAATGCCTAGCAATAGCTGATTTTACACAATATAACAAACCACTAATACACAAAATAGATGCAGAAGACTACACTTGGCCTGAAAATCTACTGAGATGAGGCATTTAGTATTGCAGTAGGAACATGCTGCATGAATCTAGCTGTAGCCAACAAACTGAAATGCATGTGTGATGAATTAATTACTATAATTTCACTTTTAAATAGGATTCAGGGCAGAGCAGGGAGAAGTTAGAAGCACACAATCACAGGGCCCAGGAAAAGGTTATAAGAACAAAACCTTCCCAGGCATAAATAGAGCATCAATAAAGAGGCTCTAGAAACTGCTTCCTTTAAGCTGGTGGCATGAAAGTGAGGCTGAACCAAGAACAGAGTATTTTTGTTTACAGTACATGTGTCGTATCTCTCCCATTGGGATAAACCCATATCTTCAGTCTCTTTTAGTCTGCCTCTCCTGTTTATTTTTGTGTTCACGTCAGTGGTAATGCTTCACTGCTCATCTGAGTGCCTCCATCTGCCTATGAACAAGAAGTCTTTTTTTAAACATTTAAAATTAATTACTTGTTTTTTAGGAGATATATCAAGTTTTCTATAGAAATAAATCTTTGGTAGAGCTTAAAAATCAGAAGCAACAGTGGCAGTCTGAGATCTACAACTTTTTTTTTTTTTTTTAATTTGTATAATAATAGGACTTCAATTTGGTTTCACATGCAGTTTCACCCAGCCTAATAATTCAGTTTTTCCTAATTTCTCTAATATGTTTTGAACTACAAACACAAAAAAGTAGCAATACCTTAAAGTCACCCTAAAAAATCAAAAATGTTTCCAGTCTGGTTGGATAAAAATAAGAGACATATTGGATAAATTAGTTGTATCTCCCATTCTGTGGTGTTGACAGCTTAAGAATTTTCTCAGATTAATGTCCTGCCAATGCCAAATGCATTGAGGAAAACATCACTGTGCAGGTTTATTTATTTATTTATTTATTATTTCATCTGTAGTTGAAAAAATAAGAGCAGATGAGGGTAAATCTGATCATCCTTAAGTCAGCTGGTAATGTGCCTGAAGTACATCAAGGAAAACCTGAAGCATTAATAAACTAATGTGTACTGCGTGCCCTACTTCATTTATTCAACTTATACGTTGTGCTCGCATTATCCATTTGTGTATTTATTCACTTTGTACTCAAATATGATTAAGTAAAAAAGTCTAAAATCTAGATAGCCTTTCTTGTCTCGGGCATTTTTTTCTAGAGAAATCTAGCAGTGACTAATAAAGTATTTGTATAATTTGCTCTTTTTTTACTAAAAAACCTGCATGTACAATGAATTTTTTTTTTTTAATTTTCTGACCAAATACACAGGTAATCAAGACCATCCAATCTGTTGTTACATGTTATAGACTTTGGTTATTTTGTCTTCTGAGGCAGAATGTAGGACAGGGAAGTAACCAGTTTTCTAATCTGTTCTTTGATTGTATGTTGTGAGTTATTACTGTAGAAAAAAGATTATTGATTTAAATGCTTGAATGTATTTCTGTACTCTAAACATATGCATACACATGTACACCTATAATTACTGCCCTCACTTTTGTTATAATGCTTTCCTCCTGGTTAAGAATTAACAGAAGCTTCTGACCTCCTGATTTTTTTCTAGCTGATTGCACATCCATTTATACACACACAGTCACACACAGTCTGCAGATTTCATTATTCCATGTATCTTTTAAGAAACTGAGAAAATTTTCATGCTGACAATACAGCATTTAATTTTCATTAATTTTATTACATATCCGGTTTTTGCATTTGTAGCAGCTATAAAACATGTTAACTTCCTAATAAAGCTTGAGTAATGCTTATCTATCACCTTTTTCTTTTTTTTTTCCCCTAGTGTGAAACAGTGCACAAGTTATTACCTAGGGAACAGTTGTTTCTGTCTCCTGTACAGATCCATATCATTCTCAAATTTGCATTCTGATGGGAGGAAACAAATGTTACTTAAAGCCCATGAAGTGTGTTAATTACACTGAGCTCTGTGAAATTATGGGTGAGAGAGCCAAAAAGAATTCTACAATTGCATCTTGGGTCTCTTGAGCATATCTTGTCAGATTAATGTCTTTGTCACTCACATGATAACCTTAAAATTGCTTTTCTCCCTAAGTGATATTCTCTAAACCTCAATGATATGGAAAATCTCTTACAAAGCTAAATAACAGATGCAGTTTGTATTGTTTACATAAATAATGTTGGTATTTATATGAAAATAAATAAAAATTTAATTTCATTAACAAGTGCAACTTGTTACTTTCCCTTAATTATTTTACTGTCCTTCTCTTGTGCTTCTGCCTACAAACTGCAGTGCAAGTCCCTGAGACAGTATCTCTTCCCAGTATGTCTCCAGAACAAAGGCTAGAGTCACATAACTATCTAGGATGTAGTGCCTCATTTTTTTTCCTTTTTTTTCCTACTACTTCTTTGCAAGCACTAACTAACCATAGCTTACTCATTTTTTTTGAATCCAGAAGCCACTGTGCTATGTAGCAGTAAGAGCAATTGTCCCACAAGATTTGACCACATAGATACGTGCCCAGAGCTCAGCTGAAGGTTTCATAAAAACAAGTAATAGGGAAGATTTTCTGTGCCAGAGCTTGAGGTGCATGCTTCAATTCCCCAGCAGGGGACATACTCCACCCTCAGAAAGCTGCAAGTCTTCTCGCAAAGTCACAACTATGACTGGCGAAACTCAACCCATTGGAAATCTATATTAGATGTCAGACCCATCTAAGAGACAAATCTAATCCTTTTGGCTAAAAAATAGCTCACAGCAGTCTGCTGCTCCTAGTTTACTGATATTTGGAAGAATGGTTTGGTTTGGCAATCAATGTCCTAGAGCCACCAAAGACCTTGATAATATCTTTTTTCTTTAAGCCCCTAAAGAGGATTACTGGAAAAAAAAATAAAAGATGAGAAAAAAAAATTCTGATTTTATATGAGCAACACCAGCATTTAGATTTTTTGCTTTTATAAAAAACAAAGGCACAAGTAAAATTTTAATTATTCATAATACAGTGTGAAGAGTTGTAAGCTTTACTTTGCTAAATGAAAGAGGCAGCACACAATCAGGCATGTCTTATAAAACAAGCAATAAATTTAAAATCAATAAATTTCTTTTTGTCATACCAATACTTCAGAAATGGTAGATGATAAGCTCAAAAGATAGGAACCTTGAAAAAATGCACTAAAATAAAAGAAGCATGGTAATTTTCACTGGTTAAGAATGAAGACAAAAATTGGTGAAAATAGCAAGGATCACATTTTCTACATCTTCATACTATAAACTGGTTTTTACCAGTCATGTAAAACCAGACTGGCTTTACTTGTCAACCTGTAAAATGTCACCATTTAGGCTTTTTAATTCTGGTTGGTTTTTTGTTTTGTTTTGTTTTTTTTCCTTATTATACATGCAATAAACACAAGATATATGTCACTGATAACAAGACCCATGGACATGTGGGCACTTTAGATTTAAGTGTCCTTTTTCAAGGTAAGGAATTGTATAATGCATCTTGAAAAAGGGATAGTGGGAAGGAAAGAGTTATGCTTATGGAAGTCCATCCATCCAGTCTCTGCAAGGCTACCAGATCTATAAATAATGGAGAAAGGCCCTCAAGCTAGGGATGCCAAATTTAGTATCATCTAATGAAAAGATAGGAGTCCTGAAATCTTATTTCAATTAACTGCAGCAGAAATGGGGACCTAGATTGAAATGTCCTCAAGAAGCCATTGGTAGAGGTTTCTATAACAATCTTTATAATTTTTGTACAAATAACTTCTTCAAGATCACAATTAAATTGTCTGTTCTTGCTATGCATTTTAAAACCTGATCTGTTTATTCAAATCGAGTCTTTTCAAGCTTTGTTTAAAGTCTGTGTAAGAAGGGCAGGGAAGAAACAAATCCTCATCATTACTTTTTAAAATTACTTAAAAGCAACTGACAGCTGAATAAAGGAATGTCTGGAAGGACCTTTGTGGAAGTCTGTCTACAAAGTAAATTGAAAAAGTGTTTTGTTCTAAATCCTAATCTCTTCTGCAGTCTCAAGAAGGCTAACACAAGATTGCCACAGAAATGAGTGATATTTGTCACCAGACATCTGCTAAGACACAACCATTTTTCCTGCTGGGTGACATATAATGGAGGTTACCCAATCTAATGTTTACCATGAAAATTCAAATCCAATGTTAAGAGATTTCCTTACTGTAGTTCTTAATGAAAAGCACCTTCTGGATCGGTTATACCAGGCTGACAGGAAATGAGTGGGATATTAAGACTTGAAAGCAATAGTTTTTAATCCCTGTGATTCCCAGTTTTACTCTACGGTGAATAAAGTACAGTGATGCTAGCATCCAGTGACAGGGAGAACAACAGCACACTGAGAATATTTGTGCTTAATCCCATGACTGGTTATCCTGAAATCTCACAAACACAAATTCCTTCTCTGAGCTCAGTCCCACTGTGAAAGTAAATGCAGAAGTGATATACTCCCTAGTTTTAATGTCATTTGGGGAGATCAAGCACTGAAAAGCAGAAAAGACTTGAGAATAAATGAGGGAATGCTAAGGGGTTAAGTAGGGTTTAGGGAATGGCTGAATGACCTCGATGAAAGCATCTAAGCAAAACTTCTGAGTTTTGCCCAACACTAATTAGTGGAAGTAAATGAAATGATATAGCACAAACTTTATATATATATAACAATCAAATTCTCTGGTATATACATATACATTGCTTCAAAGGGGTTTGCAGATGAGAAAACATGCAGATATGGTGCTTGGGGACATGGTTTAGTGGTGGACCTCACAGTGCTAGGTTAATGGTTTAACTCAATGACCTTAAAGGTCTTTTCCAGCCTTAAGGATCCTATGTTTCCATGAATGTTTTCTTTTTACACATATGTATAAATTTACACAAATATACATTTAATTATAAATATTGTCTATTTTACATTTGTCTCTTTAAGAATTCTCACTGGACCTGAAAATAAACAAGAGAAAAAAAGGTGGTGGCGTGGAAAGATTTGTGAAGTGTTTACAGTTTAGATACCTTCTGCTCTAAAACCACTGCTGTTCCAAAGGAGCTAATGAAGTACTGTAACTCCACTAGCTCAGTATGACAGCCATTACTTCCTGCTCTGCAAACACTGCATTAAATCTCTGCGTATCCTTGGTGACTGTTATTAGTAGTGCTGGGTGCATTTCACTAGACATGTGGAATTCAGCTAACAAAATTCTCAATCAGAAACAAGCCATAATAGAGCTAAAGATATTACAATCACTCTCTCAGAAGAGGGGGGAGGAAGAAAGGAAACAATTCTTTCTGTCTAGAATTTTTTGATTTTGATAATCAGAAAATTTCTAAAAGAGCAATTCCCATACCAACATCCTCTCCCTTGACCTCACCAGCAGTGTGCAGTTTTTCTGCATGTTTGGGCATCTGCTGATGCCTGGGAACTGCATTTCACATAGAGTTTTGCCCTTTAGAGCATTCATCTACCTCTTCCAGTAACTTAAGTCTAACATAAAGGCATTGCTTATACCTTGAAGGCCAACACTCAGCTCTTACCCACTCTGATCAATATAACTTCATGTCTGTAAGAAGTCAGGAAGCTTCCTATATATTAATGTTACTTATACTCCCATGGGGAAATATCTTCTAGAAATGTCTGACATCCTTTGATTTAGAGGAAGTCCAGAGACTGGACTCTGATCTCAGATGAACACCTGAAATTGAATGGAATTAATTAGTATTAACATGCCTTTAAGTTTTGGATCATTCTGCCTCAGTATCTAACTCAAACTTATTAATGTCTTTCAAGTAGTACAATCCTGGATAAAAGCAGGTAAGTAGAATCTACTTGCTTTATTTTTCCAGACATATTAACATATATTTGCCAGCATTTAATATAAAATACCATATTTCTGTACCAGCACTCTTACATACTATTACTTCCAGCATCACACTTTTTTTTCAGTAGTAAAGCAGATGTTTGGTGTTTTCTTAGCTACTTGGTGATTTCTTCTTAACTGACCTTATGACAATAATATCTTGGATTTGCCTTTATGTTGTTGCTGACACCACTTACTATAACCAGTTACATATGTGAGGTCATTCACAAACTTGTATTTATTGATAAATCTCTCCTGGCTGACAGCATTGTTCATATTGAATGTCCAAACTGAGATTCTCAAGAATACACAGGGGATTTTGTTCAACTGCTAGTGAATTCTGGCTAAAAATCTTACACCTCTAGCAGCAGTGTGATTCCCTAAGCCCTGCAGCAGGCAGGATTATCATTGATGATGTACATCCAGACTCGAGGGGAGATGCAGTTGGCCCATTTCACTGCACAACATGCAATGTTGAGCCACAACTGTTGTGTTAGTCCCTTGAAACTGATGTGACAATCCTTCAATTTTTTTCTTGAAAACCAGTCTCGAGAACCAGGCTTGATCCCTAGCAAAGAAAAACGGCAAACAAGATATTTTTTACTCTTTCCACCAATATTTTATATCTAAATTCTTCAGCTTGAGCTGAGTTCAGCCTGTTTTCCCTTATCTTTCCATACAATTGAATATAGTGCTAATAAAACAATAAATCTGCTGTGTAGTTTTCCTCAAAAAAAACTTTTCCAATGGTGTCTTATCCAGAAAAGACAACAGCCCTTGTCTTGGCCTGCTGATAATTCCAGATAAAACCATTCTGAAGAGCAGTGCTTCCTCTTTGAAACTTCAAGCAAATTTGAAATGAGGCCATTTTTTTTTACAGTTGGTTGAGCCTTCAGTTGAAATCAAAGATGAATAACAGCTCCAGACCTCTTCATTGTCTAGTCTGGTTTTGTTTTCACTTTTAAATATGTTTGTGAAATTAATTCTGGCTCAAATAAGGAGTTTGGGCCTTTCTGGTTGCTAGATACTGGGAGAAAATTTTTGAATAATTTTACTATAAAAGACCCTGGCTTTTTCTCCTTCCATGAGGCCCCTTTATTTCCTATGATTTAAAACAAAATATTTAGCTAAACAGAGTGACAGTGTAACCCCATACATCCCACTTATTTTATTCTTTTCCCTTATGGTTTATTCAGGAGCTGGTTCTGCCTCCAGTGAAACATCATCAAAACTCAATTTGACTTCTGGGAAATGGGAATACATTTTTAAGTGGCTATTAATTCCAATGCTGCTCATGCAATATAATTTCCAGGACAACTGGAATACCTTGTAACAACTACTTCTGCTTATTCATAAAATAAAATTAAATAAAACAAAGTGAATCCTTTTTCAGTAACTTTGGTGTGAATAGGAAACATTTCCTGTGACATCCATCGATGAGTTCGGAATTTGTACTTCAATTTTTTCTTCTTAGATGAGGTGTTAAGGAAAGAATATGTGTTTCCTTATAAGTGGAGAGGACCAGATGTTCCCCTTTGGACTTTTACATGTAAACAAATGTTTTCCTTTTGCCCACAGTAGTTTTATTTATCTAGCTGATTTTTGTGTTGCGGTTTTTATTAGCATCCTGCAACTGGCATATCTTTAGATGAAATTCTCCAGAGAAAAATCAAAGGTAGGTGTGAAGAAATGTTACATTTTACTCTGACCAGAGCTCTATGTAAAGAGCTGTGGCTGATCAATACTGGCCCTATTAATTCTTATCCTGGACAGATGATCATTGCTTCTGTTCCTTCCCCAGAGCTAAATTACTTTGAAACAGCACAAAAACTATTCACAGGAATTGGTTCAAAGACATAAGAAAATATTTTCTTCTACACTGTCAAGTATAACCCACAGTTTCACAAACTGAATAGAATTTGGTTTTATATTGCACTCCTCATCAGCTCCAAGTACCCTCAAAGCAGTTTGGTATTTTGAAATATCAGAAGCAAAGGCTGTGCAGTAGGTGTGTAAGTCATTACTCAGCAATGGTAACACACAAACCTACATGAGAGAACTTGTTTTGCTGGGTGATGGAAAAGCAGGGCAACTTTCCTTGTGGGATTCTGCACTTCCACCTGCATTGCTAACTAGCGATAGGCTGCAGGTGGTTCATTTAAACATTTCATTGAATGGCACAACACATACTTTACGCTGCAATGCCTACATTAGGAATGAGTATTATGCCAGTGAGCATGACAAAGGAACCATATTAAAGTAAATCTTTAGGTAAATATAAAGAACTTGAGCTTCAGCTGGTGAACATTGGCATTGCTCCACTGCATCCAACACAATGCTGTTGATTTCCACCAGCTGAAGATCTGTCTGTATTTTGACACTGACCCAGGCCTTTTTCACAATTGTGTTAAGTCATTAAGTTTTATACTTAAGTGTGCATCCTTATCAATTGTATTTAAATAGCTAATTTATCAGATCTTTAGGACTTCTATTCTGTGAAGAAGCAAACATGTTTAGGTAGGGTTTTCCTTTTACCTCAGCTCTCAAGCAAGCAGAGAAGAAAAGTCAGGAAGGGAAATCACATTCAGTTACAATTTCTTTTCTGCCTTTTATATTTTTTTAAATCAGAAATCAAAATATAGGGAGAAAAGAAGCACTGAACATACGTTCAGAAGAAAAGCATAGTATCAGAATCTAGTGCCTACCTTACTATTATTTTTACCTATCCTTATAAATATTCATCAGTGCTGTCAATACATATTTAGAGGATTGCTTACAACCACAGAATCCAATCATGCCTGTAAGGTAATGTCATGGTATTGCAGTTAGTGGAATTAATGTTCCTCTGAAAAAAAAGAGGCACATCTCTGCTCTGAATACTGTGATGATTTGGGTCTATATCTTTCTGGCAAAGGCTACCTTGCTTTTAGACAGTAGCTTGTGGCCAACCCACCTCCCTTCTAAACATCTGGAAGTCTATAACAGCAAAGACAACTCTGTCCTAACAGCAAAGAGATTCCAAGTGGTACTACACAGACAATGCAGATTTATCCATGCATCTCTCTGAACTCCATCTTTCAAACAAAAACATTTCATTGCTCTTCTGGGGAGAATACAGAAAGATACAACTTTCTGTATAAAGATGTGATAAGCTTACTTTGTCAGCTGCCAGACAGTTACTCAGTTGCTCTTCAACAGGATGAGGACAAAAGAAGATGAAAATGCTCAGGAGTTGAGAAAGGAAGATCACTCACCAATTACCTTCACAGGCAAAACAGATCAAACTTGGGGGAAACTGAACTTTTTGCCTGCTAAAAATTGAGTGAGGAGCAAAGATAAAAACTAAAACAACTTCCTCCCTCCTACCTTCTTCGCAGGCTTAACTTCACTGCTTCATTCTCAACTGCTCTATCACTTTCTCGTACCTGAGCAGTGCAGAAGGATGAGGAATAGGGGTTGCTCATGACACTTTGCCTCTGCCTCTCCTTCCTCCTCACACTATTCCTCTGCTCCTGCATGTGGGCACTCTAATGCGACACAGTCCTTTAAAAACTCCTCCAGCATGAGTCCTTCCCACAGACTGCAGCTCCTCAAGAGCTGTTCTAGTATGTGTTCTCCCCAGGGAGTGTGGTGCACCAGGAACAGACTGATCTGGTGTGGGTCCCCCATGGGTTACAGTTCATGCAAGAAAATCTGCTCCAGTCTGAGATCCTCTCCACAGGCTGCTGTTTTCTTTAGGGCATGCCCACCTGTTCTGGCATGGGGTCCTCCACAGGCTGCAATGTGGATATTTGCCCCCTGTGGTCCTCCATGAGCTCCAGGGGCTCAACCTGATCCACCATGATTAGAGAGGAATCTCTGCACTGGTGCCTGGAACTCCTCCTCGTCCTTTTTTTTTCACCTTATTTTCTGCAGGGATGCTTCTCACATATTTTTCCTCACTTCTGTGAAGCATTTTGCTCTTTCTTAAAACCATTTTCTCTGAGGAGTCTCCATTTTGGCTGAGTGGGCCATCTGTGCCCTACAGTGGGTTTATTTGAGCTGTCTGAAACTAGTTGTATCTGACGTGGGCCATGTTCTGGCCTCTCTTCACATAGAGTAACCCTGTCACTACAACCACAACACCTGCATCACTTAAAGTGGGGCACATAAACCTTGTAGAGAGAAAAAACTTATATTTCAGGCATTAATACATTAATTTGATAAGGAAAGGAAAGCTTGAAAGTTTGATGGGCAAAATTTATGAAGAAACTTGTATTCACGTGATAAAGGAAAATTTGCTCCCAAACCCAATTATTTGACCAATTTTTCTAGCTGCTTAAATTATTCAAGAAAAATACTTTCCAAACTAGTTTTAACAATAGTTCTAGGAAAAAAAAAAAGACATAGATATTAAAAGTGATTGAAATTACCTCATCAGACTTTAGACAGCTGCAAACCATTCACCTACAGCCGACCTTATCACTCCAGACACTCTTCATAATTCAAGGAAGTTCTTTTAGGGTGAAATTCTGACCCAATACAGATAGCCACCTAAAGGTAGAATGGAGTCTTCCACTAAAATATTTGTTTATCTCTGACAATAAAGATAGCTTAGCTGCCTATGTTTGATCACATAAATTTCACCTCAAGTGTTTTATGATCAGATTTCTTGATATTAGGATGCTTAATAAAGACCATAAGGTTGACATGTTAAGACATGCTGAACAAGTAGAACAGCCTCGTCAGTATGAAATGCTGAATTAAGTCATAGGCTGGTGGTAATTAGTGAGTTAGAATGAGAGAGAATGGAAATCCAACCCGTGCTCCATAAATATTGAAAAATTTTATATAAGCAGAACATTTTTTAAACAGATGAGCTTAAGAAGACCTGGTTTGAATACCAAACAGCCTATTGGTTAACAGATGGCTCTGATGATATAGGTTCAGCTCCCTACAGCAGTGTGAAAACTCAGACAAGGTCCTCCAGGGGCACAGGTGCATGCTCTAACCAAAAAATTCCTATGTAAAAACCAGAGGACAGAAGTGAGTGCAACATTTTACACTAATAGTTTCCAGGAGGTTCGACCCAACAAAAATGATCTGAAAAGTCGGATGAACCAGCCTCAAACAGGCAATTCAGAGAGGAAACTATTTTAGGTTTTGTCCTCATTGCAGCCAGGAGGGAGTATGGCCAGGACACAGAGGATATTCTATGTCACTGCACGTCATTGCTGGAGATGGAGAGAAGAAATTCTCTTCCAGGGAGAAGGGATTCCACTCTGGTTGAGAAAGCATGGCAGTGAAAGCTGTCTGTTGTTGCAAGGTTTCTGTGTGAATCATTCAGCTCTTTCTTGTACCTTCTGCCATTAATATTGTTGCTGTTACTGTTTGTTTTCTTATCTCATTGCTGTTTCCAGTAAATAGTTCTTGTCTTAACCTGTGATCTTTGCCTTTTATGCCTGCAACTCCCCTCTTCAGCACATTGCAGGGAAGAGAGGAGAGGAGAGAGGGGAGCTGGAGGCACGTGGTTTTAGTGGGAGTACTAAATTGAAGAATACCATTCCTAAACCATGAAATTTTTACAATCTAACAGAGCTGAGATATAAACCAGAGCCTTATCTTTTTAGTGCTCCCTAGATCTATGCAGTTTTGAGGAGCCATTTAGGGTTCTAAAGCTACTCTAAAACTTAATGTAGGGACTTCCAGTGTTAGGCAACAGGTTTTTTTGAATGTGTAGGTTGTAGTTCTGCAACTGGCACTTAAGCTTTTTAGCACGTATCTTCTCATTTTTATATGAAGATGTGTTAGAACTTTTCTGCCTATATATATTTTTATTTTATATTTGTAGTTATGGAAACCTTAACATAAATAAGGAGAGGGAAATCTGAGAAATTGGGGTATCTATGAAACAAAATTTGAGGGTTCTTAACAGAGGAAAGTACACTTGTCTGTCTGGTATTAAACTGTTTTTGAATAAAGGAATCCAAATACATGATATTACTATACGCTTTCCAGAAATTACTTTAATTTCACAAGGAGATATGTGTAGGTCTTCGCCTTTTCAGTGGGATGAGCATTGACAAGGTGAAGATCTGGATACCATTCTGTGCACCCTGGGCACTCATGTTCCCCAGGTTACTGCTTCCTCACTTCTTCATGTGGCCAGTAGCTAAGCAGGCCTTTAAACAAAGACTCAAGAGGGTTTAGCAAGCCATGATAATGTGTCATCCTCAGCATGTCAAATATGGTACATAGCGCAGAGTTACCCTTATATGTATTGTTTCTGCTGTGGTTATAATTTATAATTTTTACAGTACCCGAAAGAGTGTTCCTCGGCAAGGAGTAATTCTGCAGCCCAGCAGTTTCATTAGTGCAGAGTCAGGCTGTTGTGTTCAACACAGTTTACCTTGTACTTGCAACACTCTGCAGTTCTCTGGGCAGAATGAATGCTCAAATGTACAAAACTAAATTTGTTACCTTTTAAAAAGATTATTTCCATAATTACTCACTGTGAACAGACTTAACTCGTATAAAAAAACTAAAAAAAGGTCCTAATCTCTAAAGCAAGACAACTCTAACCACCCATGTCACTAAAATTTATAAACTATTTGCCAATTTGTTGCTAACCAGTCTAGTAAAGGAGCAGGAATCACTCTTTACAGATTACAGAGATTACTAGACCTTTGTTATGTTAATAAAAATGCATGACAAGCTTAAAATATTTTGGATGCAGAAATCTCATCATTCCCTTTTGCAAACACGTTTTGCCCTCAAAGTTGGACTCACAGCTGTTCAGTAGAGCCCAAAGACTGTATGACTGTAGAAACTTCCACTTTCTATTCTGGGTTTGCATTGCTTTATTTGAAGATTTTGTTTTGTACTTATTTAAAAACTTTTCCCACTTATTTTTGTAAATTTTATTGGTAGCATCTTCAAAAACTATGCTCTCCCAACCTGCCCTTTCCAGTGTTCTAAAAATAAATGTAGAAACAAAGAAATGCATATTAATAAGTAAAGAAGCACAGGTGTGCCTTGCAGACAGTAAGTTTTTTAAAGTCCTTCCTGAATTCTTGAATCATTATCCCTGCATAATTTATACTCTGTTACTGTGTGCAAACACTGAACCTGGCTCACAAAGAAGAGATGCGAGTCAGTTCAAAAGATAGACCTTGTATTTTCACAGTAGAGGGCATAAGCCATTTATTTATGTATCAAATAATTATTAAAATTTTTGTCCATACTTTCTAATCAATAGACTGTGAAAGAAAGTCAGAAGGTATGTAGTTTATTATTGCCTTTCTGCCAGATGTTGATACTATACTGGTTGAACACTGAGTTCTCTTCATTGTCATTATTGTCCCATGTCATTATTGTCCCACTTTCTCTATGGAGTAAAAAAGAGGGAAGGATACCTGTGAACCTGCCAGATTTGTGTACTGAAGGAAAATAAAGGGCAACTGAGTTCATTTTGCTAATTGCATTGACTAAAAGCACAGCATAGTATAGAGACTGGTCCTGAGTACAGGTATGTTGTATGAAGACATATTTCAAAAGACTTCTTCAGACAAGTGACAGAAAGCCCAGGGTCCTTTGGATTCAGAGTGGCTTTACTCTGCTTCCCATGGAGGGAATGCAGTAGGTACAGTATCTGAACTTTATTCTCCAAAATCGTTAGATACATAATATACTGAAATTGTAGTATATTTTCTCGTCCCTCAGTAATATTTCAGGAGTTTTGCTCTTTTTCTTCCTTGAAGAGTAATAAACCCTTTAAATAGACACACAAACACACCCCCACTTTAAATAGTGTGATGAGATATCCTTAGCTACCAGATAAATGTCCACACAGCCGCTCATTTACTCCCATCCTCAAGAGGACCTTTGGAAATGGCTGTGTCTGGCATGGGATAGCCCTGGCCTCTCCTCACTCCTGCAACACCACTCTTACTCCCCACAAATCTAGTCGTGTATATTTAACACACTGAGCAATACTGAATTTCTTTTTTCATTATGACAAATGGAAGCAAAAAGTAATGAAAATGCTTGACTTGAAAGAGAGAATTTTTTGAAGTTTTCACATAGGCACTAAAGATCACTGACATCAGTTTTGTCAAATAGAAATATTTTGTTTAATCTGCAGCACAACATTTGGTTTTACATTTTTTTAGACCTCTACCTATTTTCCTATTTGTCTGGTGCAATTTTAAACCAACCTAATGATATTTAGAAACATAACAAGTTTAAAAATGTAATATTTAAAAGTTGAAAATGTTGAGATTTTTAACTACATTGCATTTAGAAATGTCAAAATTAAATCTGTATGACTTTTTTTCTCTTTTACTATTTTTATCCCAGACTATATCGAAGTGTAAGGGGAATTTTTATAAAGATTTTTCCCCTCTGCTACATAGAAATGACTCATTCTGTGTTTTTCAGAATAGCTAAAGATTTAAGTATCTGTCTGAAGTCAGTATTGTGAAATTGCCTTACAGCTAGAGAGAATAATTTTCACCTGAAAGCTGAGAATTTTATCTGTGAGGAAGCTAGAGAGGTTACTACTGAATATAATTCAGTTGCCTAAAATTTTAGTTTTGGTGAATCAGCATTTTCTGCTTAAGTTTTTTTTTTTCCTGTAAAAAGATGTTCAGCTAATTTTGTTGTCATGTCATGACATGTCATGTCATTGCTACAACTTCATTCACCCTACTTGGTAAAACTGTAGTTTCAGAGGGCTCAGATATGCATTTTAAACATTTTTTTTTTTGCCTAATGTGGTTTTATATTTCTGATTCTAAATTTTGACTTTACCAAATTGGCTATAGTCATGACCAATTAGAGTTGATGGTACAGGCATACTCATTTAGCATATTTTTTATTTCTGAAATATCTTTTAAAATCTTGATCTTGATTCTAGTTTAAACACATTTTTCTTGGCAAAAAAATTTTGTCAGAACTCATTATTTAGGATACTTGTTCATCTCTGTCATCTCACTTTGAAGTATTATCTTTATCCTGTGAAATCTATCTGGATATATTTTGTATCTCATCCAGCTTTTCTTTATCCACTCCTCTTCTACTTTGTTTATGTCTCCAACACATTAGAATTAAGGAGAGAGCAGAATTACATATAACAGTATAGGAGTATTCAATTAATTTGTTTAAGCTTTGGAATGTGTAGATACATATTTACTTTTTTCTGATGGTTTTCACTGTAGCAGCCTGAAGTGCATGCCTTTAATAATTATTGACTGTTTTTCAGCCATTACCTGTTCTGAAATGGAATAGCAATGAGCATTACAGCTCTTCCTAGTGGGCTCAGGGAAGCCTGCTCACAATATGAATAAGTCATCAACAGTCCACTGCAGGTATAGCCAGAATACTTTGTCAGGTGGATAGTTTCCTAAATGCAAACCAAATTATTTTATGTGTGGTTAGTTACACAGTATATTTCTACATTTACTTGTATTGTTATGGTGCATTTAACTGACTAATGGCTCAAGAACTTTATTTGCTAATTTCCTCCAAAGCACCTGCTCAAGGATTTGAATAAAATAAATAATTTCTATGCAATTAACAAAAGAAAAAACAAAACAAAAAAAAACCCAAAATAATTTCAGCCACATAAAATTCAATACTTATTACAAAATACACCATGATTGCTTGATAAAATCACTATAAAGATCTGGCCAGAAGACCAGTCATTAGGGAGAACAGAACATATTGATGTACAACTCCCAGTGGCACTTCAAGACAGATTTGCTGAGGTGAAGGTAAGGTCCTGGGGCTGTAGCCAACCCATCAGCATGTCCTTGGGCAGTGTGCTGAGATGTGACATGGCAGTAACCTTACAGCTGAACAGTTGTGCTGACCATATTGAAGCTGGATCCATTCGGATGTTATCAATGGATAGATACTGTGGGATGGTTTGCCTCAGTCCCAAAATGATAAAAGTTAAGTATATATTTAAGTCTTTTGCCTTAATTAAGGTCTATGTTATTCTGTGACAGTGCAGAACATTATCTGTCTTCCAATAGCACATGTTAAAAGATAGATTAGTCTAAATTATTATTTGTAAATGTCTAACTTCTTAAAAGTCTATGCCGAATGAAAAACTTTAATCTTCTTGTTTTCAGTCTTGATGTTTGTTCAGAGATGAACAATTTTATGTAGTGATAATTAAAAACTGAAAGGAAGACAGTGCCAGGACATCTTGCACAAGAACATTTACTGGGCTTGTAGGAAAAAATGGGAAAAAAAAAAAAACAACATTTTTTGAGAAATGAGAAAGTATGAGTTCCTATAGTAGCTTAAAGAAAATATATGCGAAATATTATTATGACATATCTTGCTGTACAAACGTTTGTCTGTATTCACACACAATCCATACCACAAAAATATCATGTCTTCAGAAGACAGAATTTTATAGTAACTGTTTCATGACTCTTAATTGAAAACTATCTATGTAAAAATGGTAAGCTAAGCATACCAAAATAGTTACAGTATCAGGTGGAGAAGTAGAACAAAGGATGTAAGTCCTTTGCGTGATCCTTTACCCCAGGGGTCCTCAAACTATGGCCTGCGGGCCGCATCCGGCCTGCCAGGCTCCCCAATATGGCCCGCGACCCCCGAACCCCGGCAAGCTGGTGGTCCCGGTCCTGGCCATGGCAACAGCTTCTGCTGAGCTAGCAACCTCGACTTCCACGGCAGCCCCAGCCCCAGCCCTCACAGCCGCCATGGAGCAGTCTTTGCAGGGGCGGCGGCGGCGGCCCCGGTCCCGGCTGCAGCTGAGCCCGCCGGAGCGGCGGCAGCCCCTGCCGTGCACGGCCGGCAGCGTCTGCGCGGTGACAAGTGCTGGCGCCGCGCCCGGAGCAGGTGTAGTCGGTCCTGCGTAAGCTGCTCCCGGCGCAGGCGTGCTGAAAAGTCCTGGCACTGCTGGCGGCGCAGGCGCAGTGGAGGGCGGTGCCTCTGGCTGCCTGCTTTGTTCCCTGCGCAGTTTGCTTCTGCCGCTTCTGGCTCTGAGCCAAAGAGAGCTGCACTTGCCGATTTCAGGGCATCTTCAGGTCGGTTTTTTGCAGGCGCCGGTTCTTCGGCTGCACCAAACGAGAGCTGAGCTGTGGTTATCTGAGCTGCAGTCTCGCTCTCTCCCACCAAGGTAGCATGCTCAATCGTAGAGACCTGCTTTTCGGCTTGTATTTCTCGTAGCCAGTCCATAACAAGACGCCAGGTGGTGGGAAATTTTTCAATTCAAAATTTTAGACCCCTTTGTGGTCTCTTCCCACAGTCTCTGTCCTATAGAATCCCACGTAGACTCTTGAAAGACGGCAGAGAGTGAGGGGATAAGGCTCTCTTTCCTGGCAGGACAAACAAGCCAGCACCAGTGGAAAGCACGTGCACAGTCGTGTCAAAAAAAAGAAAAACTGACTCTGAGTGCAGGGTATTCCAAGAAAAGTGGACTTCTGAGTATTTTTTCACGGAATACAAAGAAAGAGCTGTCTGTCTGATATGCCAGAATTCAGTGTCTGTGTTCAAGGAATACAATTTGCGTCGACACTATGAAACTCATCATAAAGA
>JAWWLV010000001.1:59823242-59853560 GCA_035041135.1 Platyrinchus mystaceus | reverse complement strand
CTGGCTGCTTCTGGCTCAGAGCCAGAGACCTCTTCAGGTCGTTGTTTTTTTGTTTGTTTGTTTGTTTTGTTTTTTTGTTTTTTTTTTTTTTTTTAGTCCGGCCCCCGATAGTGTCTGAGAACAGGGAACTGGCCCCCTGTTTAAAAAGTTTGAGGACCCCTGCTCTACCCAATGAGCTTAATGCTGTCATAATATTCCATCTGTTTAGAGTGACAACCATGTTAGATTGACACAACTGGAAAAGGAAGTGAACCTTTCGTGGCCCAGCTGGCATAAATTAAAATAGCTGACTTGATCTTAGTTTTTTGATATAAATTAATTAAACTTTATGATTAGTATAGGAGGAAAAGTATTTTCTGCAAAAAAACTTCAATGCACTGCAAAGGGTCTCATGTGGAAGCAAGCTGACTTAACCAGAGAGCAGTCGACATACATCAATATAAAAGAAGTTGTCAAATTTAGTGCATGCCTTTAAAAACAACAGTCATTCCCTCTGTATAGCCTGGACTCAATCACAAAATAACAGAGGTTATCACATAAAATAAAAAGTGATTTTTGGTTTGCCTTCTTTAGTGACTACTTCTGCAAGCACAGAACACCCAGATCCCAGTCAGCTGATAGAGAAAACTAGTTTTCTCAATTTAATTTGAAAAACATGCACTTGACAGTTTTCAAGGTGTGCTTTCAGAATGGCCAAAGATTTAAAAGTTAACCAACGTTTATCTGATGTGACCTTTCCAGCACATTCTCAAAAAAATAAATTTGTTGATTTTTTCCTTAAATGATTGCCCCTATTCAGCACTATTTTAGACCTGTAAAAAAAAGAGCAGACTAGAAAACGTCCTCATCTTGAGCTATGTTTGAAATAATAGTCTCAGTGAACACAACAGAAAATGTTGTGGGTTTTTTTGAATCAGGAATATAAAATCAGTCCTTCATTTATTATCCCACATATGTTTCTGTAACAGAAAATCACTCATGAGTCCAAAGCTTCCCTACTATTTACTGTTCTAACAAAATCTACTTTTTATTTTGATAGAAGGTATCACTGCACCTGTACAGAAGTGAACCCATAACTGAATGGTTATGTGTACTGTTATCAGTATAGGTCAAACAGATTCCAGTTGGGGATATTTGCATGGAGGCAATGATAAGACCCAGCTTAAATCATTTAAAAGCATTGTATCCTACCTGCTCCTCAGGGTTCCACTCCACTTCTTTATACCTTCACTTCTGAGAATTAATCCCTGTTTTCCTTTCCTATTCCTTTGCATTGGATAAAATATCACAAGATGGCTAGCTTTCACAAGACTCATCCCTAAAGGAGTAAAGTAACCTCCCCTGAAAAGGACAGAAGAATTTTGATAAATGAACACTGAATAGAAGTTTTCTAAAAAATACAGTTCACTATTGGACTACTGGGAGCAGAGTTAGACCACAATACTTCTAAAATTATGCTTTATTATTCATTATTGATATTATAGGTCATATATAAAACCTAAAAGCATACTAATTTTTGAAAAAATTACAATAGTGTTTTCAATGTAGACCTATTTTCTGAAATTCTTCAAAAAAAAAAATCTTTGTTAGTATATGTAAGCAGCTAGACAAGAGATTTTCTTCATTTTATTTCTTTTAAGCATTTCCAATTTGTCCTTATTTTTCCCTGTCCTGATGCATATATTTTAAACCCTTTGATACTATGTCTATTTTCACTCAAAATAGTGTAGCCTTCTGAGAAGTATAACCGATAGGGCAGGATGCAGCTGCTTGAACTGTAATCAGTACAAAATGAATTGAACATATTACATTAAATCTTGGTTCATCAACTTGCATCAGCCCTAAGGTTTTCTCACTGATGTATGAGAAATTATGAAATCTCTTGGATTTTTTAACCCTTTTCATGCCAGAATTCTAGCTGATATAATGAGCTAGAAAGTTTTCATGAGGCTTGCTTGAGGAAGCTTCTTTTCTGTATGTTTCTGTCTAAATAAAACTCCTCACTACGAGATATTAGAAATACATTTTACTTTTCTACTTGCAATTCATATGGCTTTATTCCATTTCTCATTCTTGAAATTATATATCCAATATGTTGTGTGGTTGTATTTTGGTATTTAATTCCTTATTGACTAAAGAACTAAACTAGTTGTCTGCCAATTTTTTGACTACTGAAAAGTTAAAAGTTCAAATGTTAAGACTACTGAACTTCAGGGAGATTTTAACTTAATTGAAACAAATTTTCAGGACTTAATTCCAGGTCATTAGATTTCAAAGTTATTTAAAATCCCTCTATGATTTTATGGATAAATTTATATGCACCTATTTTTCTTAGTCTTCCCTATATACACATTTAAACATACACACAAAATCATTGTCCTACCAGTACTATATTTTGATTTTCTGTTTTAATGAGAACATTATCTCTTTTGAATCTCTATTTTGGAATTACATTAATACAATAAGGACTCCTGTAACAAAGATACTTATCTACTCCACAGTGTTTTGTGTTGATTTATAGCATGTACTATATCACATGAGACTGTGCTAAGATTACGTAGGCTAAAGCAAGAGCATATAGACTGTCTCTAATCTGGTTTAAAAGAAGCCTATGACAGCTAAGCATACCGTAAAAACCAAGTTACTACGTGGCCTGCTTATGGGAAAAAGACATATGTATCTGTATTTTCACAGCAATCTATCTTTTGATCTCATTTAAGTTTCATAAATACCATTATATTTACAGGCGTTTCCTTTGAATTTGAAACAAAAAATAATGTAATATTTGAATTATGTCTCTACTTAAATTTTATGTCCTATGATTAAAAATTTTAACTGCACAAACATGTATAAACTATGAATCACAGAAGGGGTAAAGCTGGAAGGGACCATGGGAGGGTCATCTAGTCCAATTGCCTTGCTCAGGCAGGGTCCCAGAAAACAAAATAATGTTAATCCCTTTTAATTGGTGGAAATTGAGAGAAAGATGAAGTAAGGGGTTAGTCTACTCTGATTTATAAGTTTAAGTATAAATTGATCATCCAAATCCCTCAGAAAGTGTGCTGGAACTCCATTTCTGTTTCACCTCCATACACCAAAGTATTATAGAAGGAGTAAATATCATCAACTACTTCTACCAACATAAAGAAAGCTAGTATTAAAACATGACTGTATGTCATGACCAACAACTTTGCAGACAGCTCTAGAGACTGAGAAGGAAGTTGAGTATCTTGATTGTAAGGGGATTGGTAGACAGGAGACAAATTCCTGTTCCCACTTGTGAGCTTAGATGGGCATTGCTCAAGTAGCTGCCTGGAGAAGAAGGAGACATCTAAGAGATTTATGTACCTACATGTCTGGACAGTCAGAGTAATTAGGTAGGTTGTAAGCCTGTATGGGACGGATGAGTTTCAGGATGTTAAAGGATAGGTAAAGGTAGATAAATTAAGCCTGGATTTAGGTGGAATGTATGTAGTGCTTAGAAACAAAGCAAATTAATGCAATCATTGAATGGAAACATAAAACATTTTCAGAACTTGTGCTCACAAAAGGGAAAATTTCCCTTGCAAGCTAAGCAATAGGCTTGTGATATTCATCAGCACTGGCTCTTTTTCACATGCTATATTGTATTTTTTGAATTAATAAAGTAGGAAAAGTGGGTCACAGAGTGAAACATTTGCACACAAAAAAATGTCATGTAAGTAACGGGAGATTATTTGCTACAGTCTGAGGTCAGCATGCATCTTGCTGAAACAGCTCAGACTGCTTTATTACTGCTCTTTTACCTGGCATATTTCTATTTTACAATGATATCAGTGTACTTCATCGATATAATAATGATTCTTGAACAGCTTTTGTACCTCTAAGCATCATATACCTGTCCAAGGTTTCCACTTACAGGGAATCTTAATTATTCTATGGAATTAACAAAGACCTAAGTTATCTTATCCAGTGAAAGTTCAATATCACTTGCAAAGCAGATCCTGGCAGCATCAATTTGCAAAACTCAAGTAGTGCAAAATCAGCTTCCATCTGTTAGGATAGATAAAGAAACAGTTAAGACACTGAAAAGATTAAGTGAATATATTGGCCAACATTCAGTAATTACAAGTACTTGAAAAAAAAAAGGGGGAAAAAAAGCACCACAAAACGACCATGACCTCCTTAACTAAGGAATATTTATCTGGGTCAGGCAATGTTGAAAGGAAAAATATAAACTAAGGACTCATCTACCTATAAGCTTGCTAGTGTCTATTTTGGAAGATATTTTTCATCATATAGGTTTAGAATACATAATTTTATTTTTAAATAAACGCTAACTAGAAAGTAAAATGGCTACAATGTCGAATGGTTGTACTGATTAAAAGCTAGCATTCTGAATTACACTTCTGTGTACAGGGAGTATGAAGGGAAGTTTCCATATTGATTCTAATACTGAACTCTTGGAAGCAGAATTTTAGCTATGTGGTATACCTGCATCACTGTAACAAGGTAAAATATGTCAGACCAGCATAGAACAAAACTAAAAAAAAAATTAAAAAAAATCAAGTCTCTAGTAGTTTCCTTAGCTAGAAGATCTTTAAAAGACTCTGTCAGACAAGAAAATGTATATAAAATGTTAAAAATACTAAAATGGAGAGGAAAAAATATAGGCAGACATCTCATAAACAGGAGAGTGTCTTCTAGTTGGTGCAGGATGCTATAGCTCTATGGCAACAAGGCATTTTTGCAATCTATTTTTCCTTAATGATATTTAAGAGGCAGATAGACTCTCTATTTGAACATTTATGCTGATTAGGGGTATTGCCTGACTCTGTCGCTGATAGGAGCTATAAACACCCAGCATGATGATTAATGTTATGATGTGCCAGCAGTATATGTATTTATATGGAGATGTTACAATATTTTGTACCCTATTCCTTTAAGGAGAATTTTGATAAAAGTTTTTGAGAACCTAATAGAAATGAGATGCATACATCAAGGAAGTTTAGGATAATTCAGTTATTTGAACCAGACTGTTAAAATGGTTGGGCATGAGGAAAACTTCATTCTTGTTTAGAAAAGAACTTAAATAAGAACTTGATGGCACTTTAAGACAAAGATGTTATACAAATGTATTTAGCCCATCACAATGTAAGTCATATGCTTTATGAAATACTAATTAAAAAGCAGTATTAAGAATGGATAACTTGGAGCATCTTTTGCTTGCTAGATTTATTCATTCCAACTTGAATCTGTGTTTTGCTAGCATTCTTAGTTCACAGACTGGAAGTCCTTGTGAGGAATTTTTGCTTCTAGGTACTGTTTTATTAGAATAGAGAGATTGTTTCCCTGAAAGTCTGACACCAAAGGCTAAGACAAGGGACACTTGTGGTGGTTTTGGCTGGGCCTACCTTGGTGATCAGTTTGTAACCAAGGAAGTGACCATGTACCCAGTATTCCCTACGATTTTTACGTAAGCCAGGGTATAAATAAGAGGGGACGAGAGGCCTTCGCTCTCTTCTGTTTAGGCAAGCTTTGGAGGCGGCACATCCCTGTGGCCAGTCCCACTTCTGTGGAAGAGTGAGGCCTAGTGAGGCCTTGTAGGCCTTGGGAGGCAGAGGGTGCCGGCGGCAGAGTTTGGTGCGATTTGTACTATCTCAAGGAAAGTATTAAGGTTTTTCTTTGGCTAGTCCTTCATCAAGTGTGTATACCTGTTTTTCGGTTGTTTTTTGTTTATTTTGTTTTATCCCTCTTCCCTTTCCCCCTTCTCTGTTTTCAGGTGTTGTTTTTTGTTTTTTGTTTGTTTGTTTTTTTTAATGTGTATATAGTTTTGTAAATTGTATATAAATGTAAGTGTAAATATATATATATTACTTTAGCGCTCTCTCTCTCTCTTATTTCGGTTCTTTTGGTTTTGGTTTTTGGGGGAGGGGAGAGAGCCCTCGCGGTGAGGTTTGGGGACTTGGCTGGGAGCCAGCTCCAAACCACCAACACTAAAATGCAACAGTTATAAAAGAAATACAGGAAAACCATAACAATCATCAAACTGGAACACTGTTTAGAGTTGTTTGATGATTGTCAAGTTTGTATCTTGAGTATCATGAAAAAGAACCAGAAAGAAGAACTGCAGGAATGAAGATTAAGTTTTGTAGATCTTCAAAAGAAAAAATGTGCAAGTATAAGAAAGAAATTTCAAGCTATCTACTTAAAAGCTTGAACAAAAATAACGTAGAAATAATTGAAAAAAAAGTCTCAAATTTAAAATATTTTATGTACTATGTGACAGATAAGAGGAAGAACATGAAAGACTTTAGTTTCATGTACAAAGAAACAGGACACAAAAATCTCTGAAATACTGTTCTGGGTGTAAGAAGAGAAAGGATGCAATTGCCAAGACTAAAGGAAGGGATTTTGTCATGACAAACAGTTACTGTGAATTTGAAAAACAAATTTGGCCTTGAATATACATGGAAAAAGCCATGAACAAGACCTTAAATCAAAAGGATCTGCAAAATGTAGCCTGAGTTTTGACATGAAGACCTCAATAGAGGCAAATGGTTTTCTTTCAATGGCTGACATATGTTAATGCAGCATCCCCTGATCTATCCCTTACGTCTTTGCCCATATAAGTTCAGGAGTCTTCTGGATCATACTACTTTACAGCTAGGAAGGCTGTTTTTTTTTAATTTCCCAGACTCCAAAATAGCAGTAGAGTTACTGAACTCCATAGTACAACAGCACAGACCCTTTCTGTCCACTTCAGTCTGGCAGCTGAGATTAGCAAAAGTGTGACAGGAGCTGTACTGTCAAGCTGTTCTTTTCTTTGATACAAAAAAGTAATGGCAAACAAACTAGTTTGTTGTCAGAAAAACTAACTACACCTTCTTCCTCCCTTCTTCCCCTCATAAATCCATCATAAGATGGATTTCATGTTTCTGTCCTTTGTGACAAAAAGAAAAGAGAAGTAAGCTTTCATTTTTAAACCCTATCAGTTGTTACTATTTTAAAATATGCTAAAAATTAATAAGTTGATTATTATTAGCTTAAAACAAAAGAATTAAACAAAGATCAAAAATTTAAAATTTTAATTTATTTTGAGCTTATAAGTCTGAGGAGAAATCAAAAGAAATCTTTAAAGAAGAATGTATTAAAAGACAAAAATGTTTAAAAGCAATGAAGCACAACATTTATTGTAAAGTGAATTTTTTTTTTTTTTTTGTGAAGAGAGTTGATTGAAATGCAACAAGAAGTTGGTGGTTTTGTAACTGTTCTTCTGGCAATGGAAATATTACTGCAAGGAAGATGAGCATGATCAAGTGTTGTTACAATGAGAGGGGGTCACCACCATGTGCTGCTGCACTCAAGAATGACAGCTAAGGAACTTATATGATGGAAAAGAAGCAGGAAAATTACAGAGAGAAAAGGGTGAGTCAAAAGAAAAAAGAAAATGCAGAGAATTGTGAGAAAATGTATGCAGAGAGAAAATTAGAGCCAGGAGAAAAAGGTCTGAAAGAGCAGAAGAACAGCTAAGGCTGTAGATTTGAGATTCAATTTAGTTCAAGAATAAAATTGTGTCAGTAGGAAAATGAGAGGACAGATTTGTACTGGAAGATGTCAGTCAGGTCACAGGACTTACTTCACACAGAAAATGTATTCTTGCTTACATATGCAAAGTATCTGTTGCTCTGGGTCAAAGTATTTTGCTGGTAGCTGATCATTTTGTACGGATACAGTAATGTTTTGAACATTGGTTTTTGAATTGACACCTCCTTTAGACATTTTTGTTTGACTATGCATTCCCCCCTATGAGCTGTACTGCAGATATATGGGTCTATTGGACACTTTGTCAATCTACTGTAATGGTAATGGGAAGACAGGAACAATTTAAAATCCTTAGTTTGAAAAACATTGAACTAGGGATTTAATACTGATATATCATTCTAGTGTTCTTAGTGGAGAATCTAAACCTCCCTAATGAATCAGTTCCAAATAACAATAATCAAATATCTCAAAACTTAAACAAAAATGTACATGAAAATTGATTACACAAAATGTCAAACAAATATTTACAGAAATATTTTTGCTAAAGCTGACAGAAATGTCTTGAATGGTGAAATTCTCCATGAAAAATGTGTCTTCCAATAAATATTTCTTTTAATAAAATACTGTAGTATATAAGAAATTTTGAAGAAATAATTTGAAAAAGAAAATTCTTTTTGGTTGAAGATGGAAATTTTAATTTATTTCCCCAATTAAAAAATAGTTTTACTGCAGTTCTCATAGCATTGTTGAATACAATAGTAGTAATTACAATAATAATAATAAAGAATGCCATTTACTTTGGTGGACTGGGAGTTCATTCTTCCGTCTTTACATTGATTTCTTAACACACAAGACATACAGGGTCACAGTGTGTGGCTGTGCTTATGTTCCATTCCAAGTGCGGTCACACCAGCACCGCAGCCTGTTGGGGAGTTTCAGCTGTGTTTCAAAAACACCTTTAGTGTCTCTAATGTACAAAAGTAGGGTGTCATGAGGAGGCAAGACTATGACTAAACCATTCACAATTTCGTCTCTAGGATTTTCATGCAGTTTCTGATGCAGTTTCTACAATCTCTGACAAAATCACTCTAAGATGAGGAAACTATACATGCTATGGGAAGCCCTTTCCTACCTACATACAGCATTTCCATGAGTACTAAGGTACTATTTTTCCCCTGCATTTCCCCTCCTTGAAGAAAAATGCTTCTCGTACCTCCTCAACTACATTCCCACACTCTGCTACTTTGTTCATCTTTTAAGGAAGCAAAGCAGATCTGCCCAGAGGTTCCTGATTTACTCCATATATTGTGGTTAGAGATTCCCTGTCATTCATTTTTCCTGCACACCCTAAAGCCCATTTATTTCCTGTACGTTAACCTCCAGGTATTTTTGGATATTTTGTTCCTCTCGTTATTCCTGTGATGAGACAAGATGCTCATCTCCTGACCATCTGCATCTTATCTCTGTGGTTCACCATTTGGAGTATTTCAGGTGTAGCCACAGCACAGCAAAGCCTCCAAGCACACTTAGCAGTTTGCAGAAGGAAGGCATTTCACACAGATGCAGCTCTGCAACACGGATTCTGATGCCACTTCCTGAATGTCCCATGGTCCTGATGTTATGTGTGAGTGGGTCATTTGTCTCTCTTACCAGAGAGAATGGGATGTCTGAAGAAAGAGGGCATTTCAAAGGGCTTCATATTCAAAAGGAAGCCCATAAAGTAAAAACATTGCAACATGTTACCATGGTTTTACCATACCATTTCATCAGATTTATCTTCTCCATCGAATGTGCTGTAGTTCCTAGTATGACGTATGATGCAAGTCATCCTTTTCAATATGACCTGAAACATGAAAACAAGAAAAGGCACAGGAGCAAGCTAACTGATATGAAGTAAGACCTGATGTTCTTACATCTTCCATCTACCTATGGTATCTACTGCAGTCACAACACATCTTGAGTTCATTAAAGAAAAAAAATGGCCAAGCATCTCATACCTATCAGAGACCAGAATTCTTTAGTTCTGTATCTCATGGAGTTCTCTCATTTTCAACCCTCTTATTTTTAAGGCAGGAAAAAAAAATCCCTGTGAATACAGTGTAATGGAGTACTTCTGAAATTACAGAAACCTGAAAAACTGAAATCAAGACAATGGGACTGATTAAAATCTAAGTGACTGATTGCTAAATATTTTTGGTGCTAAACAAAATGTAAAATGCTGAGGTAAAATAAATACAGTGAATAATACACGAAAAATTCAACAATTTTATTTTAATTAAATTGTTTAGTATGGATGTTTTAGTATGTTTGTATATTTTTTTTCTTTAAGACTGAAAGCTGTTTTTGTCTTTATGACATCTCAGAGCCTTCAAACAGCATTGATTTCAATCATTAATTGTATGGATCCAAAATGGTACAGAGGAAAATATATGATAATGCATTTTGAGTTATTTGAATACTTTTGTCCTTTATTTCCACAACAATCCTTATCCACTGACATTTTAATAATGCTGAGATAATGCATTTTCCAATTGATCTGTGTGCTAATTGCTCCCTCATTTTAATGGCTGTTGTGTTGTTTTAGGATGAGGTGCAGTTTGCAGAGGATGCACTGAGGTATACCAAGATGCTGGAAAGCTGATTGCAATTTATAGTTTGCAGTCAGTCTTGGAAAATTGAAGAACATGGGAATAAGATCCACTACAGCCATATGGCCCATATAGCTACACCAAATGGCACTGTAAGAGTATCCAGTCTTTTATATCTCAAAATGGACATACCTTAAGTGTTTAAATAGCTTTAAAATATTTTCAGCTGTTTAACTCAAACAATATGAAGATCCTGACACCTATTGACACATACCATTTGCATCATCTCACAGTCATACATCATTTTCATGAATACTTCAGAGATGTGAGAAGTTGCTGAAACTGTCTGCTAGAGCAGTCTGAAGGAAATGCAAAATAAGTGACACTACCTTCTCCTCTATTCTTGCTGACTTTTTCATCAAGAAAAAATTGTCTGTCTTGTTCAGCATGGTAGCTCACAGTTTTCTCTATTGCCTGTTATGCTTAGGGAAGACTGGCCTTCCTGAACTCTGGAGAAAACACTTATACACCCAGCTGAAGTAAAAACAAACCTGTTAACTGTCTCCTCTTACAGCTTAAGATTCTCAAAGAGTTTGAGGGAACAGAAGCTAGTGTAATTGATGCTTTTATCAAGACCCTTTCCACTGTAAGTTTGTCTTTCCCTTAATGAACGAGATAGGTCATGAAGATTTTTTTTTCTGTAAAATAACTTTAAACTCAACTACTATGCTACTAAAAGGACTGTTTATAAACCTACTGGTGCCTGCAAAATACTCGTCATCAAGCCATCCGTGACTTCAGAGAAGACAATTGGAAGGGGACTTTGCCCTCTGACAACTCATAACAGTTGTGCAGACTGTTACACAGTTCTCCAGCCAATGGAACACCAATTCTAGTGCCTTTGATGATGTGAAAAGGTAATGCAGTTTGAAGCAGTGTAAAGAAACTCTTCTATGCTTTTGACATGTGACTTTAAGCAACAGTTTTAAACCAGCTCACAGAATCTTTTTCTCTGTCTCAGTTTCTATGAAGAACTTTGCTATAAATCATGGTAAATTAATCTTTTGATTAGTTCCTGCCTTCATTATCTTTTTAAGTTAAGCTGGACTAATTATCTGTGTTCCATGTCAAAACAGGATAAAACAAATTGTTTTTTAAGATGGATGACTATAGGGGAGAGGCTGTCTGGTATTTATCTAGCTCACTTATCACAGAATCATAGAACATCCTCAGTTGAAAGGGAACCATAAGGATCATCAATTCAAACTTCTTTCTCTGCACATAACAACCACACAATATGTTTGAAAAGGTTGTCCATAAAGAAAAACAGAAGTAAACCTCTTGCTGCAGGCAGAAAGGGGTGTTGCAACAATCATAAGAGGTTGTGAAGAGGCAGTAGGAAACTCAATGGTAAAGAATCTGCATATGCCATGACTGTTGCTTCCCTCATGTCAAGGTAGCTGCGCAATCTTTCCAAAAGGAAATGATTGTAACAGGCTACCTGCCAGGCTGCAGTTTCTTGTACAAATGGAAAAGGGTGAACCCTACTGTCCTGCTGTGCATGCAAAACTGTTTTGCACAGTTGTTTTGACTTAAAGTTGTTTTGTATTTACGATCAGAAAAGATGGTGCTTATACTGTGTATTAATATAGATGAAAAGTTTGCTCTATTATGGTAATCTTTCATCTACAAGGAATTCTAAATAACCTATCAACAAAACTCAACAAAAGCAACAATGCACTGTTAAAAAGGCTTTATAAAAGAATATGTGTATTTTTCCAACACTCACTCCTGACAACCAAAAGACAATATTCACACATTCCTGTAAATTAACTGGGTATGGCCCATTAGGTAAATCAAAGGATTTATTTGGAAGTTTACAGATTTGATAATTGGATTCCTTGATTTCTATTGCTTTGTATACACTTTTTTTCAAATTTTCTTTTTGTTTTATATTAGCTTATATATATGTACAACACTGGCAATATTTCAGTGTTTTTTTCCTTACAATTTTTATGAATAAACTTCTAAAAATGTTCATACCAAAAATCCCCACAAATATTCTATGTTAGGGACAAAAAAATCTTATGCTAAGGATTTTGTGCTGTTTTCTCATCTTGTTTTCAAGGTGTTATAAACAGCAACAAAGTAAAAAACAAAACAAGCCTGAAAATGAGAAATACATTGGCAGAGTCTTTTAAAATAATAAGTCACAGCAGGGTGTGGGGCTACACTACTGCCTAATAGTTGTTAATCTGAATAAATAATATGTTTTTAATCACCAAGTGGCATTTAATTAACCTGCAATAACTGCCTTATTAATTCTCAATTAAATCATTATTTGAAACACTTAATTTAAATGTGAATGATTATATTTTCTGCTACCTCCTATAAGGTATCTCACTATTTGTGATGAATTGTCGGTTAAAGTTTGGCATTTGCTGTTCCTCAGTGAACATCAAGGACAGGTTTAAAAAGCTTCATGCTGTTTGTTAATTAAAGTAAACCAGAAGAGCAAAAGAAGGGGAATTCAGAAAACAAAATAACCCAATTGCCATACACTCCAATAGTGCAATATGATTTATTTACACTTTATCTCACACTTACCAAATACTCAGGGCCAGATCCTCAGCTAGAGGAAACTAACAATATTGACTTCACTTAAGTAATTTACTAAGTCATTACATGTTTTGGTTTGGGTTTTTTGTTTGTTTGTTTGGGTTGGGGTTTTGGTTGTTTAATTTTGTTTGGTTTAGTTTGGGTTTTTTTGTGTTTTTGTTTTGTTTGCTTTTTTTTTTTGCTTGTTTTGTTTTGTTTTGGTCGGGGGGAGTCTTCTGGTTTGGTTTGCTTTTTTCTTTGATTTTGGGTAAGTGTGGGTAATCTGATGGGTTTTGCCTAAGAATCAGAAGCCAGGAAGCTTATGGTCAAGAGTATAGGAAAGTGGGTATAATAATCTGATCCTGTGGTGTGATGTTCAACCTAATGTAAAAAAGAACTTTTACTAATAATTTGAAAAAAATCAATGACCTGTAAATGAGAGTAGAGGAAATTGAGCAGAGGGAACTACGGCACTAAGGAGAAAGACATGGAAATGTAGAGCCCAAAACTCTAAAGCACATTCCACATAAAGAAATATTTTAAGAGGATCTTTTTTTGTAATGAAGTATGACAATCCTTTGAAGGGCTAGTCAGAAAGACTGATTTTTGCCTATGAAGGATAATCTTCTTAAGCATTCTCAGTGCAGGAGGACACCTTCAGTGATGATTAAGAACCTGTTGTTATGAAACATCTCCTTTGTGGAACCTTCTCCTCTCCTTTGATTTAAGAAGATACTTGTGGAGACAAGTTTTCCTGGGGTAAGATTAGTCTTTGCAAATAGCTTGCTTTAGCTTCCCTCATATGCCAAATATAAATGTTGGAGTGGTCCAAAATGGCATTAAACTGCATTCCAAGACAATGCACAGCTTTATTCCATAAACTGCTTAAAGCCCAGACAACACAAATAAAAATTTTCAGTCACTGAGCAAAAACTAAGTTCAAAAGATAAGGATATTGTGTAACTTATAGCAGAGATTCCACTAGAAAAATGTGTATTAAATAGCTGTGATAATGAACCTGCATAATAGAACCTATTTCTTGCATTCACAGGACATGAACTCATCACAGGAATTTATGTTCTATATTAGGTGAAGATAATATTTGCACCCAAACTCAAAATGTTTATATTTATAGTGTATCCATATATTATCACGCCTTTGTTTTTATATTTCTTTTAGTTTTCTCACTTTTTTGAT
Source organism: Platyrinchus mystaceus (assembly GCA_035041135.1). Classification (NCBI taxonomy): domain Eukaryota; kingdom Metazoa; phylum Chordata; class Aves; order Passeriformes; family Tyrannidae; genus Platyrinchus; species Platyrinchus mystaceus. Next base: position 59,839,653 of record JAWWLV010000001.1, on the reverse strand, counting down.
CTTCTGCTTTTCTTTCTTTAATTTTTCTATCCTAATAAATCACCTTATTTCATTTTCCACCCAAGATGTTCCTCAAATTACTTTCCTGGCAGTATAGCACATTTGCTTATACAAAAACCACTAACGTGCCAGAAAATCTCCTAGTTCTAAACAGAAATGTCTTCTTGATATTTATATGAAAGGGACAAAGAAATATACTAAAGATTTCAACGGACATGGATTGAACAAAAATTATTCAGAAATTTGTTTCACGGTGAGTTATTGACACAGAAATAAAATTAGAAACTGATTAAAAAAAAAAAGAGCTAGTGAAAGCTATGCCCTTTTCCCTCCTCCCCTAATTTATTTCTCTTCCTTCAAGTTTTTTTACCTCTCAGAAGGTGGTGCAGTACTGCAGTATTCAGATTCACATCAAGACACTGACCTTCCTTCTTTAAAATAGAAGGAGGTAGAGGGGTAAAAGGTAACAGAGATGTCCCTGAGTGTCAGAAAGTGCACCTTTATGCCTTCTATTTCCACCTATAGTCTCTCCTTTTTTTTTTTTTTCTGTGTTATTGCTGCAACAGATAGATTTGAAAACAGGGTGTTTTCTTGTTTCTTTCCATTGGAAGCTTTTCCAAGAATCTTTTACTTCCAGGCAGCAGCTGCAACTACCGAATACTAAACTTCCAATTAGAACTACTCAGTTCTCTGAGGTGATGGGGTTAGAGGAGATACAAAACCTCACCAGAAGAAGCCCATCTTTTAATTTCCATCAAGGGATACTTTGAAACAAGTTCAGGTATTTTACTACCAGCATATCTCTGCACTAATGTAGCATTTCACAGAGTTTCTGCTATAACTATCCTTGGGTCTTCTCATAAGAGCCCTATAATAGTCATAAATACTCCTCAGGAGAGCCAGATAGACTCTGAAAGGCATATAATAGCTATCATAAATGAATAATAAAATGTAGAAAGGACAAACCACCATGAAAATGGCAAATGAATACGATGACGTGTGTGTTGTACACGAGTTAATTGTCTGAGTTTTATATTTACAGAAAATCCCAGCCGTTTTCTGCTGTGTCAGTAATATTTATGGAAGAGAAAACATCCTCTGGAAGGTTAAGACTTTTCCCAGAGAGTGTGAAGTAATTACAGAGTGGAAAGCTTGTGCCACTGTGCAAGAGTACACTGTGTGTACTTCTTATGCATCTTCTTATTTGCTGCAATGACAAATTATGGAAGTTACAGTCCAAGCATCATCTTTGTCCTGCCAGATGGTGTAGATAATTTTTACTTCAGCATAAAAACCAAATCAGGGATTTCAAAAATAAGTTAACACATGTGGATAGCACAGTACTGCACTTCAAAGCCTCCCTTTGAGCCTTTTTTGAGCCTCCCTTTACCAGAACTTTGTCTGAGTAAGAATATTTGTCAGATGCCAGGTTCCCCTAATAACAAACAAAAATCTGATCATCTTGATTTAGAAGTTGTCCTTTACTTCCTCAAGTAAAGTAAAATTCATCAATTTCAGTCCAACAATGTATGGTGCAACACAGCCTAGGAAGTGGTTCTACACTGTAAGTAGTCCCATTAAAATCAAACCCATTGCATTTGCAATGAAGTCTTTAGTTTTAATTATGCTGTCATAATCAGGCTTTAAAATTCTTCTTAAGGGAATATTATGGTTTCGTAATCTTGAAAAGACAGCCAAAACAGATGGCTATATACAGAAAATGTGTACAGAAAAGTAGAAAGGGGAGACAATTCAGATGACATCAGTGTACAGATCTGAATGGTAAAAGTCTTGAAATCTGAGACCTCAAAAAAGTTAATCTCTTTCTCTATGAAATGACCAATATAGGAGCTTCTATTTCAAAACAGCTGTGTATGTCTGCATGAACATACTGACAATAAAGCACATTGTAAAGTGGAAATACACTATGACTGTGTGCAAAAAGGTAAGGGAAAGTTTGGTTAATAGTGACTCAATATTCTCCAAAATGCTTTACATCCTTAATTCAGCCCTTTTCAATTCTTGCACAAACTAAAACCTAATTTTAAGGCACCTCAATCAGCTTCTAAAAGACTAATATATTCCTTTTCCTTTGGAATTTCCATAATAATCTTGACATGTATTAGTAAATTGAGAAGATGCTGTAACCCTTTGAAGTATAGGATGGTTATAGAGAGAAAGCATCACGATTTAACTGTTCCTTATATGGTTCACTTAGACTGTGTTATGAGCATGAGGCTCTTTAGATAGACAATGTCACAAACTGAATGACACAGCATAGCTCAAAATTTCCTAAGTTATTGTTTCTGAAGGGGAAGGTGTTGAAATTAGAAAACATGCTCTTTCTATTTTCATGTAGATTTTTTTCTGTTTTCCTATTTATGAATATTACTTTCTCTTGAGTACAGTTCATCTTAAAAAATAGGAGTAATTTAAGTCAAATCTGTGTTTAATTATGTGTGTAATTTACTGATATTTAGATATGTTTAACCTCTTGCTGTGTCTTTGGCTTGTTTTATGAAATCGAATGCACAGTTGTACAGAGGTGATTTTTGTTGGATGTGAATTATTTTTTTAATGGTACATTAAGCCACGGCACTACACTGATTATAAGTGGCATGAAACTGTTTTATATACTGAAGATTATGATGGGTAGTAATTTTGTTTTCTGATTCATATATTTTGTTTTTTCCCCTTCAAAATTAAATTTTGCTTTGTTTGACTGACACAGAAGCTAGCAGAGGAAAAAAAATGAGAGATGCCTTACAGGAGCATGTGAGATTATTAATGCCCTTGATCCTTACTAAATGCCATGAAGCTCAGTCAGGGGAGGTTTAGGTTGGATATCAGGAAAAGGTTTTTCATCCAGAGGGTGGCTGAGCACTGCAACAGTCTCCCCAGGGAAGTGGTCACAGCACCAAGCCTGACAGAATTCAAGAAGCGTTTGACCAACACTTTCAGGTACATGGTGTGACTCTTGGGGTGTGCTGTGCAGGGCCAGGAGTTGGACTTGATGATCCTGACCCGTCCCTTCCAACTCAGCATATTCTGTGATTCAAAGCTTTAAATATAATAACCTTTTACAGGATTGGACTTTCAGATGGATGGGAATGAATCTCCATAGAAATACAAAACACGCAACTATCACAAAAGTGAGTCTGAATTTACATTTATTTTTCTTTTCATATAGAAAAGTGTCTAGCTCCTGGTATCATCTCCTCTGACATTAACAAAGCAGCACGACACAGTCTGCACTTTTTGTTCTTCTTCTAATTAAGTGCACTGAAATAAAAGCCACTAAGGTGTTATAATTCGACCTGTAAAAAGTAAAGTCTTAAGTTAGATGCCTGTAAGGATATCTGATTTTCAAGAATAACAAGAGCTATGTCAGGATGCCATTCTATGTCAGGATTCCAAAGGGAGCAAAAAAGATACAGGAGAAAACTATAAGGCTTCTCTATAAGGCATTACCTGTCAGCTCTTCTGACTACCTTGTTTATAACAACCTCTGGTTGTAGACTGGAGATTAGCAGAGAGAATCTGAATCTGCCTCCTTACTATGCATTTCTCTATACTGGTGAAATCAAGGGCTGCATAATAAGACCAGTTTCACATAGGCATCGAATCTGTAACATTGAGTCTCTAAATTATGAACTCTGATTCAATGGGAGAAAATCAATAGAGGGAAAAGACAATTATTAGCATGTTTGACAAATATTAGACAATGATATTTGAAACTTTTAGTGAATACGTACCTTATAACATCATGTCAGAAAGTTTTACTCAAGTATCTGGGATCAACATTTCAAAAGTCAAAACCCCAAGCTTAGGCATTTAAATTCATATTTAGCTTTAAGGCTTACTGTGCATCAAAGAACTTCTTCTATCTTGACAAGATGATCATAAAACCAAAACATACTTATTACTCTAATAGACAGTCTTCCTCTGCATTTATAACTATTGTTATCCATCTGCAGACATGCTCTTCTATTTTGGGTATTATGTTTAAATAATATGAAACTACATTATTAATTATGTTCAGATTGATCAGTTGATGATATCTGTTCTTTATCTAAACTTTTCAGAAATGCCTGTGCAATCTGCAGAGGACAGTTTCTGAAGAAACAGACATTTGGAGATCATAGAGGCACAATTCATATATCTGGATTGTGTTATGATGCAGAGCACAAACATACTCCTCCTACTTAATAAATTAATGAGTGTCATTTCTATTTGAGAAGGACAAAGTATTCACATTTTTACTAAATATTTAAATATTCTTAGAAATTTTATCTTAAAATAAAATAGAAGTATTTACATAATTCTTTTTGTAAGCAGTAAAGTAATTTTAAAAAGTATGTGTTTGCCTGCATGTTGTCCTTTCCTTCTTTCTCTTGGGAAATCCTTTCATATGTGAAGTGGATAAATTTAATGATGTCTGTATCTGAAAAATTCAAGACAGATATGATTTCAAAAGAGATACCTTGGAGGAATGAGCTTAAGGAAAAGTGACTTCATTTGCAACTGGCATGTTATGTTACTCTATGCAGTAAAGGACCACATATTTTATTTCTCTTATGATTGCTTCAGGGCCTACCTTTGTGTTTAGGAAAGCTGCAATTTACACATATATCAGTGCGTAAAAAGGACTTCACTTCCTCATATTTTGACATTGATGTCACTCTATGTAATGAGTAGTCACTATTTCCTCCTTAATTCCCCATTGTTAGAGGTTTTTAAATCAATGATAAAACATTCTTCACACTCCAAATACAAAGAATCAGTCTTTCATAAAGAAGTATCTTGGAATCTGCATTGGTTTGTTTCAAAAAGATTCATACTTTATCAATCTTAGATCTGAAATGACTGTGGGACATCCTATGTAAAAGGAAAAACAACCCACTTGTTTGTTCTGTGCAATAATCTGGGAATTCTGAAGATCTGTACTAGCCACAGATATGAAATACAACAAATCTTGCTTTTTCTGGAAAAACAATGAGTGTTCATTTTGCTGATTTCCCTTTTTAGAGGGTTTCATAGTTATAATAGTTATGCCGTAGACTGAAGAGTAGCTATGCTTCTCACTTATTCCAAAGTAGGCATATTTTGTGTGCAACAACAGTCAACCAAGTCCCCTTTTTTTTCCCATGTGATATTTTGCAAGAAGCTTTACAAGTATATGCATTATTCACATCCCAGATATGTAGATATTTGTCAGACCAGGGAAGGGGAATGTATTTCCAAAGGCTAATTTTTGTCTATAAAGGCTAATTTCCCTAGAGTCCCCTATAGTCAGTAGAGGAAGATAGTATGATAGTATCCTCCAGAGAACAGTTCAGACTAGAAGACTAATTAATCTCAGAGGGAAAGATTGGGCTGGAGTTGGCTGGGAGAGAGTTAATTTTTTTCACAGTAGCTGGTATGAGGCTGTGTTTTGGATTTGTGCTGAAAATAGTGTTCATACTGCAGAAATGCTTTCTTTGTGGAAAGGAATGCTTACACAGTGTCAAGGACTTTTCTGCCTCTCACCCCATCTCATCAGCAAGTAGGCTCAGCATGCACAAGAAATTGGGAGAGGACAGATATGGGATCCCAACTGACCAAAGGGATATTCCAATACCATATTGTGTCATGCTCAGCATATAAATCTGGGAGAAGAAGAATGAAAGGGGGGGGAAAGTTTGAAGTGATGGCATTTGCATTCCCAAGGCACTGTTCCATGTGACGGAGCCCTGCTTTCCTGGGGATGGCTGAACACCTGCCTGTCTATAGGAAGGGATGAATGAATTCCTTGTTTTACTTCACAAGCGTGCACCACTTTTGCTTTACATATTAAACTATCTTTATCTCAACCCACAAGTTTTCTCACTTTTACCCTTCCAACTCTCTCCCACACCCCTCCGGGGGCGAGTGAGCAAGTGGCTGCATGGTGCTTAGTTGCCAGCTGAGGTTAAACCATGACAGAGATTAACCACGCTAGACTATAGTCAGGCTTCGTGAATGGTTCCCACTCTGATCATCCACCCAGATTATGAGAAATGCACAGGAATAACCTCTCCTTTTTATCATTTATTATCCCACTAAAGACTGGCCTCTGCAAAAACTCGCTAATATATATTTTTACATTGTTATCATAGACACAGGAATGGATTGTGATTTGGTCCTCAGGGGACTTCCCTATCATTCCACTGATACCTGTGCACTGGCCACATATATTGGCTGGTAAATATATTTGTCCCATGCAGTTACCTTTTATCTCCAGGACACGTTTTGTAGGGTAATTCACCTCCATGTTCTTCAAGGCTAATTTAGAGCAAACTAGCTGCATCCACACTAAGGAGAATTGACACTGACTTTGCTTTTATTCACATACACCATTCCTTTCAATAAAGGCATATTTTCTGGTTTTGTGTATTTGAGATTCTTTTCCTGTTAAAAATGTAACTAATGATGTGAAGGCTTTATTTCAGCCTGTCAGATCTGTATTTTTATAGCCTGAAATGTGCGGCAAGCCCTGGCATTGTGATACGTTCAGGAACATCTAGATCAAGAGCTCATGCAGAAAGTATTGAAGAGTTGTGTAGAGCACACAGCAACAAGCCTATGGTTGTCTTAACTCTTAATCCTTAAGCCTTTTGGAAGCTATCTGTCAAAGAAGCTATTCCCAGGACCACTTTCAGGTTTTATTTCAGAAGGAGTGTTGGGTTTTTTTCCTCTTTAAAAGGAAGTTGATATGACATCTAGGCAGTATAATCAAGAGACTAAATATGGCTAGTACATGATTCTGACTGTTGTCTGAACTCAATTGTTTTATATCAGTAAAAGATATTAAAAGTAACATTTATTTAGCATTGAAACATCAATCAGGGTGTGTTTTATTAAACTAAAAAGGAAGAAAAGTAGAAAAGTGGGTCTTACAATCCTGAATGGAAAGAACTATCCATGTAGCAGTTTCTCCCTTTAATAATGGTGCTTATTAAGAAAAAGTTTGACCCTGATTGCTTTGGAGGAAGATGTTTTTTCTATGACTGTAAACAAATTTAATTTATACACATACCAACTCTTTTCTCATTTGCTCTACATCCCTCTGGCAAACACAACCATCATTTATGTGGAAAAATATCTTGAAACAGAAGCCTAGCAAACTTTCAAGTGAGACATATGGACTCCGCAGGAGACAGTTCTGTGACAGAGGTACAGATAATGGATCTCTTCTCTTTGTTTTATCTAGTTTTAAATGAAAACTATAATATTGTTATTTAAATCAGCTCTACTTGTTTAATTTTGTTGGCACAATGAACAACTGTGTGCATCAAAAAGCAAAGAGGATTTTAACCTCATTCTGGGCACAGAGCTATGTGTGAAGAAATTCTAAAAACATGTAATCTCCGAGAAAACTTTGATATATAGTTTGAACTGCATCAGGATCACACTGACAGCAAAAAATGTAGTTTATTTGCACCCTAAAATTAAGATAGTTGGACCAAAGGAAACTGTTTCTGTACGGATCTAATGTGATGAAGTTACAGCTCCAGCTGCTTCCACACGGAGTACAGACAAAGGTAGAAAGATTATTTACAAAGCCTTATATCAAATCATATAATCTTAGCTATTCTACAGACATGGAGGTGTGCAGCTACACACATTCTCTTGAGGAGAATTCTCTCTTCTTTAACAAGAAAAAAATTTACTAAAATGCATGCACTTACAATTTTTGTAAAAAGCAGACTGTCTCTTACATATTTCAATGACATCAGGAGCATGGATCTTAGAAAGGCACCAAGGATTTAATTACTAAGGTCTAGAGACATGGTCAAGAGCCCAATACATCTTATTAATCTAACAGATAATATGAGATGTGTATCAATGAACCCACACAGGTAATTAAGGGTAAGAGAAAAAATAAATATGTATAGGGCATAATTTCTGAAAGTTCCATGGAGTCAAGCATTTTGCTCTTTGTTAACATAAAAAGCTCAAAGAAACTCACAGACTGAAAAATGCAAAGTCTTGTCACAGTAATTATTTATTAAGTTCAAGATATGTTTCAATCTGCAAGAGATAGTCTATGAATCTTTTTGTTCCATCTTCCAGTACTACTTTCTTAGCATGGATAAAAAGAACAGAACTTACATAATCATTGTAGAAATTAAAACAAACAAACAAACAAAGCAACCAAACAAAACAAGAATTATAAAATTTTCTTTTCCCAGGCAAGTTTGGAGTGTAAACAGTATGTTATAAAAGTCTTTCTCCTACACAGAATGTTCCACCTAGGAGAGAAGGGCCTCATTTTTGTGAAACTTGGAAAACACAAGATGTCAAAATTTCATAGCTCTCTGGCAAAACACAGGTGACTTTTAACTGATGTCTCTCTCATTAAAAAAAAAAAGGCACACCTACAAAAGTATATGCTTTATTATTTGATATTAAACCTTTATGAAAAAACATCGGAGTATCTTATTACTGCTGGAATTAATGCAGTTTATTTTTTTTTCTGTGATTCACACTAGCACAAAGGGACAAAAATGTTTTAAAATCTATTTCCATATGTATTTTCAAAACTGATCTTTAATTTTGCTCAAAACATGAATCTGGCCTACTTAATTTACATATTAAGTAATTATGAAAACCTTTTTCCTGAAGTGATGAGAAATTCCTTTTTTTCTTTCCCAGAAAATATCTTGCCCCTTTCATTACAGCTCATCTCACTTATCTTGTATCTTTTTAAATTTATGTTGAATGTTCCACTTTGGTCTTAGAAGTCCAAAGGCTGATTTTTTTTTCTGGCTCTTAACAGTGACTTGATCAGTGATCTTAATCAAATCCTTTAGAACTCAAAGCAGCAAAGCACAAACCCACATTTTTATTTGAATAGGATTTAACATAAAGCAACCACTTGAGTATTTTGCATTCTGTTGGTCTGTGCCTCCCATCTGTGTAAAGGGAAAGGGAATGTTTATACCTTCTTTTCTCCCTCACAGATGTTGCAAGATTTAATCAGTTTGAAGAAAAATGGGGTTTTAATTGCATTGAAGGAAATTGAATGATCATGATACATGAGACAAGACAGACTCTGACCAGCACCAAGACTCACATAGAAAAGGTTTGGTTAAGGAACTTAAAGTACATCTCTCAAAGATTAGTGAACACAAAAGAAAAGGCTATGTTGCTTCCAGACTTCCATTTTAATTATTTTTCATCATTTGGTGAAAAGTTTCCTTATTTTGTTCTATATTTCTCTTGAAACTTATTTAAGAAAAAGGAAGTAGTTAAATATCAGGATTCCCTAAGGATATCCTCCTGCTGTTTTTTTTACTCCAATAAACTCCACAGTTAAGTAATGCCATTAGTATTAGTATTCACAAACAAGGGGACTGTAAAGATGAGATATGCATAAAATATTTTCTTTCATCAAAAAAAGTTCCCAGGGCTACTAGTATTCAGAGAAATGATCTTCCTTTTTTTTTATTAATTATAAAAAGTAAAAATATTAATAATTAAAGGCAAACCCCCCAACTCCAAACCATAAAATCCAACAAACCAACAATGAACAAAGGAAAGAAGCTGTTAGAGCCATTTGGGACTGATTTGGAAATGCTTCCTGATATTTTTAAATACTAAACCTTCTGTGCATTTATATACATAACACTAATACCTTGGGGAACTCAGCTGTTGGGATAAGTTTTTAATAATCTATTTTGGATACTCAAGGAAGCATTCTTCAGTCTTCCTGCTTCTATCTTACAAGACCTTGTAGGCCAAGAGGGGTCATGGGTGTCCTTGCAGATGTGACATTCTAGATCTGACCTTTCAGAAAAACAATAGAATTAAATATTTGGAGCAGATGACAGGAAATATTAAATTTCTTCTCTACAATGCAATTAAGATCCCATATTTCTTCCAAATGAAAACCAACACTGTTTACAATTTATATGTTGATCTTGTTCACCATTCATAAAATAAAGGTGAACTTCTGAGACAAATTATCTGAGAGCTTTTACTGAAAGTATTAGTGAAACACATATTTGCAAAAAGCAAAGATGTGGGAAAACGAGTGACTGTATGTAAAGGCTTTATAGACCATGCAGTTGCTTAGTTCACAGATAAAAACAATACAAAAGATCAGAAACTGTAACATATACAGCTCCATATACAGTGGTTTTAACAGTTTGTTCTTAAGGATACTATGAAAGCCTTTCAATGCTATCAGATTTTAGGTTTGAAAATTACATTGTAATTTCCAGTAGCAAGTCTTGGTACAATGGAGGAGAACTTATGAAACCTGCATGTGTTCTTAATGCATGATCACAGCTCTCAAATTCTTTCTCGCTAAATATAAATAGAGAGTAGACCAAAAATGAAGAAATATTCTTGCCTTATGAATGTTTAGGTCAGCGTACTAGAGGATTTCACAAAGATAAATCTTGTTTCATGGTTGCTTGGATTATCATGGCACTATGGCTCTGTGCACGTAGTTCATGTAAACCTTTGGTATATATTCGTAAAAGAAGTCTATATTTAGATCTCCAATGTGTTCAAGATATCCTAGTCTTTTTGAATAATAAAAATAAATTGATTTAATGGGAACAGTATTTTTTTTCCTCTAAGGTGGCACACAGAACAGAGAAAGAACTGCTTTTTCAAACATGTTTCTTAAATGAAAGATAGTGGTAAAAATGACCCCAAATCACACTCTTAATCTCTTCAACAGGGACTTTGACCTTGTCAGCATTTGTTCAAGAAACACAACGGTATGGGTTCTTGTTACTTTTGCAATACAGTTCAGAAATAAAGGCATACAGGAGACCTGTATTTAACAGTTTGGTATATCCTCCCAGCATCATCTCACCTGACTCAACTTACAAGTGTGTAGGTCTGTCAGTGTCTTAAGCAAAAGTGCAAGGTGACTACACCCTAGCAGTCACCTTGCTCTGCAGTCTCACAAAACCTTCCATAGATTTTGCTTTCAAAAACAAGTTTCAATAGTTGCTCCAGCAACTTTGGGCATTCCCAGCATCCTCTAGATGCAAGTTCTGACTTAAATGTCTGTTTGTGACTTCTCTTTTGTGTCTGACCTCAAGTAGCTTGGTCTTTTTACCCTTTCGTTCTTATACTAGTGGAGAAATGAGCCCTTAAAAACTTTTTATCCTTTCCACAAAACCCAAAATTATATATAACTTTATTACACCTCTCTTCCTTATACTCTGCAAATTAGTGGGTTTTAGTGGTTTTGTTTTGTTTTGTTTTGTTTTGTTTTTTGTCAAAAATGTATTTAAACCCCACTTCACATCTTTGATTGTCTTTGTTTCTTTCTGAAGTTTTTACAGTCTTCTATAAATTTTCTGGGATGGCCAACTCATTCTCCAGTCTTTTGATCTCCTCAAGAATTTAAGTTTTGTTTAGCAGCTGCAGGTCCCAGTACATTTATTTTATTTTAGGGGAACAGAGGGAGATAGGGGAAATTGCTTTTTTTTCATCTTCAGGATTTCTGTTCATGGGAAATTTAACAAATTTGGTTTCTGCATGATTTCGTTCAAAACCAAATATAGAAACATCATTATGTAGGTTTTATTACACAAAATAGGGTATCTGAATTTTGCCAGTTGCTGTTCCAACCGTTCCCATCTGCCCTGAAAAGGGAATGTAGAAGAAGCAGGCTCTAAGGACTAAAGTAAAAGAGTGTCTAGTGTTCAGGGTGAACTGACAGTTATGGAACGTTAAAAAAGAAAGCAAACAAACAGCAAACAAACCCACCCCACCCACACCCCCCAAAAAACCCCAAACCAAAACAACCAAAAACCCCAAACAAAAAAACAAGCTTTAAAAAGCTTTCAAACCAGACTTTGATACATATTCTTTTTCTATTCTTTTGTATTGAAAATGATTTTAAAAAGTCTTTGATTGAAAAGCTGTATCCAGAACAATAAGAAAAAAGCAATCTAGTTACTTCACACAGCCATCTGGTCTTCCCAGGGCTTCAGCAGTTAGACCCTGTTAACCCTGATCTAGGTTTATTTCTTTTTTTATTTAACTTTCTGATGTGGGTGGAAAGTGCTTACACATGCAATATCAAGCCATTTTGTACAAATCTGTATTAATACTCTTAAAACCACACAGCATTCAGAATCCAGGATTAAGGCTTTAAACCAGATGAAATATATATTAGGATTCCAAACAAGTTTTCTTTCTTTTTATAATGCAAATGTGTTAATGTTCTGACCTCAAAACTGAGAGACGAAAGCCTAGATAACTATCAGGAATCTGGCAAAGCACTGTTCATCTAGCACAGCCACTCAGAAAAACAAGACTCCCCAATACTAAATAACTACAAAGTGAGATATCAAAGACTTAAATCTCAATAACATTATTTTGTTTTCCTTCTAATCACAATTTAAGATGAGTAGTGCAATATGTTCAGTTTTCTGCCTGTTAAAACAATTTGTAATTTCACAAAGTACAGTATTTTTTTTAATCTGTAGCTTCTTGAAAGAAAATACATTAATAATTGAATACAAAATACTGAAAAATGCTGAGACACTTTTCTGGCCTGCAAGCAGTTTATAATAAATAAATAATAAATAGTAACAACAATAAATAGTTAAACAGTATCTTCTATTTTTGTGATTTTTAAGCATGTATCTTGTGTCTTTCATTGAATGTATAACCTTTAGTATTTATTTCATTTAAGTAATAACAAAGATTTTTAAAAAATCACTTGATAATACTCAAAACCAGCACTTCAGTGTCACACACAGTTCTATGTTCAACCCAGTAAAATCCAGCTTCTTGTATATTAGATATTCCAGATGCTTAAAAGCAACTGCTATTCAAATAAAGAATAATAATATTTTTTAATCTTTCTTTCATGTTTTCTGTTTGTTTTTTTCAAAACAAAAAAATCTCAACTAATCAAACAAAAAAAGGGATGTTATATATATCTCTAAGTGAAATAAATATCCTACACTTATGTGTGGACAGAAAGAATAAAGATGATAGAGAAGTTGTTAAAGGTTCTTTAATTTGGTGACTCTTTGTTTCTTAAGCACAAAGTAGCATGCAAGTGTTTTATAAGCAGCACAGTACAATGCCACAGTACAAACATGCAGTCTCACACCATTTTCCCTTTTGAAGGTTTCTCAAGTGTTTGATCATCAAAAGTCATATCAAACCTGTAGAATTGGCATCTTTGGTCTATGTGTGCAGTCTCTTTTCGTTGTGGTTATTATATTCTACCTGGAGGCTGTTAACAAGCAGAGTACTGCATGAGTCTGTGCTCCAATCTGTTCTGTTAACATCTTTAGCAGTGGCCTGCAGGAGATGAAAGTGTGTTCTCACAGAGTTTGCAGATGTCATGCATGTGACATGCTCAAGGGCAGTGGTGCTGTACAGGGATATGAGGCACAGGGCGGAGCAATGGGCAAACCTTGTGAAAATCAACAAGGACAATTGCAAACTCCTGCACTGAGAAGGAGGAACTCATTGAGGGTTGAGGACTGTCCAGATGGGAAGTAGGTTTTCTGAAAAGGACATTGAATCCTCAGTGGACCACATGCTCAATGTGAGCCAACAGTGTGCTCTGGCAGCAAGATAGTCAACATGAACCTAAGCTCAGTGAACAAAAGTATGGCCAGTAGTTCAAGAGTAGTGATTGTTCCTCTCTACTTATTACCTATGAGACCACATGTAGAAGACTGTGGCTAGTTTGTCACTGCAATCACCCATTAGCCTGTCAAGGACAAGGAAAACGTCAATCAGATTGTTGCCTAAAAGGCTGCAGAGAAAAAAAACTCTAGGCCAAGATAAGGATGCAAAAGGCTTTAATGAGCCCCCAGGCTTCCCCGAATACCACCACGCACGCTCCTGAACACTGGTATTTACAATTTTTATAATGATTTCCACCCAATCCCTGTCCGGCCACCACCCCCATTCTGCCCCCCGACACGCCTTTCGGGAATTGAGTCTGGGGGAATTTTGGGACCTCCTCTTCCTCATCTTCATCTTCCTCGGAGCATGTGCTGTTCTTGGAGGCTTTCCAAAGCTCTGGGCCTGAAGGTTATTGTGTCTATGTCTACATCTTCTTGTGCAGATTTTAGGGTGTTCTTTACAATTCTACCTTGAAAATGAGACTAAAGAGGCTAATGGAATTTAGGGGGATTGATATAGAAATGGGTAACAGGGTTTGCTATGTGTAACTGCTTGTGTTAAAGGGTAAGGGATAATATGCTGCTACTTTAAAAATCTACATTCACTACATAACTACTTCTAAAACCTACAAAATTAAAAAAAAAATCAAAACTCTAAGGCATCAGCTGAAGAGAGTTCAGCTTCTTCAGCAGGAAAGTAGAGCGAGGTTCTTCACAGAGATGCAGTGTGGGAGGACAAAAAACAATGGATGTAAATTGAGTGGAAGACATAAGTTGAATATGACATACTGCCTATAAGGAGAAAACTTCTTACTATGAGGACATTCAAGTGGTGGGACAAATTACCAGAAAGACTGCAGTTTTCATCCTTGGAGTTTTTCAGGACCTAACTGGATAAAGACTCAAGTAACTGGTTTAACATCATAGTTGAAGCTGAGTTGATGTTGAACTAGAGATTGCCTGAACTACAACCTAGCCTGCAGTGTTCTGTGATTCTTGATGATACTGTATTTTGTACAATTTTAAACAACTCCTTACTAGTCAGACTAACTATCCGCTATCCTGTTTCTGACAGAAATCTATGATGGCTGCCTACATGGAAGTGTAAGAACATGACAACTGTAGTAGTAAGGCAGTTCAAAGCAAGAATTTATGATCAAACTTTGAGTCAGAACTCTGTTTTGGTTAACACTGCACCCATCTGTTTTACCCTATCACCCTAAATTTTTCCCCATTTTCTGAAGTATCAAATGGTCAAAGAAGGCCTCAAGATAAAGACAGTATATGAGGGCAGAACAATACTACATTTGCCTGGTTAATTATATTTTCCCTATGTATCCACTACAAATCATTTACAGCAAAGAGGTACCTGTCTAAAAGGACACACAGTCTGATCTTCTATGGGCATTCATACAGAGAGCATCTGGGTTTGCAGATAGCTATCAGCTTTCATATTTGTACAGATTTTAGATTTGCAATGTCACCAAGGAAGTCAAAAGTTAATTGAGACAATGTCTGAAAATCATGTGCACATGCATTCATCCTTTACAGGAGAAGAAGTGATTTTCTTAAGGCAACAATGAGATTCAAAGTTTAACGTTGGCTGAGTACAAAAGACAAAACTAAAGATTAATAGTGATAAAACTGATACCCAGGCTTTGCCCTTCAGTCAGATGCACATCTATAAAAATCCAGCCAATTTTTTCTTGCAATCTTGCCAGGCAAGGGAAAAAAATGCATTACTAGAATTTAGCATGCTATATGATTTTGAGAATAACCCTTCAAGCTGTCAGTCTTATTGCCAAAACTACTGTGCAACAGTATTAAGCAACAGGAGCATGGACTCATTTCAAGCCCAGGTGCTGAGTGATTTTAAATGCATGAGCTCCTTGTTGTGAAACAGTCATTCCCTCTGAGACTGTGTCCTCATGTCTCCATGAACTGTGCTCATGGTGAATGTGCATTTACTTGTCCTGTAGCTAGTAGTCACATGCAAATTTCCAAGCAAACAGAACTATCTCCTCCTTTCTTTACAGGATGCTGACCTGGTAAGAAATTGAGCACCGTAAAAACAGCTGAGCTGGAAGGTTCAGCACTTATGGCAAGAGTAGTAAAAGAAAGTTAGAGAGCAGATAATCTCAGATCCATGCACAGCCCATGTAATAATATCAGATAATGGAAGAAAAACCCCTTCACATTCAAAAAGAAAGTAAGAATACTGACAGCCATAGGGTTTAGGAATTTATAGTAATTTATGGTTCATGTAAATATAGTTTTTCCACATCCAAAGATTTTAACTATTGTGGAATTTTTAATAGATCTTACAAGACAATTTCAGAATGAATTAAGAATGAGTAAGTTGTACACCAATTGCTTCTATAGCAAAGCACGGATTAATTTTCAACTCTTACAGCTATATTCATGAAACATACAGTTCATCTCATCCAGCTTCAATTGTCTAAAAGTTACTTGTTTAAGTTAAAGCTGGATCATTTTATACCACTGAGGCAAAATAGACACCTCAAGATGAGATAAATCACTTTTCAAGGATGCCTACTTCTTTCTTTTGACTGTAAAGTAGGAACTAAAACAATAAGCTGAAATTCAGATGCCTAATCTGTGATTTCTGAAGTATGTAGTTGGCAATTTGTTGACTTAGACCAGGCATCGTCAAACTACGGCCCGCGGACCGGATCTGGCCCGGGAGGCCCTCCAATCCGGCCCGCGAGCCCCCTCCCGGCGCCGCCGAATCTGCCGGCGGCGCC
>JAWWLV010000001.1:59804429-59818450 GCA_035041135.1 Platyrinchus mystaceus | reverse complement strand
TCTCTTTCCTTTCTTTTTTTTTTTTTTTTTTTTGAGTGATTTACCAGGTCTAAGATCTGAAACTATTTCCAATAATTGTCTCCAGCACACTGTATTATGGCCCCAAAAGAACCAAACATTTACTATAAAATATACTGAGAAACTGCCCCTGCATATTTTCACTGGATACCCATACAAAATAATGAATGTTCCTGTAGTGTCAGAAGACATAGAAGGAAATTTTGAAAGGGATTGCGATGACTGCAGCTTGAAGCATTCCAAATACAAATGCAAATTATTAATTATAATAGAAAGGAAGACATAAGAAGCAGGTTGTTAGTGTGAGACTGACAAAAGTCTAAATAAAGGATTTCAGACTGAATGTTCCTTCCAGGCAGTATAGTGGAAACTATTAAATATCAAACATAATACGACAAAAAGCATCTTTCACTACAGAAGCCAAGATCTTCAAAATGGAAACTGGATGAAGAACCCTTTCAATCTGGATTGAAAAAACAAGTGTATTCTTAGTGTTTCCAGATACTCTGCGCTTCATCATTAGCTTCACTTAGATCTGTTCATAAAATCTAAGATGAAAACATAAGTGTTTCAGCTTTGGCCCATCAAGATGAAGGAATGTAAAATTACAGTGCACTACCTTTCTCATTTTTAAAATATAGGCTACAATCCTCTTTCTCCTGACAAGAGGTTTTGTGGCAGTTAAATCATTATTGGTTTTAATAATATCTATAATATCTTGATATTTCCACTTCCATTCTATCTTCAAGTTACTGAGTTGTTTTATACTTGAGTCATCCTTTCACTGAAAGTGCCATTGTACCATTTCATTCATCTGTGTATTTACTATTAAAGTTTTCATTGCCATGAAGACATTCTTTTATTAAAGGTACTGTTTGCTCTGCTATCTGTTTGATTGACTAGATATTTACAGAGGAAGTAAAATTAATAAAATAATAAGAATTAGTAACTATAACAACACTAAAATTAGTGGTAATGACAGCTATGTGCAGACGCTAAATGAAGCATTTGGGCTGGAATTAGATTCTACATTATGTATATTGTTTTTAGGAAAGATCAATGGTTATGTAATATGTCTTTAGTGCAAATAAACACAATTCCTGTGGTTTTGACTCTCTTACTATTTAAAAACTTCTATAAAGAACTTTATGTCATCATTTTTTAATCTCTTATCTTGATAAAACCAAAAGCCACAGAAAATTCTCATCAATAAATACCCTAGCACAGCTGAGGCTCTACAGTCTTACAAATTTATCAGTACAAGAGTCAGAGTTAATTACATGTAAATGCCATAGATTTCATTTATATCAATCTATTTGTAAACTATAAATAGATAACATTTTATTTTTACATTGTCTGTTTATTATTTCCTAGATATAAAGTTTCATAAGTTTGGTGTTACCACACTTAATAGAATTAAGTATTGATGAACTTTTTATAAGGCCTCAGATTTTAAAGATTCACACTTTGATTATTTCCACCTTTGCTTTTAGACATAGCTATTAAAAATATCAACACCAACCAGTTTAGTTGTGATGTCATGTAAAACTAAGTGTGAGCAAGAGGAAACAAGAAAGGGGCATCTACATTTCTATATAATTATAATGTCCCTATCACTGCATCATTTATTTTTAAACATAAAAAAAAAATCTTATCACCATGGAAGCACTAGAAAAAGTGTGTTTCTGTATGAGAGTATTTGTGTATGTCCAAGCGTTCAAGTAATGGATCAGGACACATTCTCCGTGCTGAACTCTCAAGTTTCACCATTTTTTTCATGTGAAAACCTCTTCTAATGAAATCTTATCTAGACTGATGAATATTGCTGGGAAAAAGAACAGAAAGTGCTGTCAAGTAAATAACAGCTGTCTCTCCCAATGAGTATCTGTGTGCAGCTTAGAGGTAAATTGTAGAAGATTGGGCATTACATATGCCATCAGCCTTCTTGAGCTCGCTCAGGGTCTATGTTTATGTTTTCATTAAAGTTAGATTCAACAGTTACAGTGCATTCATGATATAAGAACCAGAACATGATCTAAGTGAAAGCAAACTAAATGTGATTTACTGACAAAATACTTGCTGAGGTCAGAAACCTCTTGTCTGAAACTGTGTTGGCAAACACATCATAGAGTAGTGTGTGTTCACCTTTAGATCATTTGCTACAGAGGTCTTACTTCTACTCCTGACAACCTTGGATTTTCAGATAGGAGATAAGGTTCATAATGGTTCTTATCATTTTAAGACACTGAGATGTAGCAGCTGCTCCTCCTCATGTGAAGGCCAAAATATTCAATATGAACAGTGTGCTGGTTTTAATACCAGCAGGAAATTAAACTCCGAATAAGCCAGTGCCCTGCCCCCTTCCGCTTCCAGTGAGGGAGGGACAAAAGCAGAGATTATAGGTTGAGGTAACAAATTACTGAAAGCACAAAACAATGGAATAAGACACACACAATGATGACAGCAATATTAATAACAAAAGTATAAAAAAGAGAAGGTTTTACCCACAAAAAGGTATTCACCACTGGGAACAAAAGCAAGATGGAGAACACGTCTTGTTGATCGTGTCCATGTGGCTTCCCCAGACAAAGGCAGTATGGGGACCATTCCCAAGATCTTCCCCACTTGGCTGTTGGGAACAAAAGCAATATGTCAGGAGAGCTCCTGTGACTAACCTTTCCAGCCTGCCAGTCCAAAAAAGCAATGACAGACAATGACAAACACCCCTCCCCCCCAAAAAAGCTAGGTGATCTCAGCCGAGTTGTGCCTGTCTTCACTGAGTTCAGTTCTGTGCCAGATGCCTGCACCACCGCTACTCCTC
The DNA here is from genome assembly GCA_035041135.1 of Platyrinchus mystaceus. Taxonomy (NCBI): domain Eukaryota; kingdom Metazoa; phylum Chordata; class Aves; order Passeriformes; family Tyrannidae; genus Platyrinchus; species Platyrinchus mystaceus. The sequence continues at coordinate 59,815,611 of JAWWLV010000001.1, read as the reverse complement.
GTCCATCACACTCATTTTGGCTCAGCTCAGTTTAGTTTGGCTGGGTTCGGATCACCCACCCCCCCACCAACCAGTCTGTTGCTCCCCACTGGTGCTGCCAGTTCAGCACTGTGGTGGATTCGTATTCTCTCTGCTGTCCCTTTCAGCACTATGGTCCACATTTGCATTCTGGAGACATTGGGAGGGGGGCCATTGGGGCAGCAGAGGGACTGAGTCCGCAGGGGTTGGTGATGACATCCTCCCAGAAGGAGGCAAAATGATGGCCTGTAAGGCCACCTGGCTTTTCCTGCTGAAATCACACCCCCCAGTAATGATGTGGGTGGTATAGAATAACAGCTTGGTCACACCCACACAGCACTAAACTCTGTCCTCTCCCTGTAAGTAGACAAACATCTGTGTATGTCCTCAGTGCAAAGAATAAACATATTCAAATAGTACTGGTGTGTAAACCTCTGCATAGTCTCCGTGTCACCTACTATGTGCTGATCGGTTCACTCTTGACTCAAGCAAGTTAGAAACATAACAGACCTATGCAGAAATATTAGAAAGTGACTCTGAATTATTCTGAGTCTGCTGTCCATTTATGTGCTGATTGCTGTACATTTTGCTGGATCTAAGATAATACATTGTATGTGAAGACAATCCATATGCATACACAGAAGCTGGAATATTGACTTCAATACAGAACTATCTCCCTGCTATACGGTTATTGAGCCCAAGGTCTTGTTAAGAATGTTGTCTTTACGGGGCAAACAGTTAAGAAAACAATATTGTCAAAAGGCTTGTCTATATTATGGATTTTTTCTACAGGTATAGTTGCACTAATGTATGGTATATTTACTTGCTTTAAAATGTGATCTTACCCTGTATGGCTTTTGGTTTGGTTTCTAACTGGACTGAACATTGAAACAGTGGAAATTCATGCTTCACTAAAGAGGACTTCACTAAGAGACTGATGCTTTATAGCTAATAGAAAGTCATTGGTAGGAAAACCTTTTCTGTTGGGAAAAACGGACTTAAGTAGTCCTTCTCTTCTGTCACATAAAATGTTCTGAAGCAAAATCAAACATCTGGTACAAATATTGCCACATTCTAAGGAACTGAGAAGTAGATCAGAGCCTGAATTCTTCATGTGACATCCTCCTTATTTGTGTCTATAGTGAACTGTCAATGTGCATTGCTGTGCCCTTCTAAGTCCTAGTCCACATACATCAGCTGCCTTTCACAGAAACTGAGGAGCAAGTGTAAGTGGTCCGATACAGGTCTATGTCTCATCTAAAAATGCAATTCATAGCACAGCTTTATTCAGCAAGTGCTTAAGAGTGTTAGGATAAGTCGTCCACATGCACAGTTTACATATTTTATCTCTGTATGAGATAGATTCCAGAGTACTAGTGCAGACATTAGTCAGAATCAGGGAAAGAGTTGCAGTATAGAATCACGAACAGTTCAATAGCAGAGACATCCTGATCAAGTGTAATAATGTAAGTCATACCCAAATTATTTTTTGTAATCAATAGAAAGAATAATTTTGAAAAGACTTTAAAATATATTTTAAAATAGGCTAGCTGAATCTTGTACTAAATGTGTTCATGTGCCCCTTCTAACAGTAAATGGAACCAAAGATGATTAGATTATAGTCAAACATAGGTGAAAGGAATCTCACTCTTAAACCATTATTTAGACACCCGAATCAGTATATAAGAGGTCGATATCATCACTAAAAATGTTCAAAGAAGAATAAGGTCTAGAATGATTCACCATGAAAAAATAAAAGGGCTAATGTCTGAGACTTCAGAGTTGAAGATGGTGTCAAAGCACTCCATGTCCGGACCATGTTCTCAGTAGAGAAGATGAAAGGCACTGTCTTCATAAGTGTTAAAAATAGTATTGTTGTTACTTATATTACAACCTCTACATTTTCTAGACTTATATTTAACTTTCTTTTATATGATAGGTACCTGAGACAGTAAATGCTGAGTGATCTCCTTGTCCTTATCTCAACACAAGCTTATCATCTTATTTTCTTCCTCTGTTCTTTTGACAGAGGGGGTTTGATAGAGTGGTTTGATAGGTATCTGGAGACCAGCTGAAGCCAACCCACCACAATATTCCATAAAAAAGGAGGGAAAAAAAGAGGTTTTTGATCCCCTAGAGCATACTGTTGTGTATCTCTGGAGGTAGTTAAATTTTCCTCACAGACGTCTTTCAAGGTTAATGTGTCAGTCATATTTGCATGGTTTCTTGAATTTTCTGTTGAGTATTTTGGTACTTTCCTGGTAAGAAAGTGGTAGCTATTCAGCACTGCTTCTTATTTAGCATGAAAGATCATTTCTGTTGTCCTAAACTCAACCCTTTTCATCTAGATTAGTTGAAATTCTAAAAATAGTGTCTGTATTTTATACATAAGGACTGAGATATATTTCATGTTGTGTATATTTGCTAGGAAGCTAGGCTAAGTTCTTCAGTGAGTCACTCATGACACTCATTTTGCTACCAAATTTATGAATATTCTTCCAAATTGTTTTCTGGAGGTACTTCTCTCTGTCCATTGCAAAGAGAGAAAATTTAGACAAGAATTTCAGATTATAGGCATAGTTTTCAGATAGGAAGTTAAGGCAGCAGTAACCTTTTCTTATAAAATAAAGAGAAGATACAGAGATCAAGATGAAGCATAAGATCATTGAGTGAGAGTTAAGTTTTCCTTTGTGTTTTTGCACTTTGACTTTAGGAAAAATGAAAGATGACATAACCCCCCCTAATTTTCTTGAAGGTTCTTGAAGCCTGTGAAAGTGAAGTTAGTTCAATCTTAAAGGGAAAATTTGAATACCACATCTGTCCCTTGTGTATGCTAATGATTTTGACACTTATAAATAAAATGAACAGTGCAGTTCAGCATAATTGCTTATTTCCAAAAACTTCATAAAGATTTTTATTATGTATAGTTACCCTATGTGCTTGGATGAGTGCTTTAAAGTCTCCCTCAGCAGGCATTGATACACCAGACCATAGCAGCACTAAAAAAAACCATTATAGTCTATTATGTCAATGAGCTGTGCATGAAGAATTTCCTTAGTAGTATTTATTGGCACAATACACCATGAAAACCATAGAATGTATGATTATACTTTTGATGGAGGAATCATAACAGTTATATTAATATCTCATGGAAATTAGGTAGCACTGTCCCATGCACTTTAACCAAAATCATAATAGCTCTAAAGTGTCTTCTGTGATCACCATGGAGGAAATGGAGAATAACTGTAACTATATCAGATCAGTTATTTCAGTATGAGGTTTTCTATTACAAATTTTTCAGAATATGTTAAAAAATATTGAAAGATCCTTGTTAAAATGTGCAACAAGTTCTCATTTAAAACTCCAAAAGCCATAAGACACTCACTGTTTTTTCTTTTCATATTATACTCATTTCATTGCACCTTGAAGTATTATAGGGGTCTAAAAAGACTGTGTGATCTTATTGACTATGTGTGCCATAATCCTCTCTAAATACAAAAGCTGTGTAAAAATAATCCAACAAAAGCCAGGAACTACAGAGTTAAGGCTTCTTATTCCATCCCTAATACATTCAACATGTCTGGGGATTGCATTTGATATTCTTTGGTTCTGGTCAGACTGGCTAGTAAAACATTGAGCTGATTCAGGATGAGATACTGTTATGTCTCTTTACCCACTTTGTGAGAAGGTGGAGGATTGTGCAGTTTTCATGAAGGTATTGCTAATTAGCAGAGTGTAAACTCAGCATACGTTGGCAACACAAATTCCTTCAGTACAATCTCTTTTTTAAAAAAATTGTTTAAGACTCAATGCTCTATGTCTCCACAAATGTCTTACATGTAGTTCCTAAAAAAAATTAGGTTTCCCAAATCTCTAGTCACCTCTGAAACTTTCTGAAATCTGTACTGCTGTAGGAAAAAGTGAACAAATATAAAATGGTTATGTGGTTCTTCCTCATAGCCAGAGCAAGAGCCATTACAGATGTTATTCTTTATAAACACTCCTAGAGAAGACTGCTGTAAAGGACAAATTCTGTAGTGAGATTGAAGTCTCAGGCTGTTACTTACTGGAAGGTTCTCAAGTACACTGAAACAGCACATTAACAGCACATTTGATTTTGTTAAAGTGAACATTTCTTTTCAGAGAATAATAATAAAAAAATCAATAAACAAAACCTGATAGTTTTATCTTACTCAAGTCTTTATGTGAAACAGTGAGGTAAAATTATTCTTCACCTTTTCCTTTTTTTCTTTCTTTTTTTTTTTTAATTTTTTTTTGGGGGGGGGCAGGTTGGTATTTTTTCCAGGGTTTTTTTTGTTTGTTTGTTTTGGGGGGGTTTTTTTGCATAGATAACTTATATCATTTTTTTTTTCTTTCTCAAAGGAAAGGATCTTTCACAGTGACATCTAGCTTTTCTTCTTCTCTCTAAACTCATTTACATATCCACAAAGTGGGTGAAAAATAATTTCATAGTTTGGTTGGTTAAAATTTGTAAGTAATCTAAACAAAAATTAATCCAAGCTTTTCAATTAATCCCTTCTGAGCAAAATGAAGCTGAATAGAATTTACAGTGTTATTCAAAATAGCATCCAGCATTTGAAAGGGTTAAATAAAATCCACAAACTAAAACAAAAAGGAAATATTCTTTCAGTGGTGGCCTTGGTCTATCTTCTTAAATATAGCCCTAAATGGACTTTTTAAAGGTTGACAATAATCCTATATAGCCTCTTTTGTAGAACATTAAATAGGATCAAAATATTATACTAAAGAATAAAAAAAATAAAAGTAGCAATTACAGTTTAATCATCCCACTTACTGAGCTTCTACTTGCTTATTTCCACTTATTGCCTAGCACACCACTGTTTCCTACCCCATCATAGTAAGTATAAATATAAAACGTATACATCTGGCGTATGGACCTGGGTTTGAAATACTTACAGCTTTCATGTTTTTCACCAGAGACATAGGGGAGAAAATGGTACTGCACTGTTTGTGACTCCCTAAAGAGTCCTTGTGGAAAATTTAATGCAAATGTTATTCTATTTTTATGTCACACACTGTGCTCATAACAACTGAACAAATTATTGATTTTCAGTAGGGAGATTATTTAAAGCACTTATTCTATGCTTTCTGGATCCGTATTAACCATAAGCATGGAGAGCACTCTTATTTAAAAAGTGTAACACATTATGTCACTGGAGTAACTGCTGAGTTTGCAGTAACATGGTAGTGACATTTGATATTACTGCCCTGTTTCTTATACTTAAAACAGTTGAAATATTTATAAGATTTCTAAAAAAAAATTACAACAATGCAGTTTAAAATTAGTGTATTTCAGGTCATTAAATGCTTCAGCTGTGGGATTCGCTGCTGCAAAAATTAAAATAATACCTTCAGAAATCTCAGCTACACATTCTAAGGAAAAAAAAAGGTGTTTTCAATATTACTAATAAATACAATATCAATAAACTCTAACTTCACTGACATAATTTTGTTCTATGCATGTGGATTCAGAAACATTATTACCTCTGAAAATAGACAAGGAAGATCTAAGTTCCTGCTGTCATCTAAATGATGACTAAATCACTAGCAAATAGTGATATATAGTGTATACTCAGACCACCTTACCTCTGTTCCCTGGAGTGATAAATTAACTGTAAATAACCTAACTGTGTCCAAGAGTAAAGTGGCAGAGAGATTTACCAGAGTGCTTTGGAAGAGCTGTGATTGAGTAGAAGAGCAGGAAAAATATTTTTTGCCTTTCTTCCATATTTCCATTTAGAAATCTTTTTCCTTGAAATGCAGCTCAGCAAGGAAAGAGTAGGGAAGAAAACTGATTTTGCTATGGAGAGGAGTAGTAACTGAGAGATATGAATGTGACTGTAGGCTTAGTGATGGGGTAGCACATTGTTCCTGTGAAACTCAATAGGGTGATTGTAAAGGCAGGTCTGAGCTTGAAAACATTATCAGAAATACCTTTTCAGTAATGTTGGTAGCTAAATATAAGGAGGACACACTGCCTCAGAAAACACACATGATACCCTGGAGACATGTGGGACAAGGAAGATGCAACAAACTTGCTGGTTATCAGTTTGCATGGAAGAGCAGAAGGAGGCACATATTTCTTAAGATAGGTAGGCTCTGAAATCCCAAAACACAGAGGATGATGAAGCTTACAGATGCCACTCCCTCCTGCATTTCATCTGCCTTGCTACCCAGTTTTTCAGTCTCCACAGACTCACAGCTTCCCTTTTTTTGGGCCCATACACTCAGCTCCACCTCATCTGCACTTCTGTCTCTAAATCCTCCTAATAAAGAAAATTCTCATGGCTTGGACATCCACTGTAAATGTATTAACTATGTTTACTGCTGACTCAGAGTATACATTAGTTAAATAAGTATACTATGCAAGGTGAGCAGTTTACACAACTATTGCAAAGCTAAGGGCACTCATCAGAATAGTGTTTTAGCTGGTCTGTGGTAGTCTGCAAAATTAATGAAAGATAAAATTGTTTTGGACTGGAAGATCAGAAGCATTTCTTAGAAAATTTACAATAGAAGTGTGTAATGGTGCATGAGTGCCATGGTCACCAGTACACAGAGGACACACTTGCTCTATGAGTGAGGACTGATCACTTTTATTTGTGGTCTTTCCTGCAATTCAATATAAGGACATATTAATGTACATCTGTGTGTTACAGGGAATTGCCTATTACAAGTCTTTAATAGATAATAAAAAAGAAATGCTAGCAAGGACAATGTTTTGTTACATTCACTCTGCAACAGGTGGGATCTCTTTTATTTTTATTGACAAACTTTCCCCACCGAACAAGAATTTATGTGTATGGTCTCAAACTAGATTTGAGATGTCAAAGTATTACATAATAGATTTCCTCACTTTCTAGTTTTTCTTTCCTCATGTTTCTATGAAAGGGCAGATTCAAAATAACACCAGTGAAGGTCATGAGTCACCCTTTTCTTGTAGTATTATTTGTCAGGAGAGAAATTTTTCAGATGATACAGTCTATGTCTGTGCGATGTAATCTGTGTAATTTGCAACAACTGAAGTTGCACTTATGTTGAGAGGTAATTTTTTTTTAAATGGAGACACTGATATTGCTTCCTATTAATTTTCTTAAGTGATGTGGTAAGAGAGACTCTTAAAAGGCTTGCTTTGAATCTTTGTGTGATCAACACAAAAATGTTAGTAGAATATTTCAACTTTCTACCTTATAACTCTATAATTCAATTGCACCTAACTGCAAAAGTTAAAGCTGAATCTAAGCTCATCTGTTGGAATATGACATTGTGTTATCAGCCTGGTCTCTGTTTCTGTTGTAAAACCAAATTGCCCATACTCAGACTTTCAGCTGACTAAAATCTGCAGCTTCCTTTCTTTGCAGCAAGTGACACTAAGTGTGACTATGTTCATAAAAATTTGTATTTGGAGGATATCAAAAGCCAGACCCTCCAGGCTTTTGTTAATTGTCACTCATGGTTTTAATTTACTCACTTTCAATATGATATCATCTTTATTTAAAGGAGATAATGGGTTATTAATATATATACAAACGTAAATAAAAAGAGAATACAAGTGCTTGGTAGAGAGGGAATAACAGCTTTACTCTGTTTTGCTCCCACTGAAAACTTCTCATTTCTTCTTGAGAAAAGAGATTTTTCTACTATTATTAATTAAAAAAAAAAGAAGTTTGCATTTATATTTTGAAGTAGATTTTTTTTTGTCTGAAGGTAAACAAAATCCAATACCAAAACCAAATCTAACTTTTGCACACCACTACAATAATCACTAGTTCACAATTTGTAATGAAGGCATAATGAAATTTTCCTAAATGTAATGCAATTTCTCTTAATGATTGAATTATCATTTGTATTTCATGTATTAAGAAATAATTTTTGCTTTGTTGAGTGCTCAATGTCATCTTTCCTTTTGTTAGAAAGTAAATTAAAAAGTTCAAAGGAGCTTTGCATAGAAATGTTTGCTCCTTTATTCTGTCCCAGAATGTTGAGAATACAGATAACGTCCTTTCTTTGCAACAACAACTGTAATAGCTTTGACAAGAACATAAGAAGTATAGTTGTGAGCAAAGACAAAATGCAAATAATATGGCTAAGGGCCCGATTACGGAACAACTGGCCCAAGTGTGAGCTATTATTACCATGTCAAGGTTTGCTGAAGTAATTTCAAGCTCCAAAAATATTTTTTTGGGATTGATTGGAAAAAGTCTGAAAATAAAATGAAATTGTGCCATTTGCCGCTACTTTGCTGATAATATGACACACAAAGCAGCTCTTTCCTGAGTTCGAGAAAGAGAGGTTCAAGCTGGTTTTCATTAGAAATTACGAAAGGAGTGCTTTACCTAATTGGGCAGGACACTTATAATGTACAAATAGCAAAGTCCTTATGAAATCACTTTTGCTCTATTACTTCCCCTTTGAAATGACACGATAACAGTTAAGCACAAAAATCTATGGGAGTCAGGTGTTGTGGATGTCAGCAGTTAGGTGCATAAGCTGCCAGATCCACAAACTGTAAGAGTTTGGGGGATTTAGTTGCCTAACTTTGGAGGTGCCTAAGCTGTCTAGATAATTTTTTTTGTCGGTATGAACTTCTATTGCTGGGCTTCTAATATTTTGAAAAATACTGGGTCCTTAGATCACAGTGGAACTCACACAGTCTAGAGAAACTTGCTAGACTGATTGATTGGATATGGTCTCAAAATTCATGTTAGACCAAGAACAGCACTAGTTCCACATCCTGTGACCCAGCATTTAGACTGGCTTAGAACATTCCTCAGCTGCATCCTTTAAGGTTATGATTTTAACACAGCTTCTCTGAAGACCTCAGTCAATGAGGGTATTGAGCTCTTATGTCGAATTTATAATCTTTTTGCCAAATAAGAGATGTAATCACTGGACACTAATTTCATAAATGAATGTTCAACATCCCTCCTTCTTGAGAGTTTTTTTGTGAAGCCTAATAGAGCAGGCAGTCTTTTCTTTCAGTGTATCATTCACAGCAGGCTCTGTTGGAAACAAAATGATTAGCATGACACTTGCCTCAGGACTGCAGTATGAACTTCAGTTCAGAATGACTCAGTAATGTCAAGACTTGGCTAGTCGATTCCCACAGTTTTAGCACAAACTTGAGTCTGCAGTGAGTGTTATCTCTAGAAAGCTAGACAATAAGACATTTCATCTTGCCTACAGTCATAAGAGAACAGGAATGTTGTGGAAAGAAATTGAAGGTATTCAAGTAACAGTGAAGTGCCTCAGTAGTAACTGAAATTTTTATATAAGAGTTTTAGAAAGTTTTGTATGACTACTTTTTACGTCCTACTTGAAGAAATCCAACAGTACCATACCACTCCAAGATCTACTACACCTGTAGGGCCCCTCTCCATAATAAGCCCTGAGCCTTTGTCCAGTCAGGCAACTTTAAAACTTCTTTGTCAAAAATGTATCTGAACTGTTAGTAAATTTCAGTGAAAAATTTCCATTGACTTCAGTGGGCAATGGAAGAAGGCTAAGAGAAGTCATTAAGGTCCAGAACTTTCTGATTATTTAGGCATCTCAGTGTCATTGGTCTCATTAGGAGTCATGTCAGATGTGCTGAAGAATCTGCAATGTGGCAGAACCATCTTTGAACAATGACAGTGACATCTGAAACCTTCATGCAGAGCAACTAGTACCTGGGTTACATAAATGTGACCACACTTCTTATGTTTCCCAAGCTGTTCAAAAGACAGGTAGGAAGGCTAAAAGAAATCAAATTTCACAGTGTTTCCATCTCAAGCATTAAGTCCCACCCAGAAAAAAAAAAAAAAAAAAACACACCAAAAAATAACAAAGCCACAAAGCAATAAGAACTGTTTATCTTTCTTATTGTATTATCTTGAGGTAGAGATGCTGCATGATGGCTGCCCTGGAACATATCACAATGAATAAGTACAATGGTCAAGATTTTTTTTCACCTGAATGTAGCTCATAGATCAGCTGCCACTCCCTCTAGCCTCTCCCAGGGCTTTATGGACCTGCAAAATTTGCATAGGCAGAAGCTTCACTAAGGAGGAGAGGAAAAAGAAAAACCCAGAAAACAAACAGTGTTTTGTTTAAAATAGGAGCACAGATCATACTTTAGCAGCACTGAAACCTACATTGCTGATAATACTGTCAGCACAGAAACAATCATTTGGAGAAATATGATTTAATTTTCCTTTCCTAACCGGCTCCAGAGGAGTAAGCAGGGAGAATAGCTTAGGTACCTTCTTCCTCCTTATCTCTTTTGACAGAAATTTTTATGGGCATCAAAGCTGCTCCTACTGTCCCCCAGACTTTGTCAGTATTGGTGAGACAGTAGAGGTGGAAGGTAAAGGGAAGAGTGTTGACAGCTCTGCTTGGCTGTGTTATTTTTCCCCACGTGTAATACCTGCGATGTCGCATTGATAAAACTTTCCTTTCGCAGCAGTCCTCTATTTCCTGAGTTATCCTGACTGCCCTTCAAAATCATAGCCTGGAGGTAAATTAGCAGTGTCTACTGGGCCTTCTTTAAACAAAACTACCAGAAAGATGCCTCATGAAAGCATTCTGAATGGTAACACCCTGCCAAAGATGGGCAATCCTGCTCAAGAAACAAGCTTACTCGTCTGACTACTTTTCAAGACTATAGAATTATCATATTGCCCTCTTTCATGGCAAATCCTACTTATCACAATCATTGTTTAGTGAGGTGTTCCACATTCTGTGATCCAACTGCTCAGAACTAATACTGTTTTATATTAAACTATAATCTAAATTATAACTGCTTGAGGAATCACTTCAGACTCTGATTACAGGTTGCACTACCAAAAATCAGTGATACAGGTGTTAAATTATCATGATAATGGTCTCCTGTTGCAGAAAAACAGCCCAGAATATATTTCAGCTACTGCTACATTTTCATAATACTCAAGAATATCCTTTTGCATGGAAGTGAGTGAATTCTTCCTATTTTCAGAAGTATAAACAGCTGGTGACTTTCCTTCAGCATTATCATAGAACATTCTAACTTTAATGGAGATTACAAATAATTATCATAATAATTTATCAAAGCAATGCAGAACTGATTTGTAACTCATCAGGTAATGTTACTTTTTAAAATAAAGAC
>JAWWLV010000001.1:59770026-59804329 GCA_035041135.1 Platyrinchus mystaceus | reverse complement strand
TTATCATAATAATTTATCAAAGCAATGCAGAACTGATTTGTAACTCATCAGGTAATGTTACTTTTTAAAATAAAGACTTATGAATAAGCCAAAAGAAGAAAAAAAGCTGTGAAAGCCATCTATCCAATGTTTAGATAGATGCATTGTACATCTACTTCTGAACTAGTCACATTTAAGTCTTTTACGTATATGTCAAGAGAAAAAAAAGAGAATTTACTGAGCACTATGCTCCTGACTAATACGTAATCTATGACTAATGACTAATCTTAATCTAATTTTAGATAATTACTTCATTGTGAGATGAATTGCATCCAAGATTTTCTATTTCCTTCCAGTAACTACAAATGAATTTGAAGGTGACTGCTCTGGATCCAGACATATTTATCAGGCTTATATTTATCATATTTATGAATCTCATCCACACTGTCAACCTATCAGTACTTCTAAATGGTAGGCTCCACTGCACAGTCAATCCAGTCCAGCTGTAGGGAAAGGAGCACTCTTGTGGAACAACTAAAACACCACAAAGTCAGAAGTATTTACTTTGCACTGGGTGGTTTTAGTGGAAAGGGAATTAGAGAGATAAAGGCCTTTATTCTGATAAATCCATGTTCAGGGTTAGCTGGCTCTGTAGTGTTTCAGCTGAACTGCTCTCAACACCCGAACAAGCACTACTGCCTGTACGGAGCACTGCCATCCCCATTGTACATGTGTTCTAACACATCTATGCTCTATCTATACCAAGAAGTTAAATGCCTATGTCTGTTTTCCATCACTGAGGCAACTGGCATAGGACAAATGTAGTTTTTATGCTGTTAGCCATATAACAACAGTGTTGCTTTCTAAACAGGCTGACCACATGCAAACAACCTGAAACCCTTGCTCAGTCAAATTCCCCAGCCTTATGAAAATAACGGTGACAGTACCAAGTGGCCAAAATCGTTCCTGAGACTTTCGATCAATTTGATAACGAAGAGAGTCAGGGTCTTGATTGCAGTTTCAAGTCCTACTCTCCATGGGCAGACCCCCTCAGGGATTCCATCTACCCTGCCCAGGACTTTTGTTTCAGCCCCAGTTGAACTGGCAGAAACTTTTTACACATGCAGCTAGACCTGTAGCAAATCAAGAAGCTGAAAACAGATTTTTGGCACCAAAATATCTTATGAGAATGGAGGTGGACACCATTAAACTGAAGGCTGGACTGTAACTTCATAGAGGTTATAGGGTTGTCAAAGTTCCTATGGGTTAGATTTTGACTTGTAAAAGGACGAATAAGGCCCTAAATTCCTTCATTTAATTAAGATTTGATCTGTATATAGTTGTAGCTACTGTTTGGTGAAGCAAAAATGGAATGTAATCCAGCCTCTTATTTTCTTTCAAGAATTCTTTCAAGAATATTTAAATATGATAACAGCACCTGGAGGTTTAGAGACAAATCTATTACTTGATGAGGTCAGTCACCTCACAAATAAGGTTGTAGAAAAAGCAGAGATGCCTTCTTTGCCTCGGTCTTTAACACTGATGATGCAACCTCGGACCCCTGGAACCTTGTGTCGGAAGACCATGACTAGGGGGATGATAAACTCCCAGATGACTCCAAACTTGTTTGAGACTTGCTGCTCCAGCTGGATGCCCCATAAGTCTATCGGGCCTCATGGGAGTTATCCCAGGGTACTGAAAGTGCTGGGTGATGTCACTGATGGACCTCTCTCCATTATTTTTCAATAGTGTTCAGTGTCTGCAGAGGTCGCAGTGAAGTGGCAAACATTGTTATAGTCTTCAAGAAGGGCAAGAAGAATGACCCTGGTAATTGCAGGCATATCAGTCTCTCTTCAGTGGCAAAATTATACAGCTACTGGCATTTACTAAAAACCACTTGTGAGACAACAGTCATTGGTTATAGCCAACAGAGTTTTATGAGGAGAAGGTCCTGCATATTGTGGATTGCAAAGGGGAAGGTGCTGATCTCTGGTGACTAACAATAGGAAACAATAGGTGACTAACTTAAGGAAACAAACTGCACCAGGGGAAGTTCAGATTGGACATTAGGGAAAGGTTCTTCACTGAGAGGGTGGTTGGTCACTGGAACAGGGTCCACAGGGAAGTGGTCATGGCGCCAAGCCTGGCAGAATTCACAGAGTGCCTGGATGATGCTCTTAGCCATATAATTTAGCTTTAGGAAGTCCTATGAGGAGCAGGGAGTTAAACTCAATGATCCTTATGTATCCTTCCCGTATGAGATATTATATGAGTGTATGCATTAGAAACCAACATGGAATCTATATAGATGTACCAAGACTTAGGTTTTAATGAGGCTTAAATGTAAAAATGGTTTTCATGCTAACCATGAATTATGATAAGCCATTTACTCCTAGGTTGGTTTTCTTTTTTCTGATGTGAATTTCTAGTAATATGATACCCTTTTGTAATACTAATACATTTGTATACTTGCTATGAAGGTGTTCCACTTGCTTATATTCGGCACTGAAATTTAAAGTCCCTGTATTTTCCATGAACAAGGTGATGTAATAATACCAATTTAATTCTTCAGAAGATGGACACAAAATTGAGTGTGTTACTGTCTGTGGAAGTGTTTATCCAATTTAAGCTTATTTTCACTGAGGTAATTTCAGTCTATTGAAAAGCTCATAATGCACAAAGCAAGACAGACTTAACAAGAGAAAGAAAGAAAGAAGATTAAACAGAAAGAGAAGGATTACTTGAAGACGATGTTCTGTGGTGAGGAGGAAGGTTTGAGCCTTGAAAACCGTGAGGTTTGATTTACAGCACAGCACACCACAGCCATTTATCCCACATGCACATGTACAAATATTGGTAGCACTGAGCTAGTTCCCATCAATGCTTTCTGACTTCACTGAACACTCAATAGTAGATTTATAATTCAGTTATTTTCAGAAGAATAACTAAAGAAATTTAAACTTTAATTAAAGAACATCAAAGCACATCTTTTCTTCTATTAGGCAGCACCTGCAACACATGAAAATGATTTGTTGGGATTACTAGGTTTTCCTAAAGCCATAGAGGCAATTGACTGCACTCACGTGCCCATTTAATGAGTCTCTCAATGAACAGATATGTAGGATTTGCAAGGTGATTCATTCATGAAAAAGCAGGGAAAATGAGTCATCCCTTGAAGAAAACTGTTTATAACATTCAGGAGTGCATTATAAACATTAGTTAATGATCTCAGAAGAGATCTACACCAGTGCTGGAGAAGATAATAAAGATTGCAGATTTAATGGATTTGGCTTTCAGAATATTTAACAAAAAACCATTTTGTAAAAATTACCTCAATGACATATCTAGATGATACTTTATCTTGAGCTGAATACCATAAATTACATTGTTCTATTTCTATGAATATATGGGTATGTCACAGAATGCTAAATTTTTTCAGCCAATTTCTCACACCTGCACAAATAAAATGCAGTATTCACCATTCTTATTCTGTTATGAAGAAAACAGTTGGGTTTAGTCCAGGTTTCTAGATCTAAATCTATCCAGTGACAACATAAAATATAGCACTTGGAAACAACTGTTATAGTGTATTTCTTCAGACTGCATTCAATATAACGGCCTGGTTACTGTTAAGGATAATTCACATCTGTAAGACTTTGAAAGCAGAGAGGCTCCCATGACAGAGAAGACAAATGGGAACAATAGTGTGTTGCAACTTACACAGCATTTACCATTCAGTGCACCTAAGGGCCATTAAAATTCACAATTAAATCTTCCAAAAAGTTTCTGTGAAGTAAATAGTTTTATTATTCCTGCTTTACAAAAGAGCAAATTAAGGCCCCCCCTCCCAAATATTAATTTGCTCAATGACACATACAAATTAGTGTAGCAAATCAATACAGACCTATAGTTTGAGTTTGTGAGTTTGAATCTTATTTCAACATTTTGAGCAATAAATATCCCATGCTTCCTTTCATTAAATTAAAACTTGTATTATTATTGTTAGTGTTGTTAGAAGGAAAGGAAATTTTATTAGAGGGAAAAGAAAGTTTTCTCATTTATAAACTAAAAATTCTCAAGAGAACCAATAATGATAAAACTGATGTCCAGACAAAGGAGTGAAAACCCTGAAGCTATTTCCAAACCTTCAGGATATTCTAACATACTGCTTGTTCCATCCTGTAATAAATTACCAGCATGACACACAGTGATAAAAGCCACAGTTTATAACTTAATTTTCATTTTTCAAAATATTTTTGTAGGTCATCCAGCAAATGGTTGAAAGCTCAGTTCAATTCCTGTAGTTCAGTATAGTTTAGCAAGGAGAGAAAAAGATAGAAGTGGAACAAGAAAACCATTCGCAGTCACTGATTTCTCACCTTTAGGGAAGGATGCTGGTGGCCGGAAGCACTGTTCAGAGAAGTGATCTGCTACACAATATTCTGTGCACCCTTCTTGTGCACTCTTTTGCAGTGAGTGGGAAAGATTAGAAATTTATCCTATTAGAAATAGGATATTAGATATATAGAAATATAGAAATAAATTTAGAATATAGAAATACATTTATTAGAAATTTATCCTATAGATCGACAACGGTGGTTCGGAAGCTGCAACAACCCTGCAGTCTGATGCTTTCTAGGACAGGCATTGGACTGCTGATGAAATGTCAGATAAAGTCCTACTTTAAAATTCTGTAGAAAGACCAACAAAGGCTAAAGACAGACATAATGTAAACAAGCACTGTGCAAGTTCCCAGTGCAAACCCGTCAATATGACTCATTTCTGCTCTTCGCAGATTGTTAGACATCCTCTATTACTGCAAAGAAAAATAAAATTTAATGTGTAAACTCAGGATCTGCTTTCTTTCTGGTGACCTTTAGATATTCTATCAAAGTCTTAGCACTGATGTTTAATGAATCATCACATGGGATCACATGAAGTCTATTGATTATAATAAACGTTCTAAGGGGTTTTATTTGGAAGACAAATAAAAGTAAAACTTTTGTTTGGAGGGCCTTTTGCTGTCTCTGAATGCAACATCACATGGCAAAGAGGAAGTTTTTCACTTGATAAATTAAAATAAATACTTGATTATGCAAAGTATTTAGGATTAAGAGAGTCTCAGTCATCTAAAGTGCATAAACAAGAACTTTTAACTTTACAAGAGAATGTTGTGGCTTTTCCCTTTTCCTGGTGCAAAACCTGGTGAGGTTGTTGGGCCATTTCTGGCATGACCTGCCATAAAATTGCAGATGAATTTAATAGATTTATCTGCATGCATGTGAAACTAATATTTATCAGAATATAAGTATTTCAATCATTCAACACCAACGTTATTTTGACTTTTTTTGTCTAATGAATTAGTCATAATTTGGTCTGATCTTGTGAAACAGTTGCATCTTACACATCTTTCTCACAGACTCTTACTTGATGAGTGCTCTACTTTGAACCTTATCTTGATGGGTATCTATTGTTTCTTATGACTTTACTGGTGTACTTAATCTGAGAAGGCAGTTCAATACTTTTTGTGATTGACACGTTCTGTAGATTTATTTACACCATATTTTCTGTTCTTTTACTAATAAATGTTTTTAGAACAGCCACTGCTGATCTAAATGCTTATTGCTTTTTTTCTGCTCCATTTCTTTTATTAATGTGTCCACTCTACCCACTTATGGTGCGTTATAAGGGTGTTTTTGTGATAATTTTTTATCATTTAAAAAAAAAATTTTAGCATTTAAAAAAAAAATTCCTTTGTATTTCCTTTATGCAGATGTACCATGGATAAGGTCATGCTTTATGAAAACTACTAGTACTGCTAGTGATTGTTGACATTATTACCGCTATTATTTATAATTTTTTACAGACGTTTATTCAAAAAGCACTGATACTTTCTGCCATATATAGGAAGATTTTATGCATATAGATATGAATATAATTATATATATTTATACACACACACACACACACATATATATATGTAAATGTCCTAGCTTATGTGCATCTGTGTTTGGTATTTCTCAACCAGTATGTTTCCCTGTATGTGAAAATAAGAATGTTGCATGATATCTGGCTCACCACTTCCAAGAAAAATACATTACACATCAAATAGTGTGCAACAAAAATATAGTAGTTTACAACCCATGTCAGCAAATAATGCCTAAATCCACCACTAATGCATTCCTAGGGGCATGAATGTCAGAATTAGAGAATAGGCAATTTTGTATTCTGTAAAGCAAATGCTTTTAAGCATATCTTGCATCCTTTTTTATATAATTAAGAGAAACAAAGCAACAGAAAATCATGAACATTATGAAATTATAATTGAAAGTAATAGACACAAGATAACAAATCATCAATTCAAGACCATTGTTGTGCTTTGAACTAGTTGGTGTTGTCCCTCTAATTAATATCATGTCATGTTTTCATGCTTCATGTACCTAATTGCTTTTCCAAGTAGTCTTCATCCATTCAGCCACTTCCCTCAGGGGTTAACAATTTTAGTTTCAGTATGTTTTGAATGACAGTGTTCGTATTCTAAACTCAAAGGGCACTTTCTTCTTACTGTGAGTTCCAAATGAGCCTTTTCATATTTTTTTTTAACAAGGTAAAAGGATACCTGTGGTTTTACTGAAATTGTATGAATTTCTGAAATCCCTTTTTGCTAAATCACTGAGCTAATTTTATTTTGTTACTAGCAAGTGCTTTGGTCAGAGACACATATTTGCAGGCATAACTGGAAAGTGTTCTAATAACAGTGTTTCATCAGTTAGTAAAATATTTCCTTTCTTACACATAAAACATAAACAATCTAGTTTTACATAAAGTGATGGAATCTTTGTCTATCCATGAGCCTGCACGAGAAAGTAAGTGCTCAGGGGCTTAAACACTCACTGAGATAAAAATGCAATAATATGAAACATCACAAGATGGAAAAAATAGGAATTTGAGCAGAGAAATTGCAGAAGGCAAAGAGGAAATAAGATCATATCATTATAGTACCAAATTGAATGTAATTTCAATAATATAATGCCCACCAGAAGAGAAAATTCTGACCCTCATACACTTGCATGGAAGGAAAAGTATGTTCAATGTAATGTTTCCAGGGGACAATGCAAAATACTACCCATTCCAAACTTAGAAACCTCTGTTTAACAAGGATTTCAAACAGCATCTACTATTTTGGTCAAGCTCCTAACTTTGAATTCAACCTATGAATAACACTTGAAGCATGTTTGTGTCTACTTACCACAGAGTATAGCATTAACCATAAAGACATTCTCAGGCTCTTATGGACTAAAAAAAACCATTTTCATCTGTGTTGGTGAAACCCATTTGCAAGAACTCATACATACCCATTACACTCCTTTCTGCAGCACTGCCAAGTCTTAAAATTTTTTGGAAATACTTCAATGTTTTTACTTCTGGAGGATTTCATTGTATGATGAGGTTGATTCATGAACTCTGAGAGCTGTTTATACCAGGCTGATATGGTTGCAGTCTACATCATTGGAGCTGTGGAGCCCTCACTAACTTGTGCAGCCCTCACTAAATTATGCGGGTAGGGAATAAGCACTGTTCTGCTCAGTTTGAGTTGGGTGAAAGATGGATTGTCATGGGGAAGGAAATGCCTTTAGACATGTTCATTAGCTCTACCATTAAGCAATATAACTTCAGTGCTGTAGTTCTATTGCCCAAAAAGTTTTATATTGTGTTCTGGACTGTCATGATTGAGATAAAGATGGTTTAATAGGTAAAGCAAAAGCTGCACACACAGGCAAAGCAGAGCAAAGAATTCATTTACCACCTCCCATGGACAGGCAGGTGTAATGGTGTAATGTATCATGTGTAATGGTGACTTGGGAAGACAAGTACCATCAGTTCAAATGTGTCCTCCTTTTTTCCCCAGCTTTACATGCTGAGCAGGATGCCATATAATCTGGTCAGTTGGGGTCAGCCCTCCGTGTCCCCTCTCAACTTCTTGCACACTCTCAATCTACTCTCGTGTGTGGTGCGGTAACAGGCAGAAAAGGCCTTGAATGTGTGTAAGCACAGCAGTAACAAAAAACATCCCTGTATTATCAACACTGCTTCCAGCACAAATTCAAAATATAGTCCCATACCAGCTACTGTGAAGAAAGTTATCTTGGCCAAAATCAGCACGATTCAACAGTGGAAAGGGAAGGCATGATACAGTGAGCAATATCTGACTGAGTATCAACATATTTTATCTTGTTGTGCTTTAGAAAGTTCAGGATAAAAGAAAAAGGACCTGGAGGAAGGGAACAGGTAGATGTACAAAAGGAGGAAGGACAGCTCAGGGGAAAGAATCAGTAGAACTAGGACACCCAGAGGGAGAGTCTGGTCCACACAATTCTAGGCATCACACCAATGTGTAATATCAAAGTAGACTTCCCTTTATACCCGACTGCAGCAAGTCACCGAGTATTCCTGGATTTTAAGGTGGCTCTGTCAGATTGGAAAGAATTTTAGGATATATATGTCCACTTATAGTCTACTCCATGACTCCATGTGAATGAGTATATCTATAAAAATAGCTCATTCTTTGTCTAAATACATACATATGCATATATCTGTGCATGCATGATCAGTTTTCTCATAACTTCTGCAGACAGCAAGTCCTAATACAAGAAACATCTAAGAAATTAGAAAGGCACATCTCTTTCCCCATTGACTAGTGAGTGTAGGTGACTACTTTTAACTAAGTACCTAATCATTTCTAAGTTCAAATTAGCTGTAAGGATATAAACTGACTTCAGACTCTTAACTAGACAAATTGGTACCTCTGTATTTTTATTTAAATAGTTGTGAAAGAACAGTTATAAATTTGTGCTCAGTAGCTAGGAATAATTGTTTAGGATTAATGAATTTGTACTGGTGCAAAAAGCAAAACAGAATTCAGAAGCATAACTTATTTTTTCCATTCTTACACTGCTGTTCACAAATAGATTTCTTGTGTTTCATTAAAGTTGCTTTTGTATTAAAATTGTAAAAGATTGAGCATAGTGGTCTTTGGAATTAGTTACTGGAAATGAGATTAATTTCTGGTATAGCTGATATAGCTCTCACTTATATGTCTTTCTTCCACTTAAATGTCTTTGTAATAAAACTGTGTTTTCTTTACATGCTATTTCTGAAAATAATGCAGAAGTCTAAGTGGATATCTGATATAATACACATTAAGAAATAAACCTACAAAGAAGTCATCATATTATAGGAAGAAATACAGGCCTTAGTTGAAACTAGACAATGATAATATTGCGATCAATTCTTCTATAAAATTAGTAAAATTTTGTGATGATGACTATATTAGAATTCAGTTGTCAACTGCTATAGATTTTCCAATGAGAAAATGTATAAATCATAGGTTAAAAGAAGAACTAAATGGAAACTGAGAAGAAATCACAAGGTAAAACTTGCTGCTTGAACTGATCATTGCTATTATCACTTTAAAAAAATAAATGGCTGATAGCAGGAATTCTGCCTCCTTTTCTTTTTATCAGCTCTATTTTAGACACCTTTATATGGGAGCCCTACAGAGATATGTGCCCTTTTCTGAGAACTGAGAAGGATAAGGAAGGGATAAGTTTTTACTGGCTTGACACAGACAATCACAAAAAACAAAGTAAAAAACCCCAACAGCAAATAATGCACATGCAGTGCATAAAGAGCTCTCCCAAAGACATTGGAAAGACTGAAAATCCACAGAGACTTTAGTTTGATGCTTACCAGACAATGTTTTCCAACTGTTGATCGCATAATGCAATAGGGAGGACAGAAGGATTCTCATATCTTTATCAGACGTAAAATGTACTATTTTTTTTATCAATATCTGACATAAGATAACACAGCGTGGCTATAGCATGCAACTGAGTGCAATGTCGATAATTTTTCTAAGAAGCTTCCAGAGCATCAAGTAGTTCACACAGTGCAGAGCTGCAGTAGACAACTATGCCAAATTGGGTCCCCAAACCAGAAGAGTGCTGTGACTGCAGCAACCAGCCTGGCCTCTTATAGCTCAGATATAACACCAGAAATGTGCTAGATTATTATGGAACTGAAAATTTTTAATTTCTATAATTATAAAATACAAATATTTTATCTGAAAAACTAAAATGCTTGGCAGATTGAAGTACTTCATTCAAAGATGTTTTAAAACTGAATCGGAGTCTTGAGCCACTGAAATAATTCAGATTTCAAAAAGCTGTATTTTTCCATTCTGTCTTGGCTCTACTGCCTTATTAAATTCCCATCAGCACTTTATCGTATAAAGCTGCAGTAGGAAAAGGTGAAGACCAGATGAAGCTAAACTGAAGAGGCTATAAAAGTAGGAGTGAATGATGGGTTGAGATACATTTCAATTGGCAGTAGCTGGTCAAAAAAGTGAATGCCACACCCTGACAAAGCTTTTTCTTTAGACTTTATTGTAATGCTTTTATGTTTGTTTATTTTTAATAACTTGCCATAAAAACCTAAGCTAAAATAAATGTGTTATGGAAAGCCACAGAGAGATCTAAACAAAATGGAAGCTGTTTGTATAACAACTGCAGCAAAATTGAGAATGCATGTTGAGTCAAATGTACCAGAGCAGGAGACAATACTTTTATGTGTGCAGAGAGGCTTGAAAAATTTTTTGAGTTAAATGTTCAAGCATTTGAAAAACAACAAATCATTCTAGATTTTAGAAATGTCTGAAGCTATTACTCTCAGTTCTGCCCCTCAAATTACCCCAAATTTTCTCTGTTCCATAAATGGGCATCAGGGCCCTGCACACTGATAGGGACAAAAATAGCTTCATTTCCTACTGTTTTTTTGTGGGTTTTTTCCAGTCTTCATTCTTTACAGCCTCATTGCAACTGGATGAGCAAAAGTTAAATCCAATGGAAACCAAGAACAGAAGTTTTTGCAGAAACTTCATGCTTATTAACTGGGTTTTCTCTTACCTGGTTACAAACTCTTAGACAAGTAGAAATCAGTTTTTGTAGATTTGAGTTTATGCTTATCTTTACAGATTGTCATAATAACCACTAACTTCTGTAATGTTTCTCTCAATATTTTAACTTTCTCTAGGCTGAGAAACAGTCTAGAAGAGTCAATATTGCATCCAAAGTCACAATGGCTTAGGTAGAGGATCAATGCTAGAACTTGCAAATACTTTTACAAATGGGAATTCACTATATAAGAGTACTTAATTGTGACCTATAGCAAATTTCTTGTATACTTACTTTAAATAGGCAAATTGTCAGGAGAGCTTCCAGAAAAACTATAAAGCAAGATATAGTACTGAAAATGTATTTCTTAAGCATAACCCCCACTCCCTCTCCTTAAAGCTTCTTTTGCTAGAATTTTGTTTGTATTCTACAGTTAAAAAAATCCTGGGGAGAGATTTTTTCCATCAGCACTACTTTTATATAGAAGATTTAATCATACTAGTAACCTGACTAGCAATAAAAGGAAATCAGTGATCTAGTCAAACCAGTAAACATTTCAAAAGTAAAGAATAAATGATTGTGACAAAGATAAAAATAATAGATCTTCATAGAAATAAAAAAAAAAACCCAACAAAATATCAACATGTGCAATCAAGCGTTACATTCAGTTGGTTTGTTTGACCCTTGTATTTGATGGCAGATCACGACCCCATTGTGAACCCTTTCTCAATGTTGTGGATTACAAAGAGATACCAGGAGACAACTTCTGTTGTCAGAGAGACCCCTTAACTTAAGGAAAGACTCAGAAATTAACCCCCATCTGATTCTGACATTTTCTTTTCACTTCATAAAAAAAGAGACACAGGGCATAGAGAATCTGTATTTCTAGTAAGAATTTAAGCATTATGAACCCTACTGTTTTCTTTAATCTCAATGTGCTTTTCAAGCAGTTTGGAAATTTTTATATTTTAGTCCACTTATGTGGGCTTAAGCTTAACCTTGCAGACATCTTGTATATACACACTCTTCCTTCTCATCACTTCCAAAGAAAGATCCAAGCAAAATCACATCCTAACTGTATAATTCTGACAAATTCTTTACTACTGAAATAAAGGTATTCACATCAAACCATCTGAGTACAAAAAGAGTATGGCTTCTGACAGATATACTAAACCTGTAGATCTATCTATTGGAAAAGAATGGAGATGTTGAGAAAACTGTGATAGACAAAAAATGCAACTTGCCCATCCTTGTGACTGACTATCTTGCAGACATTCCCATCTCCAGCACAGCCATCTGTGCTTCTTTTTAGTTACAACCATTTCCATTTTGCTCACTGAGCCCATTATTTTATGAATAGTAAGGGTCTTCAAATTTTTCCAACGTGTGGACCATATTTTCAGAAAGTGGTTGTCTAATGGACACTTTCTTTAGCTGTGATCAATAACAACCTTAGGACAGCTGTAGAAACAGCTTACGGGGATAAAGAAGTACACCAAGTTCATATGCAATTGAGGTATATGTGTTTTATCCTTACATAACAAGTTAGCCACACTGTCTGATTTTGCGCATTGTTTAATCTCTCATTCCCATCTGTTCTATTTCTTTCTCTTTTCTAGCTCCCCATATCCTGAATCTTCACCATCTAATCTTTTTCTTCCACTTCCCCTTCTTAGTGCCTTTTGTTTTTTTCTCTTCAGCTGCATCAGCGGAATAAAAATATCTCTTTTTTCCCCCCTTCTGTTTCATCTGTGTTATGCCAGAGGTTCTGATAAATAAACTACCTGAATGCATGGAGGAAAAAAGGCTTAAAGGAAGCCTTCTCATGGTGCAGTTCTCTGGATAAATATGCTTTAGAACACTTTTTCTATAAGTGTTTATTTAAAGATATTTTATTACATTATTAAGGAAACAAAGCCATCAAACCTGTATCTTCATTATGCTCTTAGTGATTTTACATCTTCGGGGATTCAGTATGTTCAGACTATAGGTAAGTATTATGGTGGCTCCCAGTATATGACTAAGTAATCCAAGGTAAACACAGTAATGATTGTCTCACCGTTGAAAATGAGCCTCTCCAGAGCAAAAGTACAAGCAATAGTCTATCTTAGCTGCCCTGGATGAACTAATCTCTCTTCACTGGTACTGTGGGGAGCCATGGCAGAGTAGCTCTCTAAGTCAGACATGAGGTTCATAGAACTGGTTCTGCCCAAGGCATGAACAAGCTCATGGGGTCTGGCCCTGGAGCTATAGGCTGTGCAGAGTGTGAAAGCAAAAGTATGAAAACAGAAGGACACATAACATGTTATTCAATCCCAAGGAAAGGATTATCATATAAGCTCACAGACTATTAAAATGAAGTGAGAAAAAAAGGTTTCATAAAGCAGTACAGGGCTGTGTTTCAGGAAAACTCCCCAATGATTTTGCTGTGGATTTGTCAGAGGGTGATCATGGTAAAAAAAAAAAAAAAAATCTAAACTACTCAGAAAAGGTATCTCACAAACCCATTGCAGAGGATTACTAAGCAACAGACACAGCATCAAAACAATTGTAGTGCAAATGATGAAGAATTTCTTGATGCAAGCTCAACCCAGCTGTGTGATACCTGTAGAGTGGGCCTGATGTGTTGTCGTCATTGCGACCTCTTCACGCTGGCTCTGCAAACTCTATCCTCAGGGCCTATCCCTGTGAGCTCAAGCATTCAGCTGCACCCCTTCTGTGAACACAAATATTAGAATAGCTGAAGAAAGTATCAAATATATCTCATGGACAACAAAATAAAAAAAAAGAAGATGTAAACCAGCTTTTATATATGGATTGATATTTATAGAATCTTGGTTTTGAAAAGTTAGAAAAGGTGCATTTTGACTACAAATGTGTTTGTAAAAACAAACGTATTAAAATATTACATTTTTAGATCAAATTCTGCCCTTTTATGTCTAATTTAATTATATGTGAGTAGACAAGGAACAACAAATTGTTGATAATGTTCATTAAAAGAAAAGCACTTTTCCATAGCCACTGTATGCCAGGTCATTTGTAATCTTTCCCACCCACTCGTAACACAGTATGATACTGCATTCTAGGAATTAGTTATACATGACATGGTATGGCAGAATCCATTTTATAGCAGTACTGGACAAAAATTTGTCCCCAATTACATCTACACCAATCCAATCATGAGTAAACAAGAGAACAATGTCATTTGGTGTATTTGTCATTGTGGTCAATGTCATTATTAACTGAATCTAGAGCATTAAATTTAATTTGGCTTCTATGCTTAAGGGCTTTCTGAGAGTTTTTCCTTTTCTTTTTCCTTTGGGTAGTTCTGCTGTTGCTAGTCACAAAGTATTCCTACTTTACTTTTTTGCTGTCTTTCCTTAAGGTCCAGTTGATTTGCTTTGTGTGGAATCAGACATGTATACATCTCTGAGGTGGCTCTGAAATCTACTATATGCATTTCTATTATGTCCAACAGAGCTGTGAATCCACAGAATTGTTCAACAAGCATGTGCTGTAGTATCTAGAAAAGAATGCTAATTAAAAACTCATTATAGGTACAGGTATGCAAGACAGAAATATAGTTTCCTGCTGAAAGAATATTTTTATGTAATAACAGAAGCTGTTAAAATTTACTATATAAAGGGCATAGAAGGCGGAGAAAGTGGGATTTAGACATTTTGGTTTAAACATTTTGATTGAAAAAGGCCCTTAAGATCATAATGTCCAAACATTAACTGAACCCTATCAAGTCCTAAGCACCACATCTACACACCTTTAAATACCTCCAGGGTTGTTGATTCACTTCCCTGAGAAGCCTGTTCCAACACTTGACAACTCTAGATATTTTTCCTAATATCTAATCTAAACCACCCCCAGTGCAGCTAAGGATGTTTTCTCTCATCCCATCACTTATTACTCATGAGAAGAGACAGACACTCACCTTACTACAACCTCCTTTCAGTTAGTCGTCGAGAGAGATAAGGTCTCCCCTTAGTCTCTTTTTCTCCAGCTAATTTACAGACTGTCATAAATCAGGAGAATTTTGGCCAAAAAAAATTTAGCAACACACAGAATTTAAAATACTTACCATTGTACATATAACAGAAATTACATTTGTCTACTCTGTCTTCTTCAAAAGGAATTGGTTTTTTAGTCTAGAACTAAAAAGACTTGGAGATCTCACCTTTTGAACTTATTCTATGTGAGCCTCTTCAAAACCATTACTTAACAAGCCTTGGGAGAATTATCTACAGTGATAAGAGCAGTTCAGAACTCTCTGAGAACTCCAGGAAGACAGAGGAGTTCCTAGGGAAAGTCTGTCAGCACGTTTTGACAAGCAAGGGAAACTCAGCTGTGCTAGGTCATATTTACCTTAGTGCTGAATGACGTTTTGTAGTTTGGGACATTTTGGTCAAAAAACATCCATCATCAAACATTTCAGTGATGTTCCTTCTCAGAATGTGGTGACCCGTATCATTACAACATCCATAGCACTGAGAAGAAAAGCAAAGCAAAGATATGTCTCCATTCAGGAATGAAGTGGTAGGGCTTTAGTGATATAGACTCAGTTCTGGTCCCATATATCATGATTCCTCTCTCAGGTGTACTTCATAAACTTCTTTCAGATAAATATAGAAATGGAAGCACCGTGACTTGAAGTGCAGCTATTTCAAGAAATAGTGTTGAAAAATATGAGTTGGTTATCGGAGCAAGAGTGAATGCAGCATGAAGGCGCTTATGACAATGAATACTTGAGAAAAAACAACAAAAACAAGGAGCCTAGACCAGGCCCTACATCTGCAGCATCTACATAGAACATCAGAGGTCTTCATAATCCTGCAGATATTTCCTTTCTTTGGAGAGGAAGCCAAACTTCTTGTGGTGTTTTCATAGAGAGAATAGAGCACACCCAATAGCTGAACAATGTCTTCATGACCTGGACACTCAACAGAGATCTCAGCAGCAGGAAAGATCAGCAACTGAGTACCTTTTCCCACCCATATAATTTCCAAGATAGACCAGAGGTGATACTATTACTACTATCAATTTCTATTAATATTTTAAAAAATTACTTATATTTTACTTATATAAGCATACTATATAAGCCCTTTCTTCCCATAAAAGGTTATTTTTTTGAATAGATAAAGAAATAGTTTCCCAAAAAAACAAACAAAAAACCCCCAAACAAATAAACAAAGAAAAAAAGAAAAAAAAAAACTAACCAAAACAAAACATCAAACCCCAGCCCCTCAGAAAATGCTTCTATATGTTCCTACTTTTCTTGGTGAGGACTGGGAGTGAGACACTGGATTATTACATTAATTATTGGCTCAAACCAACTCAAGTGTTTGTTTGTGGGGGGAAGGGACAGGTCGAATTTTAGGAAGGTGGTGCCCTGCTCCATACCTCAGCCCCTTGGAGCCTCCTTGGACAGCCCCAAGGCTGCTGTCAGTCACTGGACACTGGGAGCACTGCCCACACCACATCCCCTGGGACCCCAAGATGGCTAGCACACCAAAAGTACCACCTGGGGGAGAGAGGTGGCCATAGGGGACCAGAGCAGATAAAATCGTGGTCTCTACGTTGCCATGGCCCTGCTATTTCCTTGGCTCCTGGTAGATGGATGTGTGCTGGACCTAGAGGGGTAGCTATAATTCTCTCTTTTTCTCTCTCTTTCTTTACTTCTTCTTCCCTTTATCTCCTTTCTTGATACTTGGGTAATTTAAAGCCAGATGGGTTGGATTTTTCTAAGCTGTATGGGTTAGCATGTGCTAAGTCAGTGCTATGTGAAATGCTTTATTTTGGTTGAATGTTGCCCCTTAAACTTTTGCCAAGTTCCCTTATTTTCTAAAGTTTGTCAGTAAAAGCATGTTATTTCACCATCTGAGAAATGTGTGCAATGTCTTCTCTCGCGCATTCTCTCTAGGTATAAAAGAAATGAAGGCCCTTTCAATGAATCCTGCAAGTGGATTTTTGGAGCCTTGTATATTTTTATAGTAAAACCCCTTCGATGAGATTGTAGAAGTGAGCCTGAGGTCTTACACTGGGGCTCCTATTACTGAAGTTTTTCTGTCATAGACTCCTAAAAATGGTTTTTTTAGAATTGAACAACATCTGGTAGAACTGTCACAGAGACAAGAGTTACAGAATCACGGAGTGTTCTGAGTTGGAAAGGAACGAAGAGGATCATAAAAAAGTTTATTTTTTTTTCATTAATTTGTGTAGCATTACCTCCAACCTTTGGATCTTGTTAAGAATTTCTTTCTAGTCCAGAGGACCCCTTGATATTTCATATTGTCTATTTGTAAAGAATTTATAAAGAATGATGCCACTCTTCTTCAGTAGTACATATATTTCACACACAAGATGATCTTCCAGGTTGAAGGGCTGAGGGCAGATTTTATGGTCATTTTAAATTTAAATTACACAGAAAGCTGTTACAGACAGTCAGTCTACAATAATTAGGTGAGGGAGTTTGAGGTTGCCACAGAGATCTGTGTCCTGTTCCACATACATTTGCTGCTGTCATAAAGGTAGATTTAAGATTTTGGCACTTCCAGCACCTTGCTCCTGTTTTCTCATTGTTATTTACCATTCTTTTAGTAATGTCATTGCCACTTTTTGTGCTACTGAAATGTAGGTGGAACTCTTTCAGTAACCTTTGCAAAGAAAAAGAGGGACATTAGCAGAGATATGAAATAAGTAATTGGGAGGAGGTAGATCTCATAAACTAAGTCAAATTCCGAAAGTAATATTATGTTGGGTGACACCCTGAGATGTTCAAGTAGCGATGAGGATTCCAGGGTCACATTTCCACCTGAACTCTTCAAATTTTCCTGCGATAAATATTTAGGAATGAAGGTGCAAAAATAAAAAAAAACTTTATTACAGATTGTATTTTAGGCTATTGTGGTGGATTGAATTGGTCTGCCCTTTCTTAAATGTACTTTCCCCAAAGAGGGACCACCTTGGCTGAGGTTCTTAGCCATGCCCGGTGGTAGGTCTGTTGGTCTTGACTGGAATTGTCTGTGTCTGGCACCAGGAAGCCCCACCCCGTCTTCCACAGAGGCCACCCCTGCAACCCCTTCATGCTGACATTTTGTCATCAACAGATAACACCGTTATCCATAAGCTGGGGGAGGGTGTGTGTGTGTGTGTGTGAAATAAAAAAGGAAAAAAGAAAAGACTAATAGATGAAAAATTGATTGGGAGGGATTTTCTTTGTTATTGCAAATTGATGCTTAGCAGTAAACTGTCAAAAATACTTCAACTGAGAGTAAAGATATGACAGATCCAGAGGTCTAGATTTATGTCCTGTGTTTTTTTCACTCCATCTTGTCAGTAATGATATTCCTTTTATCTCTTATGTAGTGCTAATGCACCATTGATTCCTCCCAAAAATGGTTCCTTTCCTCATTACAAGCTTTAATGTGCTTTAGGCACAATTGTACTCCCTATCCTCTGTAATTCTGGCTTGTGTTAGCTGGTGGGTATGGGTCCCAGAGAGCCACTGCATGGTCTGTACTCTAACAGTCATCAGAAACTCATCAGCAAGATTAATAAATTTGGCTTTTGCAAAGTAAATTCTGTTTCTTGATTGCAATACTCACTGTTATTTTAATGCAGTCAGTCAAATCCAGAGGAATAAGGATTATGACAGTTCCTTTGGACTTTGTAAGAAAAGTTGCTTAATAATTATTTACAGTAGTATAGAATTAACCTCTTTCCATTATTAAGCTCCAGATGTTGTAACTCTTCGAATCACCTGGAGTAAGTTGAAGACTTTATCTAAGGAACAAGACCTATAAAGACCAGGTTGGATGGGGCTTTGGGTAGCCTGGTCTAGGGGTCATATCCTTGCCCATGGAAAGGGAGTTGGAACTACATAGTTTTTAAGGTCCCTTCCAACCCAAACCATTCTATAATTATATGACCCCATGACAGCAGGAAAGTGGCTGCCACCTATCATTTTGATTTTTCTAATTTTCTAGACTTTAAAATGTCAACCTTAGCTTTTCAAAAACATCTTCCTCCTACTTTTAATGTGTATTGCATTTCCAATTCCTTTTACCATAAAAATATATTTTGCATTACAGAGCTCTTATTTTCACCTTTATGGATCAATTAGGTTATGTCTCTTCTCTGTTCCCAGACAAGTGCCAGTGAAGCAATTTCCAAGTAAACACAGTATTTAAGAGTGTTTGCCATTTTACCCAAGTATAAAATGCTAAAAAATAGATACAGAGGACCTCAAGAGAGATGAAGCTGGGCTAAATCTGATCTGCCTACAATTAAGTATTTTGAAAATAATGAGGGTAGAAAACTGTAGAAATTTACTATTGATTGTCCTAGTGATGAACTAAGCAAAAAGCATAAAAATAAGATGACTTCCTGTAGTGTACAACAAAGTAATCAGGAAAATCCCAGAGCTGACACAAAGATGATAACTGATTCCAATCTACTCCAGTATTCTCTAGTACCAAAAAAAAGATGTTTCAGCTTAGCCAATATTTACACTTGAACTGTAAGACTTGGTCAATTTAATACACTAAGAATATTTATTAAAGATATATGGAATTTTTCAGTGAAATTTCAGAAAGCTCTGTATTGCCCATGCTGTAGTTCCATTCCAATGATTATTTAATTATCCATACCGAAAGGAACAAGCTGGTATAAATGAAGAGAGGATACTGACCCCAAAATAGCTAATAAAAATCTAGCTATGATGTTCACTGGTCTGTGGAAAAAATGCAGAAAAAAAATGGCTCTTAATTTTTATTTTTCACATTGTAGATAAATAACCAGATCCTTTGATTATTGGACATTTCAAGGTGAATTTCTATTTCACCGTAAAATCCAACCTGCACTGGAAGAGTTTCATGAACTGACATTTTCTAATGAAAGCCTTTTTCAGTGTGAAAGTCCTAGTGTATTTTAGTTCAGAGTATTAAGCAACAACATGTGACATGCAGCATCAAGGGCTATTCATATAGAGTACATCAGTTTTTTTGTGGAATACTTCAGGATTTACAGCAGTAGCTTGGGCTTCAGATTCCTAGCCTGCTTCATATATTATGAGCAATGAGTTTCTCAGAAAAGCTCATAAGAAGTATTTATGTGCCTGACTCCTAAATCCAACCTTTCTAGATCCATTTACAACAATTCAGAGCTTCTCGGGGCAACTTCAGGAGCAAAATAAGCTCATGTTTTTACTTGTCAGTGCCAGAGTGCCTTCCAGCCTAGTTTGAGTTAATTCTCTGTGCTAGGTCTCACTTAGCTGGTACCCCGGAGAGCATTCTCCCTATAACCCAATCCCTCTGTATTTAATGGAGATTGACAATATCTGCTGGACTTTCAGAAATCATGAAGTTATAAATGTTTTCAACTCATTCACTTCTTAATGGGTAGCAGTTCTCTGTATCTCCCATATTCAGCAGATGGGTTTATCTCTAATATAGAAAAGAGAAGAACAAGCGTAAAGGGCTTGCTTCAGAGTAGCTTCGGAGTGTCAAGGGGGTAGAAACAGCTTGAAAGCAATCACCAGAAGGGCAGGGAAGCAGGCTGGGTTTGACAAGAGTTCTACCAGCTGTCACAAGTCAGGGGTTTGGAAAGATTACAACAGGTGGATTGTCCTCAATTTTGGGGGTATTGTAAGACTGCTCAGGGGAAGGCATGGCCTGGAACGAATATGCCTAATGCTAAGCCAGAGAAATCCTCTCTTCACGCCACTGCACCGGAGTGTCCTTAGGGGCTGCATTAAGAACTGACTGTGCCTGGGTAATTTATAGATGCAGTTTGGTGTGACCTTAATACCAACAGAGAACTAGAATATGCAATCTAATTTAATTTTGAATCTTGTACAGACTTCACTGTAGACAAAGAATTGTAGTATTTAGTTGGCAAATGAAGCCTAAACCTGTGGAAAATCAAGTCAGTGAATTTCTTAATGACATTTTCCACTTCCCCAGTGACCTTTATCTGATGGTCTAAAAGCACTTTACAAAAACATAACATTTCTTACAACCAAAATTAGTTGGAAGATTATGTTATTTTGTTTCTTTCCCTATGGAAAACATTGACTTCTCCCTGAAAAATGAAAAACTTGAAAAACTCCTGAATAAAAACTTTTGACTGGAAACAAAAACTGCAGGTTCAAAGATGTAGATTTCTGGTGAAGTCATATCTGCAATCCCTCATTCTCTTGTTCTCTTGTGTGAACTTTGCTTGGTATTAAAACTGTATCTTCTTCTGGGCTCCAAGTTCTCCACTTCCTCAGAATAAAGCTCTAGGAGGCTGTTGGACACTTCTGACTATGCTGCATAAAGACAGAAGTGATAAATAGTGTGTGGAGCCACTATTTCATACTCAGAACCACTTTTCACTTTCTCATAAGCAAAACTTCCTGATAGTTATTTAAGTAATTAGAAAAATTCCTCATAGTTTTATAATTCAAGACCAATGGTGGTGGTCAACAGGATTATAGTGTCTCACTCTAAATACCTACAGAGAATCCTTGAGAAAAGTGAGACAGTTTCATAGAATGTGCTATGTATGTTTTTTGGCTGATGATTATAGCACTTCATCCTGCGTCTCTGAGAGAATGAGGTGCACTGACTGCCACGAACTATCATTTTATGTGACAGAGATCTGCTAGCCCAATCTCTCACTTTTACCACTATGCCACTTACTTATAGTCTAGCTTATGTCTAGCCTATGGTATTTTTTTCCAAGATCATCGCAACTCAGCAGTGAGGATAGACATTGTCTCCTGTACACTTACCAGATCTTGCTGTTTCTACCATGCACATTTTAAGAAAAATAACACTGTGGAAGTGGAAAACACTGATGAATAAATTATAGACTAAAAAAGAATGGGATTGTTTCAGTTGGAAGGGACCCTACAACAGTCATCAATCCAACTTACTGACCAGTTAAGGGCTGATGAAAAGTTAAAGCATATTATTAAGGGCAATATCCAAATGCCTCTTAAGCACTGACTGTCTTGGGACACTGGCCACCTCTCTAGGAAGTTTGTTCCCATGTTGAACCACCTTTTTGGTAAAGAAATGCTTGGTAATGTCCAGTCTAAACCTCTTCTGATGCAGCTTTGAACCATTTCCATGTGTTCTATCACTGGATTCCAAGCAGAAATGATCAGCACCTCTGTATCCACTTTCCCTCCTCAGGAAACTGTAGAGAGCAATGAGGTCTCTCCTCAGCCTCCTTTTCTCCAAACTAGACAAGCCCAAAATCTTCAGCCCCACCTCACAGGACATTCTTTCCAGTCCTTTCACCAGTTGTGTTACCCTGCTCTGAGTGCATTCATTCACATTCTTCTTAAATTGTGCAGCCCAGAACTGCACACAGTACTCAAACTGTGGGCTCTGACATTACCAGAATTATCTAGCTTCTGAAAGGAAAATTTGAAGGACTCAGCACAAAAGTTATTCAAAGACCCCAAAGAGGCTCATGCAAGGTATTAAAAGAATGAGCATAACTGAAGAAATGACATAACACGGTAGAAAACACAGAGATCTGCTAGGAATAGCAAAGGCATGAAATTAAAGGAAAATTGCAGAAGAGGTTAAAATAAATAACAAAGTTTTCTTTTTTTCAAGAACATATTGAACAAGAGGTCATTGAAAGAATTCTAAGAGCCAGCCTGGGTAATTCACTGACTGAAGAGACAGACATAACTAAAGCACAATCAAATGAATTCTTTGCCTCTGTTCACACAGAAGGTTTGGGGATGGATGTCAGAAACTACATAAATTTCCCAGGAGAGCAAGAAAAAATATCGAAGGAGGTAAGATTTAGCCAGAACAGGTGATCAAGGAATTAGAACATCTGAAGCATAACAGATCTCCAAGACCTGGAAATATACCCTAGACATTTCTAAAGAGAGTTGCAAAATAATGGGAGAAACATTTCCAGATGGAGCTGAAACCTTTTTGAAAACAAGGACAGCATGACTAGACTATATGAACAAATACAATTTGTACTAAATAAGGACAAAACCTGCTTCATTCTGCTCCAGTGAGTGTGGAAAGTGCAATCACAGCTAAATCAGCATGGTATTCCCACAGCATAAACTCTGTGAAACCACTGTGGAAAGGAAGTTACTCAGAATACAAAAAAACATTATATTTTTCTTTTTAGGGTTTTTTGTTTCTTTGTTGTTAGGAGGAGTTATACATTCCAAGTCAGTAAGATTTACTGTGCATAGGATTCATCTGACCAAAGGTAGATTTCTTTACTGTGCTGGTTTCTTACTTCTCAGTAAATCTTTTGTTCAAACATGAAGGCAGAGAGTGTTAATCAGACTGTGCTGTAGCTGTATCTATCTCTTCAATCAGTAAATTGCACCTTAGCTTGCTGCTGTGTCTGAAATATTCTACCTCATAGCTAGTGGAAAAAAAAGAAGGCACTTTTAGGGATTGAGTCCAGTCAGCCTGAAGCAGACAGCTAAAATTGGCCAGTTAAAGCACACCTGAAGTATGTGTCTAGCTCTCTCGTTTGTCACTGAACAAATTTGCAGATAGTAGCTCACATGTACATATTCACATTGTAGATGTTTGAAAGTGGGTAAGGTGATTCCTACTGCAAAAGTTTTGAAGCTATGAAGTGTTTCAAGGGCAAAAGTTAATTCAGCCAAAAGCTGAATAAAATTATTCTTAGATCTTGTTGATGTCGTTCCTCACTCAATTTTATCTAGACTGTGAAAAATCACAAATTTCATACTTAAAGTGATCCACTATGTAAGAAAATATTTTTCTAGGGAAGTAACTTGTCATCATAGATCAGAACTGTTAGAAGGGGAACAAGTGACTTTGTTTATTCCAGCCATTTTGTGCCTATCTGGTAGTATGTCTGGGTGCTGACCATTATAATCTATGGTACTACCTTCTAGAACATTCTCTGGCACGAGTTTGGTCTTCTCCATCTAGCAATTTTTCTAAACAATTCACAATTGATTTACTTTTAATGTTTATGAATGCCCCTGAACTCATGAGTACAGATAGACAGAAAAATCAGACTACAGGCTACCTTATGAAAAATTACTCTTAAGCAAACAATGACAGTATAATTTCATTTGAATAGAGACATTGGTGAGGACTATGTTTGGTTCTTATTTTATTTGAACCAGCTCAAGCCATGTTTTTGGAATGCAACAATGAGAACATACCCTTTTATTTAATGCAGCACAAGCTGGTGTCTTCTGTGCTTGCAAACTCCGAATGGGTCACTGTTATTGGGTCACTCCAAAGGGCATATTCAATGACAAGAAGAAAGGCAAAATCCAAATTATAGTGGACAAAGTTGGGAGAGTGGAGACAAAGCAGTGGGAGTTGGCTGACAGTGTCTCTTTTTTTCCCCTTCCTGCAGTTTTCTTTCTTACATTTTCTGAGTTGTGTATTCACCTTGATGGCTCTTCATTTCAGTCACTTTATAAAACGGCTCTCCATTGTTCATCTTTTTTATAGAAGTGAGTGGAAAAGGATTTCCATGCTTCATAGCTCACACTGCATCACTTCTGTGTGTGCCCCAAACGAAGATCAATGTACCACAGAATCTGCATAATGATGTCCTCTTTGACAGTAGGTTAGGGAGACAAGGCAAACTTTCCTTGTCTCAGAGGAGCAGCCTGAGTGCAGCACACTGGAAATAAGAAACAACTGCAGGTTGTGTATGTATTTTTTACATACTCAAAAAAAAAAATGCAAATTAGATTTTACCTGATGTGCCACCAAAAGAAAGAAAAAAAACTTCAGACACAAGCAAACAAAAAAAAATCACAATCATATTTTTCATAAATCGTATACTCCCATTCTTCATTATTTCAAAAGTTTAAGAAAACAAAACTGTAGTTTTTAGTTTTGTGAAAGCTGCTCTCTTCCTTTTCCATATTTTAATGTTTTTCTCTGGCAGATTCACAATTAGAAGGGAAAGGGAACAGATATATAGAGAAAACTATTGTTTTTCTTCAATATCTTTTTTCAAAAATACAGATAAAGGAAAAATTTCACTCTATACTGTCACAATAAAATGCTACAAAAAGCTTAGAAACAGGATATTCATGTTGATAGAAGGGTACAGCAGCCAAGAATTGTATCTCCATAGAATCCTGAAAGCACTATTTCCCTGTAGTTGCTAGGACTTACCTAGGGGGAAAAAAAAAAGTTTTTTGAATTAGCTTCAAATAGAAGCTGAAAGGTTAATACTTAACCTAAGTATAGTCAGCCTTGTAAAGCAGAAAAATGATGCAATAAACAAGATCTTAAAATACTCATATTCCTTCAAGATCATTGTTAAAGTACTTGCAGTACCAATCATCCATCATCTCTCTCAAGTATATCGGAGTTTCATGCAACATGGGCCTATGGAACTGTGTCATGAAACCCAAACAGCTCCTGGCTTCTCTACATGAACACTGGGGAAACAAAGGGATTTTACATAAACAGAAATTTTTCAATTTGCTAAAATTTGGCATCTTACCCATCTCTCATAGACTGGATGTCATTTCCTGCTGAGTTAGGAACCAGTCATCATCCTTTGCATGTGTAGGCAAGTTCTATGGATTCCACTACTGCCGAGAGTTCAAATAAAATGTAATTGAAAACCTTAGTCCTCATCCTTTTCCCTCCATCTCTCTTTATGAAGCAATATTATTCTGAGAGAAATCTGATCTTCACCTAAGTCAACAACAAAAGTCCTTGTTGACATCACAGGGGTGTGGTTTTGCCCTTTGACAATACTAAATTGTGTGCAAATCACTTGAGATTTCTACCATTCATCTATCATTATATGAAAATAGATACTAATAAACATTTCTTAGCATTGACTTAGAGAATGACTTCATGTCACCATTGCAGGCTTTATTTCTTAGCACTAGAGTGTGGATCTTTTTTCAGCTGTTGCAGCTATTCACAATTTTGGGTACTGGAAATCAAAGAGGAAATGTTTCTGGTAAATGTAATAAATAAAGGTAATGGTGCAAAGCTGTGAAGGTGTGCTAACATTAGTCTTGAGGAATGCACACCAGCAAAAAAAACACTTGAAAAATCAATAGAAAGGTCTGACCTGTCTTCAGACATCTAAGTGAGCAATACTTTTCGGGGAAAGAACATAATTTGGAAAAGTCACTGTGATGATCCTGTGACTCTTTCAAGTTGGGATATAAAATAATATGCCTTATTTTGATCAGATTTTTCAAAATACAAAGACCTTTTCCTGTGTTCTGCTGCTTGCAGAGTCATGTTTAAGCACTTACGGCAAATGCTTGATAGATTTTGCAGTCAGAGTCTGCCATCAGTTCATATATTTTTAGCAAAGTACACTGGTGATTGCAAGCTGTGCATAAACTATTACAAATTAATTTGTTGCTCTCTGCTAGTTACTCTGCTGTCTGTTACTGTACAATATTAATTTTGGTGTTTTGTTCTGGCTTTAACTGTAACAATGTGAGAAGTTTAGACAGAAATTTAACCTAATATAATAACAAATTTTATTTGCTTTTTTTTAATCATTTTGCTTTTAATTGATTTTCTATTGTCCCCCAGATTTACACATTTGTTTAAGTATTAAAACATGAATCCTAATGATACTGGGACTGATGCTACACCACTGAGCAATCAGGTGAAATGAAACAACTCACAGTGAGTATTGGCTTGAGTGCAAAAATATTATGCAATGTTAAGCAAGTTCAGAACCTCTTAATTATGCATCTTTAACCATTTATGGGAGAAAAAAATATTTTAAAAATGGTTTAGACATCTAATTTCCTAAGAAATCAAGTGGAATAAAAAGACGGTTAGTGTTGAAATACCTTTAAGTCTTTGTGCAGAATCTTTTAAGAAAAATCAGTGAATAAGAGGACCATAAAAGGCCAGTAAAAATATTTTCATTATACCTTATCTCTCAGTTCATTTATCTTGGTTTTTTCCATCTCCGGTTTTTCTCCCCTTTTCTCTCATAATGGGTCTTAAAATCTTAAACATCTTATCTCAAACTTGAGGTATTTATTAGGGATCCTACCAAATAGATTCCTGTAGGATTTGAGGGTACACAATCTTTAAATTATTTTCTTTCACAGCATTCTGTTAAGGAAGACATATTTACATTTCACACATGGAAAACTAAAGCATTGAGAAGCTAATGAATAGATCAAGAATATATTTCAGGCATCTAAATTCAAATATACATGTAAATTCGAAATCATAATCCTCAAATTGTTATCCCTAAGACTCCCATCGGGCATATCTTAGAAATTCCCATATTTCAATGATTCTTTATTTTGTGACCTTAAAAAAAAACATTCATGGGTAACACACCACCTAGACATTAAATAAAGCTATTTAGAGACACCAGCCATTATTTTCCTTTAATTCCACGGGGAATTTGATCTTACAGGCACTCTCAGAGCAAGACAAATGTGCATATTAAAATTCTAGTGTAGAGGACAGAACTTGAAAACAAACAAAAGAAAGACCAAAAGATTAATTTTAACACTGGGAATTTGGATGTTTTAAATTTTTGATGCCTAATTCATGGAGAGGTGTCCAAACCCTACAAAAGTGACTGCAGTCAGACAGAGTGCAATGTTTCTAGTCTCTTCTTTGTCTAATATGGTGCCACATGAAAATAGCCAACAGATAAGCCATCCCACCTTTTGAAAGGATCTGATCACTTGGCATGGCTTTGGTGAGGTGGTCTGTCTGTACTGGGGCTGCTCAGCCCAGGTTGCTCTTCTGCACACAGGTGCCTACAGCTGTCTTTCAAAAAGGGTCCTGAATCTTGAACCCCAGTGACACACCCATCTCTCAGATGAAAAAAGAGGTAGGATTTCAGTCATTCCCTTCTTTCAGTGTCTCCCAGGGTATACCTCATTCATACTGCTCCCTGGCATATTAGGTGTTATGCCTTTCATTCCTATAAATGTAACCATTTAAACACTTCAGCAATTACATGGGTGAAAATGAATTCATGCTATACTTAGCATTTGAAGCTCTGTAGATGAGGAACAAAGATATGGCCAGGGTTTTTTTATGGGATTTATTAGGGTTTGGTTTTTTTTTCAGAGCTGGCTCTTAGATCTTGTTTTCTGACCTTATTAGTTCATCTAGTTAGTGACTAAATAAAAACAAATTAGGAAGTGTTCAGTTAGGCTCATGAGGTTTAAGCACTTCCATTTGTCAGGTTTTTTGTCAGTTAGAACAAAGTGCATCACAACATGTTTCTGGTTAAATTTTTTAACTGTAGTTTTAATTAGCTCACCATAACTTTCATTACTTTAAAAGAATATGCCATAAGATAGGAGTAAGGGCAGGTGGAGGGGGCAACATAGTAGTGGAAGATTGATGATATAAATGGAATTTCAGAGGGCTTTTTCCTCATTGAGATAGTATCACTGTATTATTTTCCCACTTTTTTTTTTTTTTCTCTCTAAGATGATCCTAAAATCTCATATGCTGTAATACAGAAATTCTCACTTTGGCAATTATCCCCTCAGAATATGAACATGCTGTTCTGAAAAGTTCGTTGTTTTTTTTCCCTGGTACTATTAATTTACAATTACATAGGCAATAATAGTGTTTCCTTATTTTTTTCTTCCATGCTTTCCATATTTCAGCAGTCATTTTGAGTTAATAAGGCTGCACACTTACACCCCATAAAATCTGAATCAGTGCTAGAGTATGTGCCTTTTGCTTTGCTGATTTTTTTCCTGCTGATTTGCACAAAAAAACAGTTTGAGGCCTAGCTGCAGATAAAAGAAATAATTCTTTAGCCACTACATCTCAACCAGTCCATAATAACTGTTTGGGGTGAGAAAAGTTCAAGCCAAAAGCTGTTGATTTCCCTAGAGCCAATCAAAATGATAGATGCAGTGGTAGAAGATCACAGCTGACTGGGTTTAGTCCTTTCATCACTAGCTGCAGATGGCATGTAATTTAGGGATGCCCATTTGGTAAAATTTACCAGTTTCTCTTGAGATCACACATACGGGTTTGCATTTAAAAAACAATTGCATCAGGAATAGCATTTCAAACAACAGATGTAAGTATTGACAGTGAAAGGATGCCCAAAAATAAGACCATATCCACACCAGAGAATGGAAAGAACTTGTGTTATGCTTTACAGAACTCTATTTGACATTTTAACTTTAAAAAAAAGGACAGAAAATGACCATGAAAATCAGTGAATGCAACACTTGCCAAACTTCCTAAATTAGATATGAGCTGCTGTCTTTACAGTTTATGACCTTCGAGCATTTGACATAATTTTTTTCCCCAACTTCATATTTCAAAGCCACACTCTCAAATCCTCACATAACAAAGAATTGGCTTTGAAAGAATTATGAGTTGGGCTGATCTCTTTGCTTGCTTTGAGTTCTAGATTTATCTGAAAGGAATCAGACAACCAGATTGTTTGCTATAGTCTTTCCTTAATTCAGAGCAGATACTTTTTGCAGTGTTTAGACTTTGACAAAATAACTGGTGCAGAATTTCAGACAGTTGCATGACTAAAATAAAATAAAATACATTATTTAATCCTGCAAAGTTATCAATAAAACAGCTGTCAGGGTAAATCATAATACTGACCTGAGACAGTTAAGAAACAATTCTGTCCATGGTAAAAATCAACAAAAAAATCTCAATTTATATAACACGGCATCAAAATCACTTTCCCAAGTTACCTAATTTCCATTACGTGTATTTATGGCATTTCTGGATAAGAAGCAGTGCCTTCAACAATGTAGGCTTTTAAGTCTCTCTAACACTACATACAAGAAGATAACATAAGTAAGAGGTTAGATTTGAACATGTGCCTTTTGCAGTGATTAGTTCTTCACTGGACACACTGTATATATTCTTTTTTTTGGTCTCCTGATTTAAAAAAAAGGATTTGGTCTAGTTTTATTTGTGATGTAGAAAGATGGGAAATGAATGTTCTGCTACAGATTCAGTGAATAAGAAATTTGTTTTTACAAAGGAGAAGAGAAAATTATCTGTATAACACCATTATGAAAAGAAGAACCAAGAAGAACCAAGGAAAACAGCAATACAACCTTCAATGTTCTATGATATGTAGGCAAATCAGTTGCTGTCATCCACTTCTGGTATGTTGTTATGTATATTTCTATCTAAAGCATTTTCACCTTAGCCTATTGAATGGAAAAACTCTGAAAAGTTTTGAGTATGTTCAGTCCAGTAAGTAGTCTCTATGTGCTTAGGAAGTGAGAGCAGCACTTATGTGGCAAAAAAAGGAATGTGTAAAAATCTGAGGAAATTAAAAAATATTATTACTTTTATTGTTTTTGTCAAACCAAAGCAAAGAATATTGCTTAGAAGAGATTGTGGCTCAAGTGTCAAAAGCATATGGGTTTCTTAATCTAATGTAAAATAGATTTTGAGGACCATTGCAGATACTACAATATAATCTGTACAATCAAGTTAAAAAAAGATAATGTTCTGAGAGAACAATAAAATTAATTTAATCTTTGGTTTCAGTTATCTTTTTCTGTTGACACTAAATAAATAAGATGAGATCATACTATCTTGGTTTGTTGGTTTTTTTTTTTTTTTCTTTTCTTCTCTTCTTAAATACCTTTGGCCAGATCTGAAGATGGCAAGTGCTGGAGGAGAGAACACAACCAATCTTCAGAGCCTGAGGCTGGGTTGCTTAAGTGACTCTCACACTGAAATAAAGCCAAGTGTTTAAGGCTATGCATAAGTCAGGGATGAGAAAGACAAATAGTGATAATGACACACATTAGGGTAATTCAAAACTGTTAATAAATAAAGACTGCAGGTTTGAATTTACACATAGAATAGCATTTAATGAATTTTAGGAATTTGTAATATAGACACCCTCATAATAGTTAATCTATACTATTATTGTTTTTTAATAAGCTGCTCGGGATCTTTTGCAAAATATCAAAAGAATTGATGTGCTGGTGAACTTCTGAGCCTTTGCTAATGAAGAATGATATAAGCAGAGAAAACATTGTCTTGAAGGCACCAAGCAGTCTGGGAGTATCTCATAGGTCATAACAAATGGGGTACACCACAGACAGCGAAGGAGGATTCCTAGGCTTTAGAATCTTGCTAAAAATGCCTGTTAAGACCTGTAAGAAATGTATTCAGTTCTGTCTTGAAACACATAATTTCCATGTCAGAAAGGGAGGTAATGCAATGGAGGGAGACCTTGCAGGGTAATTGAAGAAACTGAAGGGAAAGGAAGATGAAGAACAGTGAAAGCTTTTGTCAATGTCCCTCATTACATTGAGGTCAACAGGAAAACTAGGTTTGTCTATCTATATCTGGGATGTTTTGGGTGTACTGCTGTTTATGAAGGGAATAGCTTGAGCTTTTATTTGCTAAAAAAAGGATTCCTTCCATTATCTACTATAGATGTACCAATGACTTCACCTTAGGTTTTGTCCTACACTCTCAACTGACCATATATGAATGGGAAGCTGAGTGCTTCAAGTGAGATGCCAAAAAAGTTTACATACTAAAAATCCAATCACAATTCAGCTTCTATCTGATTTCAGAGTTGACACAACATCCATAGATTCTCCAATTTTAGATGATAAACTCTCCTATTTGTCTAGGTTCAATCTGCCTATCTCAACATGAATATTAGGCACCTAATCATCTGAGGTACCCTGTTTATAAGTTGGGGATATACAGATACCCACAGAAACCAAGAGAGACTCTTAAGTTTTAGATTTTCTGTGTTAAAACAGATCAGTTTTAATGTGGCTGGAAAATTCATCACACCTCATAGCTGGTATTCAGATGTTAGATGTCTGTCCTATTATGTTCCAAAAGTGGTTCAATTCAGTAGACTGCTACAGAGAATGTGTAGCACATCCCATTAGAACTGGGTTCATCTCAAAAGGTAGAGCCAGAGTTTCATCCTTAGTTTATAATGGCTGGATAGTAGTTTACCTCCTTTCCCTAAAAAGCAAGACATGTTAGCTAAAATTCTTTTCTGGACTTTCTAGCTTTCTATCACAGTTCTGTTTTGATCCACCCCAAGTCCTTAAATAATGGGATATAGTCTATCTGAAATATTGGTACAGACATTCTCACTGTTGATACTGATCAGGAAGAAATTGAAGATTCATTGTCACCGACAGTATTTATTATAGGTCACTTACACTTACACCACCTCTTTTCAAATAATTTTTTTCCAGTGTGAGTCACCAGTAATATGAGGCTGCTTAGCATCTTTTCATTGATTAGATCAATATCAGCATCTAGACTATTGTAGCTGTCTCTGTTAAAACAGGTGAAAGATGTTTTAAAGGGAAAAAAAGAACAACTTGGAAAATTACAGATAATAGGTGTAGCACAAATTATTTTTAATATTAAAGATAGACTAAGGGAGATAAAACTGACAGAACTGCTTAAGAAATAGAAAATGTGAGGATTAAAAAAATGCCAGCACATTAACAGAGAGGTACTCCAATGTTTTACATTAAACTCCATGCTTTTTAATTCATTTTATTAATGTTCTGAAAGAGAAGATTGTGCAGTGAGGTAGAAAGATGACGAAAAGTTGTCAATTAAGACCAGAAGGTGCTGAGAAAAACATTAGCAAAGGAAAACCACCTGCTATCCAGTTTTACGCTTTCTGGAGTCACAGAAGATAATTGCTTCAAAACTACCTAAATCAATAGTCAAGTTGTTTGAAGTTGATGCACTCCTAGTGGATAAGAAAACATCATGAAAAGGATTGGGGAGACAGTGGCTACACTGGTGGAAATAGGAAGAATGTGCTGCAGCACATTCTCTATGGCTTGGGATGTATTTGTGTCCTACCTGGAACTCAGGAACTCTTGAGACCTGGGCACTGCTGTAAATAAGTCAATGAAATACTTGGATCAATACTAGGAGGAATAATGCGATAATCATAAATATGGCAAAAGCTATGAAGTATTTCCATAAATCAGTAGTGTGGTCTTAACTCCAGAGTGCTGTGCAAATTAACACCATCAAAAAGATTATTTTGGAATTAAAGTATGTAAAAGAAAGGCAGAAATAACTAGAAGTCAGAAAAAATACTCAAAAAAAAAAAAGTTTGTCAGAGGTCGGACAAGACCCAAAACTAGCAGAGAATTTTCTTGCATACTAAATTTGTGTCATGGATGCACTGATAGCTTTTAATGGCCTGGAGCAATCTCACCTGGCTGCTCCAATGGCACTTTGACCACAGGCCCAGGAGCCAAATTCCAGCTCAGACTTGGGCCTCCAGACACTGTCTGGGCTGCATGATAGGTATTCCTTTCTCCAGCCCTGCCGTCTGGATGGACCTCACTCTATACTGTGGGTAGCTTGTCTCATGGATGGATCCCTCGGACATGCATCTTGTCTCAGACCCTGCCTCCGTTGCTATTTCTTGCTGCCCCTGATGAGGCCTTGTGGATGTATTCTGGACCTGATGTATTGTTTGCCACATTGGGGGCTGATGATGGACCTTGCTATCAGCCTCCAGCTCTGCCCACTGTGCTCAGACCCTGTAGGACTGCTCCACACAATGAGAGCACTACCTCCTCTAGGGTTACCTCTGGCTGTTTGCTGTTGTGACTTGAGGAAGCAGCCTGCTGCTGCCATTCCTTGTTCAACTGGAAAGTCCATTTTTAGATGCCTATCTTTAAAACTGCAAAACTAGCCAGAGCCCTTGTTGGTTTGTTGTTTTTTTTTTCTACAAAATACCCTTATTCACCTTAATCCTGCTATGGAAAACATATGGAACTACCACTGTCTTGGCTGACTGGAGAATCGAGGTACTGCTCACCTAAACCCATTTGTTCTGCTGGGTTTCACCT
Organism: Platyrinchus mystaceus; assembly: GCA_035041135.1. Taxonomy (NCBI): domain Eukaryota; kingdom Metazoa; phylum Chordata; class Aves; order Passeriformes; family Tyrannidae; genus Platyrinchus; species Platyrinchus mystaceus. Next base: position 59,770,558 of record JAWWLV010000001.1, on the reverse strand, counting down.
GTAAAATAATATCCCAGTAACACAGGATGGCAGAGGTGAAGACTTGTTGGTTGGTTAGTGTTTGAGACTCTAGAGAAGAAAGAGTCTCTGATAAAATGAATAACAGTGTTCAGAGCAGGGTCTGAAAAGTGTGCACTAAACAAGGCTTTTCATCACACATTTTGAATAATGAGAATAGTAAATGAGCATCCTCCCCAGCTTTGTAAGTGAATGACACGGTTGATTATGTCAATGAAGACAATATCACAGGATGAGTTCCAGTTGCTGTAAATGTTAGATACAACTTGGGTGTTTAGTGATTCAGTTCTCCTGAAATGAGTGTTTTATAAATTAATAAATTGAGTGACCCTGAGAACATCCAGGGAAAGACTCTTTCCACTTATGTTCAGACATCTAAATATAACACTGAATTAAAACAACCTAATTGCTTACATTTCGTAACTTTGTATTGTCTGATTTTTTTCATCCTTTATAATTATCTTTCAGATACATTTTTTCTACAACATATTCTATATGAAGACAAACCATTATC
>JAWWLV010000001.1:59725050-59756451 GCA_035041135.1 Platyrinchus mystaceus | reverse complement strand
GGTGAGCTCTGACATTCAGACACACACGGTAGATGGCTAGAAACTTTTTGAATAGTAAAACTCTTAAAGACAGCAGTGTGTTCCTTGAGTGTATGGCTGGACCACCACCTGGATGTTTTGCAAGCTCCACAATTCAAAGAGATATTGCTTAGGGGGATTAAAGATTGTGAATCAGATTCACTGAACCCAAATCCCAGCAGAAGTCTGGCAGAGGACTGAGTCAGTTCCTGAGATGCCAGCACTAGTGGCTGAGGGCCAGCCACTAATCTCAGATGCATGGCACGTGTCGCCTTCTATCTCGATTAAGCCATGTCTGTGGCTTCCACACAAAACATATAACAGCAGATTTTCTAAGGCATATGCTGTTTCCAGTGCCATACGTTTTCGTTTAAAAATCTGGTCCATAAGGTATGAGCATTTCTTTTCTTTTCTTTCCCTTCAGTTGTTTGATGAAGAAATAAAAACAAATGAAAAAGAAAGCACAAATTTGTTAATAGCACTCACCCTGTTTTACCCCTCTGGCTTCTTCTTCATCTTCTATTCCCCTCCTTCAAAAGGATTAAATTAGCACCATGCCAAAGATGCAAAGAAATTAAAGTAATAATAGAAGCAGCACAGGAAGATTATTTTACTTCATTTGGTCTTCCGTATATGTGAGACATGACAGGATTTGATAAACTCACAAGTATTTACTCTTTAAGCTAATTCTGCAGTGTTGTAAAACATGCAAACTGCAGGCTAGAGAGAAATAGGAGAGTCAGCATAGCAAAACTCGATTAGAAAGTTTGATTTGATTATCTGTTCCTTATTTGCATCACACTGCTGTTTTACTCCGAGCTACCTGACTGGAATATTTTCACTTCAATCTGAATGTGGAAACCAAAGCTATCGGCAGAATAACAGGCTGCAGGAAGCACAGCATTTTATGCTGGAACATTCCAGCACACTAATTGCTGCTTTGAAAATCATACTCCAAACATTTTCTCACTTCATTTCATTTCTTGGTTTCAATGGAAAATGTCCAGAACAAATGAAGCTGAGCTTGAAGATGAGAAATGGGAGACTGAGTGGCTGAAAGGTACCGTATGACTGGATTGATGCAGTGCCTTAATGTACTGGCCTTGAACTGTACAAACCTGATGGTGAGTTCAGCCAGATTACAGAGAGTGAGAATCAATCAGTTTCAAATGGCTCTGAAAGTTGCAATAAAGAGGAAGATGGTTGTCTATTCATTGTTTAAGACCTACACAGAAGACCCTCTTGTGTAATAATAATTAAAAAGACTCAACTAGAGTGATTAGCTTGAAAAACAAGGAAGAAAACCACCTGACCCTTCTGTTCTTAGAAAAAAACCCATTAGCTAAATGATTGATTTTGTGCTTAACATTTTTGTTTGCTTTTTTTTTTTCCTCAGCATGTATTTTTCCTTTTGATCTCATTCTCTATATTACATGAAACATCCCAAAGTATTTTCACCAATTGGATACTTAGCCCAAATTGGGGAGGGCTAAGTGTGAAGCTCATTTTAAAAAGTCCTGTCATATTAAATTTTACTTCTGAATAAGCTATTTTTAACGTTTTATGTTGTGGCATGACAGGCACAAGCAAACAAGCTGCTTTTGGTTATTTTTTAAATAAAAGAAAGAATCTATATACGTTACACGTCATTTTTTAAAACCATGTCCCTGTTTCACTGGTGTATAACCACCAAGAAAAGAAAGAAAAAATTGAAAGAAAAACGACACCACTCTGCTTCTGAGGTGATGTAACAAAGAATGCTCTTTACTGTCACTGTCCCTGACTTTGCAGAAGCCTCTCTCTTACATACTGGAATAATATATGATGTAGATGAGATTACTAGGGCCAGAAACCTTAATTTATTTATTGTATAAGTGTAATGCCAGCCACCTCCTGTTTTCATTATACCAATCTAATGCCAGCCATTTCCTGTTTTCATTAGACCATTGTAATGCTAGACTCCTACTGTTCTCATTAGTGCAGGACTGTGTAATGGCAACCACCTCATGTTTTCATTATAACAAAACTGTATGGTGCCAGCTGCCACTTATTTTACTTTACAGAATAACATTTAATGGAGTCCATACTTTTTTCAAAAGAATATATACAGAGATGTCAAGGACTCTAGAAGTATGAGGCCCCTAAGAAAATGGTGGGAAACACCCCTCCTGATTATTTCATCGCTGAAAGAATGGCAAAGTTCATACAGCATTTACAGAGAAGAGGTTAAAGGCTGGGGTTAAATTGTTTTGGAACATGGTTAAATTCTAGGAACTGCCTTTCTGATCCATAACCTATCTAGTCTTCCTGAAGAAGACGAAAAGGTGCTTGTAATAGTTCAAGGTCTGTATTAGACTTAAAGGGAAATTCAAGTTCAATTCCTGGCTCCAGTACACATTATCTTTGCAGACCATAACCTATAAATTCTCAGTCATATGACTCTTGTTGTGACTGTTTGGAGATAACAAGATTTTCTCTGTCCAAAATATTGTTTTTGTTTTGTTATGTTTTGCTTTGCTTTGCTTCTGTAATACTTTTTCAATATGAAATATTTCACTGCTTATCAGTGGTGCTTAAAAAGAAATTGTGACTCCTCTAATGTCTTCAAATACAATTGTAATGATATTAAGTAGTACTAACAACTGCCTGATGACACAAAAGTCTTCCATTGAGAGATCTTAAAAATATAGTTTGAAAGCTGAAAGGGTTCTGTTACTAAGGTACAGTTAAGGTGTTGTAACATTACAAAAGATTATGGCTATTTTTAATTTTGTAGTAGGTATCAGAATAAAAAAATCCTCAAATTTTAAAAGAAAAAAAAGAAAAAAGTTTACTAGCTTTTACTAAAAAGTAAAATTTCATTTTGATGCTCAGGTTTCTACTCACATTTAAAACTATAGATCTAAAAAAAAAACCAAAACCAAAACCAAAATGTCCCATTGTCATTGTTCTGGAAAGGCAATAGAGTTTCTGTGGATGTCCTGTAATGTCGCTGCAAAAACATATGTGGTTTATGCAAGGGGACTGCAGCATCAGTTCTATAATGAATGAATGAGCTGCACATTAGTCATGAGGCAGAGCTACCACATCTACTAGTACACATGCATCTGGTGCCTCTATTCTGAAGCCTTGGGAGCTTGAAGTGCTTGCTATCTGGACCAGAAAAACACCACAGTGAAGGCCCTTATTCTGCACCTGACCAAAATTATCAGTTCTGCACAGTGACTTTGGTTTTAATTATTTGTGTGATGCCAGCTTGTCATGTTTTATCGGTTGTATGTTTTAATGATTTATAGTTTCACTGTAGCTTGGAAGAAGAGGAAAAAAAGCTCTGTAGACAGGTACTATGAAAATAAAATTTTACTATTATTATAAATGCTGGTTGTGGTGGGTTGACCTTGGCTGGACTCCAGGTGCCCACTGAACTGCTCTGGCAGTCCACTCCTCAGCAGGACAGGAGAGGTAGAAAATGAGATAAAAAAACCCTCATGGGTCAAGATAAGAGCAGTTAAATAAAGCAAAAGCAAAGGCTGTGTGCAGAAAGAAAGGAAAACAAAAGATTTATTTTCTACTTTCCATCAGCAGGTGACATCCAGTACCTTCCTGGGAAGCAGGACTTCAGTGCACGTAGCAGTTGCTCCAGAAGACAAATGTTATAAATAATGAATACTTTCCCTCTTGCCTCCTTTCTCTTAGCTTTTATATCTGAGATATCATATGGTATGGACTACTCCTTTGGTCAGCTGTCCTGGCTGTGTCCTCTCCCAAGGTCTTGTCTACCCCCAGCCTACAGTTGGGGGTGGGAGAGAGGGGAGAATGTTGGAGAGTACTGGCACTGTGCCAGCACTGCTCAGCACTGTCAAGACACTCGTGTGTTACCAACACCTTTCTAGCTCCCAATGCAAACCGTATCACTGTGAGGGCTGCTGTGGGGAAAACTAACTCCATCTCAGGCAGATCAAGTACACTGCTACATATACTGAATTGTCTGGAAAAAACAGCTCTTCAAAAGTGTTTTTGCTCTATGCTTCCAGTCTTGATGGAAAAGTTGTGGTTTCAAGAAAAGAAAAGCGTACTTTGTCATTCTCAGATTGCTGTATTATTAACATCACTGAATAGAGTAATTGACAGATGTGTATAAGTTTTGTTAAAATGATTAAAAGCTCTGGAAATCATAACCTGTCAGTGTTCCCTGGGAAACAAAGACCTTTCCATCTGTTAAGGGACTCCGTAAATGAATGTAATGAGTCACGTCACCTTCACAATGACAGCTGTCACCCATAGGATTTGAGCCTTGAAGGAAGTGCAAAAATATAATGAAATACACATAAAATGTCAATCAAAAATATCCTTAATTTGTTATTATTTTGATCACCTCATGCTGGGCAGGGTGTGACACCTTGTAATTTGTCTGTGATCTCTAGTGTCTGGATTAGGTACAAGTCAATAGGAAGACAGTTATGTTTAGTGATGTTACAGCTTGATAAAGCACTGTATGCCTGCATATGTCTTTGCACATTCTCTGTCAGAGTCTTCACAATGAATAAAATTTTACAAGGATAGTGGCATGTGATAGCAGCATATTTGAGAATCACTTCTGAGTTATGGAAACCCAGTAAAACAGAAACTGAGTGATGAAACTGAGAAAGGTGAGGGGAGTTGATGCAGTTTTAGTTCACCTTCAAAGATGCTACACTGTACAGGTACCCTTCCCTTCAATATTGAGATTGTTTTAGTAAAGGCAAATTGTCACTATTTTACTTATACCACTGTTTCCCCTTTCTGATACATTTTCTGAGCTAAGGCAGGTGGAGTCATAATATTTTCTGTGAAATAAAATGCAAATTCCGCTATGCAAATTGACCACTAAGAACTGAATTAGATTAAGCAGTGGTGGTAAATCAGCAATTATACTGCTTTTTTTTTTAATAGTAAGATTCCAGCAGAAATAAAGTCCAATGTTAGACACCCCTAGAAGGGAAAGCCTAGGGCTACTGACGTGCTTTACTGAATTTAGTAGATATATTTTACCACCACTCAGATGCAGTCTTTAAAACTAAGGATGCTAAGCAAAGTGCTTCGAGTCAGCTGGTAACACAGTATATTAATTACAGCTCATAATAACTTCCATTTTTACATAATTGTTGCATAGTTGTACATGTTATGCTGAATAAAATCCTCAGTCTGGACTGGTGATTGTGATTAATATTTATGCTGCTGTTAAAAAGGAGAACGCTTTTAGCTTCACTGATGCTGAAGATTTTCTGGATTATGTATACAGTGAAACAAAATAATAATTAAAGAAATTCCCAAACTGAGCAAACAGGTGGTTCTTCAAACACAGTTCTGATTTTTATCTGGCTGCAAAAAAGCATTCTGCGCTACACATATATTGAACAAGGATTGGTCTTTCTCCAGACCACCCTTCAAGGCTTGGAAATGTCGATTAGCATTTACCAGTATGCCTTATAAACACTCAGGATGAAGGAAATTAAGTGAGTGAGGAGAGCTGGCATCCACTTACAAGAAGCTATGGGATTCAAGATTTGGCAGCTGCACCTGGTGGCTCCATGAAGTTGATGTTGTCATTGCCCATAGAAGCTTGAAATTTTTCCAGGCAGTAGGTGATGTGAACATCACCTTAAACTACAGGAATTACTGGTTATCGGCAGAGCTGTCTCAGGTTTACAGGCTTGATCCCAGAATAAGCTTGGCAAATCTCCATGAAAGCTTTTTGAACAAGATGCTTGATTCAGATGTCCTCCAATTGTTTCTACTTCTCCTACTGTTGCAGTAATATGATGGGTCCCTGATACTTCACCTCAGATAAAGGGATAAGAATTAATAGGAACTGGAAGTCTGCCTAAAATATAGTATTCCTTTTCCTTCTCTATCTGCTATTTACCTCCACCACATTAACTTTTTGCAGTTGCAGTGGTTTTATGATTTAGCAGTCCGTAGAAGGTTATTAATAAGTGCAGAAGTATGAATCTTTTAAAAAAGATGATTCATTTGGAAATTAAAGGACTGAATGTGCTTGCTACCCGTATACAGTCTTTACCGGGGTTTCTAAAACTTCCATTCCTCTTTCCTATTGTAGTCCTCTGGAAGAAGTGTATTTCTCCTATTTTAGTCCTTTGGAATAGGTGTATTTAGAAAAGTATGGTGGTGAATTTATAGTCATCCACAAGAAAGACTGGATTTGCTATTTTTCCTGGCTTTTTTTCTTTCTTTCTTTCTTTCTTTCTTTTTTTTTTTTTTTTTGTTTTTTTTTTTTTTTTTTTTTTTTTTTTTCTGGAGGTATTCTGGACACTACTTTTCAAAAACTGTTGTTTTTTCAAAAGGCAGGTGTTCTTTCCTTTGAAAGGTGTTCTTACTTTGACATGTACAAAAACATGTACTAAAAAAAATCCACTTTCCATCCATACTGGATCCCTAAATAAGTCACAGATTCTGCTAAGGTAGTCTTGGAGCACTGAGTGACAGTGAGCTGGTACATGCCAGGGAGCTTGATTCGTTTACTTATACTGGCTCACGGAAGTGCAAAAGTTACTACGGACACATAATTACCAACCTCTGGAGTCTCTTCTAGAAAATAGCATGAGAGAAACCCAGCGTCTGAACAGCACCCTAATTCTGCTTTCCACTACTACTACAGACCTTAAACTGAGACACAACCTCAATGCTTTTAAGAGGCTTATCTTGTGGTCAAAGATAAAGGCTTATTAACAGTTGCTAATCTCTGTTCTAAATCTCTTATAATACAACAGTACTGTAATGTAAAAATAGTTTCACATGTATTCTTTTCTGCTGTATTTACTGTATTCACTTGGTGTTATACAACTGCTTATTAAATGATATAGCAGTGCTTACATTAATTTTGTTCTCAATTTAAAATGAGGCACAAGGGAATAGAAAATCATTCCTATAGGCTATATGGCTTCAAGCACGGAAACTCAAAGGGTATTGAGAGTAAGTACAATTTCTCATCTGGTCTAAGACAGTCCCTAAACATACACTCATAATGAAATATCATTACTATGAACCATATTATAGTTAAAAGATATTAAATGTACTAGTTATCCAGAATACACATATCAGATTATTTTTTCTTATCATTTCAGTACCAAAAAAAGCAAAAAAAAGAAATAATATTCACTAAAGGCAAAATAGCTATATGTTTCGCTATCAAGAAAACATCCTTATTTAGAGCTGTCCAGTTCATTAAGTATGGCACTCTTCTTAACAGGATCTCCCACTGAACTCACAATAGTGAACGAAGAATTTTTTCACAAAAAGATAAAGATTTTAATTGGAAAATAAAAATATTGCTAAAATAAAATATTATTTCAGCAGCTCTAATCCAGTTTTAAACCAAAGAGTAGTAAGAAATAAATGGAGGTCTTATCTACAAATATTATTATTAATATTTTTTATTATATGGTATGAAGTCTGAATTATTTTTGAAGACAGAGAGAAAATCTGCTCTAAATTCTCTACATGTGATAAATTTTCAATATAAACAATTTTAAATGGACATATGAAAAAGAAGGAGTAATGACTAATAAAAGGGACACTTGCACAAATCATTATAGTGTCCAGCATAATAATCGATGCCTGATGTAAGAGGCTTAAAAAATATATTCATGAAACATTTTCCTATGGAAAGTAATAACAGAAATAGATAAATGTCATTTTCTGGTGGACAGACAGATATGGTGTTTCTATTTCAATGTTGATGCCAGCCTAGTGACCCATTTTTTATCACTCTCAAATCAAACCACTCAAAAGAGTTCTGTATGCGATTGCCCTTAAAAAGATGGAAAATGTGCAGTTATTACAAAATGTAATTGCAAATTTGTTAAGGAGTATTTCTTCTTCAAACATAATGAAAATATGTTTTCTATACTGCATTAGCAATTGATTTCCAGGGGCAACTTCAGTGTTGCTTTTAACTTGGAAAAAGTTGAGGACTACTGGCTGACTGTTCCCCTAATTCTCTAGCAGCTGTTCAGTAGGTGCACTATAATAAAATTTCCATAGTGTTCAAAGTATTAAATAAAACATGTTTTCGGAAATGGAATTTTAATTATTCCATTCCTAAGTAGGTAAAAATCTGGATCTGTTGTCCAGTAATGTATGTTTCAAACTGCGACTACACTATTAACTCTTACGAAGATAAATTTCATAATTTTTACAGACATTTTGGAGTCTTGTCCAAGTAAAAGATATTACCTCTAGCCGAAAGAACCGAAAGGGGGGAACCATATCAGAACAATATTTTTGTTTTAAAAATAACAAAGGGCTCCAAATAGTATATATTTAGGAAACCAACCAACCAACCAATCAACTTTAAAAAAAGATAGAAAAATGATTCCCCAAAATTCAAACTAAATGTTTTTGTGAGCCAGGCATTACTGGGAACCATCAGCAATAAATAAATCAAGATACTGTGCTATTTTCCCAGAATCATAACATATGCATTATGGAATACACATATCAGAAAATTCTTAGATGGCTCATTAATTCCCTGATCCATTTCTTCATGCACTACTGAAACTAAGGTGACCTTTCACAAATCAAGCTATGCATACAGCAGACAGTTGTCCTTTCTACTGGAGAAATTTCATTTTTAGGGAAACATTACTAACTGAAGAAATAAGCTTTCAGCTGCTTTCATGTCTTAGACTCAATAAAGGATAAAGATAGGGTATTTATCCCATGAGTGAACACCCTGAAGCAGTTATACGTGGTTGGCTTAAAGGAGATGTAAGAGTCTCTGTTTGACAGACTGGCTACTTTCCAAATGGGAAATCAATGACACTGTATTCTGGGTAAAGAAAAGCCAGGATGGTTTATGACTTGTTCTACATATACTGTGGGTCCAGCCAAGCTTTGAATTACACAAAGTTGAAGACAGTAAGAGTAACGTCCCATGTCCAGTGAGCCCATCAGCAGCATAAGGTACATTCTGTCAGGAGTCTGCACAGAGAGTGGCTTCCTAGATTTTGGAATACAGTCTGTAGGAAGACAATTATATGTAACGGGAAAAGGGGAAGAAAACAATGGTGGGTTTCTGTGTCTCAGGATGGCCAGCTAACTAGATGCAGGCTGGTTTTGTTTCTGACATGTAGAAAAAATGCAACGGGTAAAAAGTAATTCTGTCCACAGGACTAGCACATATCTTTATAATATCTGTAGTATTCTGAAAAAACTAAAATTCTACTTAGCTGTCAAAAGCAATGCCTATATACTTAATTATTGGTAAAAACAAACAAACAAACAAAACCAACAAAACAAAACAAAAACCAAACACAAACAAAAGTCAAACCAACTCTTCAGAAAAAAAAAAAAAAAAACAAAAAAAAACCAACTAAAAAATTTGGTGTACAGGCTTTACACAATTTGGTATGTCATTGCTACAATCACACAGGAGCATACAGAGAAGGCCATATATTCTAAGCATTAATCATAATGTTCAAACATAACAAGAAACAATCAAACAAAAGAGGCTAATGAAAGTGTTAAATTATAACAAAAAACTGGAAAAAAATAGGACTTAGTAATATTTTTCCCAGCAATTTGTCATGTTATTTAGAGCAACATGTATAAAATTGCTCAGACTCTTAAAAAAAAATGGTTGAAAATAAAAAATAACCAACCAAACCCCAACTCCTTGCATTCTTCAGGGGTTTTTTTCTCCATTTGTATACTTAAGTGGTGTTTTGATCTCCTCTGCTGGTCTGACAGTCTGTGAGAACTTATACCCTGATTTATAATGTTTTTGGTGAACTCACACCAGTGTACTAAACCAAAATATCCTTTATTCAGGTCCATGTTTCTATGAGCAAATAACAGCCCGTAGGGATTCAGTTCATCAGCTGCTTAAAAGATAAACCTACCCAGCTTGATGAAAACTCTTCGCCACTTTCCTGTTGAGAGAAAACAGTTACACATTTCTAATAAATGAAGCAGGAACTGTCATTTTTTTGGCAAACTGATAACTAGCTGTAACAGCCGCATTGCCACAAGTTGCTTTTCCAAAGTAATTACCATCAGGCTCCCTGTGGTATGCAGTGTTTAACACATTTCTTCTGTGTTAATGAATGCAAAAGCAGGCAACACCACTATTAGTAATTGCTTTTTATTCGTAGTCCTCATTTTCCAGATAGGTCACATTAAACACAGCCATTAAACAATAGCGGTTGAGAAAATCCATACAATGTATGCTGCTTTTGTTTGGGGTTTTTTTGTGTCATTCACCAGTCATTGGTGCAACTTTTGAGCCATATGGGGAGACAGGGGCTGATAAATGAGAATGCCAACCTGTATCACAATTGGGCCAGAGAAGTCAAAACCTTAATCAGATTTCATTCAATTACACTTCAAATCAACAAATCTTGATAGCCAAAACTCCCATTTAAATTAATGCAATAATAATCACTACCTGATGTAAAAAGAAAACAACTAAACAATAATGAGTGTGTGTATGTTATGCTAGGCTTCAGACTCCTACTTGACTTCAGCAATTTCCCTTCCATTTTACAGCAAGCAGCATGAAAGCTTGTTTGAATGATGTATCTTGCTTCATTATGAGCAATGTTTGACTTCTAGAGTAACTTGGACTGGGAAACATATATTCTTAAGTGGCAAATCACAGCTCAGGAGAATCTCCTGATAAATATGCCAATCAAAAAAAAAAGAAAAAAGAAAAAAAATGGTCTGATTTTGAGTTCTGATTTGATTGGCCAACTGTATAAGGAACTCCCAGTTTTTGGCTTTTGTTAATGAAAAAAAAAAAAGTTAAAGAATGCCTTATTTGCTATTCACAGTGTACAATACAAATTTATTAGTTACTTAACTTGCCTCCCAATTGTATAAAGCATATATGTAAGAAATGAGAGAAGCAACTCCTAAACTTTATCTTTCATTGCTGCCTCTTTCTCCAGTGGCGATAGTAGAGATAGCATGGAGAAAAACACTTTTTAAATTCTTTTGTGTGCAGTACAACCTTCACACACAATCATGTTAATTTTGACTGAACCGGCAAAACTTGCATTGTATAAGCTTTACTGGTTTATTGGTTCATTATGCATCCATTCTATGTTGTAAAATAGATTTTTTAACCTGGGTTATCCTTACTGGAAGCAGTATGCCAGAGTTCTACAACACAAGGCAGTCGTAAGCCAAATTAAATAAAAGCAAGATTTCCTAAACTCTTCTATAAAGCTGTGAGTCATGAATTCTGAATTACCTCAGAGTGGTAAATAAATAATCACTACTAAATACAGATAATGTGTTAAACAGCTAAAGCTAGTAAATCACTAGTGACAGAGAGCCTTAAGGTAAATTCCTCTTACATTGGCACAGCCCTTTCTCAGAATGTTGTGGGTTTATGTCTTCAGAAACATACAATGAATTGTACAATTGGTTACTCAGTGTTAAAATCATTTATAAAATACACAAATCTCCATCACTTGACTGCATTTACATACTGGCTTAGATTTTGCTGAATAATGGTTCTCACTGGCAGAGCTAAAGATTTGGTGCACAGACACTGAAGTGATGGGCACCACAAAAATACGTATAAAAGATCAATCAAACAATAAGAAATCCTCTCCACAATGGAATTTCAAGCTATCAAGCTATCAAGCAAAACCAATCTCAGGTCTCCTGGCCAAAAAAAAAAAAAATTATATAACACAGACAACACCACATTTTAGATACATAAATTGTCCAAAACATGGAGAGTAGCTTGATAAGACATGTACAAGATCCTTTTTTTACATGTAATAGCAGATTTTTTTTTAACAGGAGGAGGTAAAAGCAAACTGTCAGAATGGTTGTCTCCCAAAGACAATTCATTGTAGGACTGACTAGCTAAGAATCACCATTTAAATGCAATCCCAAAACCAAAATAGGCTGTTGGGTCAATTTTCTTTCTTGAACAGATGCAAACTATGGCTTGTGGTATTTCAGAGTGACAATCTGTTTTATAAGTGTTTCTATAGTACAGATTAAATTTTATAAACTCAATACCTAATTTTTTAACAATGTGCCACAGTGGTATTTTCAACAGAGTATCTGAAGTATATAAGGGACAAATCCTGAGCTAGTAATTTTATTCTTCTGTTTCTTCTTGTTCTGTGCAAATTCATTTTGAATATGTGTTGTTTTTTAAGTTATACCTGAAAGTAATTTTGAATTTTTCAAATGCAATAAAAACACTCTTAGAAAAAAAAATTGTAAAAAGTAGAAACTATATACCGTTATCTGAAAATACTATTCAAGTGAAAACCAAACTAAAACCGTCCCCCAAAATAACCAGTGTTTATCTAGAACTGCAGTAAACAATTGCACATTCTGAAGAATCAGATGAAATACTCCTCATGCCATATTGGCACTGAATTATTTTTCAGTTCTATGAATTTTATACCAAAACTTTGAAAATTACGCCATCTCTGAAGAAGTCAATCAAATATCCTACATTAAACAGGCTGGCTGCATGTGTTTGGAAAAAAGAAAAATCCAAGGAGGTTCCAGATGTTGGTTCGAGTGTAGTTTTTGTTATTACACATGGGTTTGCAATAGAAGCTTCTACAAGGACTTGCACATAACCATGACTGATGGATACATTTGTAGGCTGTTCAGTTAGCTCCATCAGCTCACTCAAACACATTTTGAACAGATTATGTACTGCAGTACTTCGTAGACCATACATTAAACAAGAGACTTTGCTCTGAGGCGCTGCTTCCCATATTCCATGGGGAAAAGGAAGCAGGAAAAAACAAAACTCATAGAGTTCGACAGCTACTGAGGCAACACTTGCCATTTACAATATAAGCCCAAATATTTTTGCAACACAACTATATATTAATTTAATAAAATACACAATATAGCTCTTATACACTCAACAATTTGGCTCATATGCACTGAATCTGCAATAAATCAATAAAAATATGTCATTTGATGTAAACACACTGAATTTTCTTACATTTGCACATTTAAATGACCATGTGATTTTGTGGATGTCTAAGACATTTTCACCCTCCTGAGCTATTTTAGTGTCCACAAATGAATAAAAAAGTGTTAATAATGTTAATTTCTTTTCTGTATTACCCTTATGGTAACTCTATTTTTTTTCAAACTTCATTTTACTTCTTTTTTTTTTTAAACTTATTACTAACTATTTATAACTTTGTTGGACACTAAAAAGCTAAATAGATATTAATTTTTTTTCTTTTTTATCAAGTGAGTTAGCTTATGTGTGTGCAGGACAAGATGGACTATATCATTTTACACTTAACCTTAATATGATATGAAGTGTTTCATTAATGATTAGGATATGTTTCCTTGAATAATGTTCTGGAATGGTTCTTTCTGTTTTATTGTTCTTTTTTCTTTCCCATATTTGTGGTACATAACTTTGTACATAAATGTTTACCACAAATGAATGTTACTGTTTGGTGTCACTTGGACTACTACAAGAACTCTTTATAGGACTTTCAGTAGAAGCCTGTGGTGACTGCTGGAAATCCACCACAGATCAGCATTATTCAACCCTGTTTTTCTTGGGGTTTATACGTAAACAGTAAAGTCAGCATCAGCTATTTGAGGACAGTCTTAAAGTATCAGATGTATTTCCACTCCATCTTTCTCACACCTTCCTATCAGATTGTCAAAATGGCACTGTCTTTCCTTCTTTCATTTTGTTCTTGGTGTACTTGACTCTGTCCTAATGAAAGTTTGGTCAAAATGAAACCAGTGTTATCTGTCAAAAAGAAAGAGCAGTGAAAAGAACATACTTGTGGGCACTTCAGATGTTCACTAAAAGCCTTAAAGCAGCATTGGTCTTCCTTCATTCCTGTTAATTCTGTTACAACCAGGGGATATATTTATTTATTTAATTTTAATCAGCAGAAGAGGAACATAACTGTCAGCCTGTCCATTTTCCCCCTCACTTTCTGATGGCCACAGGGTCACTGCCCCGACAGTCCTGCAAGAGCTTGTCTATTTCTCTCACAACTTCCTCGGCATCCACCGACTCCCTGCCTAGATCCCGGGCTGAACGGTCTAACTGCTCCAGAACAGAGTCCATCTCACTCGAGTCTCGGCTCACTCGGGAATGCACATCTGCAAAGGCCCTAGCCATCTGATCTGATGCAATGAAGGAAGTGTCTTTTGACTGTTTACTGGGCGATAGATACTGACTGTCAGTTGACAAGTACTGGCTGCTGGGTTCAGCCAAGGCTCCTGATTTCACTTCACAACCATCCAGTGGTCCTTTTGTTGAGGTGCAAGGCTCAATGCATGTCTTGGTTGGGCTGCTCGATGCTGAGGGAACCTCCTGAAGCAGAGGACTCAGGGCACGTTTGGCTTTTAAGTAAGGTTTAACATTGGCAATGAGAATAGTGTGCTCTCTCTTGTCTTTCCCAAATGTACAAAAAGTCTTTTTCCCAGTGGGATTCACAGTTTCGTACGTCTCAGTCTCAACATTAGCTTCAACTGTGGGTACAAAGAGATTTGTGCGATAATCTGCATTCTCAGCCTGACTGGCTGCAGGAAACTGTGGCATCCAACACCTGTCAGAATGACCAAGCACTCTGCATTCATCTGTGCAGTTAACACATTCTTCTTGCTCTGCAAAACAAAAAAGAAAGAGAAAAAACTCTAATTATAAGTGAATTTATTTAATCTAATGGATACGCTATGATCAACACATGATGGCCTTGACATCTGGTTTCTTAATTATGGAGAAAAAGAAGAAGATATAATTAAATATTTCAGAAGGTTTGTATAAATGTGTTAGTTGAGACAATGCATTTATTTAACTCTGTTCTCTACATATTAAAGCATTCACACAGCCCAATGGAAGTATAAAGGGGTCATTACAGAATCATTCTCAGTGGAATTGAGCTTCATCTGTAAACTAATCTGTTGTAGAAATCTGTTAGGCTTTGTTCTGTAAAACTCATCCGGGAAAAGAGTGAACAGTACTTAAAGAACTCAAAAGGAATTATAAGGATTAATTTTTCAAATCAAATAACTGCAATGAGTGCCTTTATGGAAATACAAACACCTCATAAAAATCATCAAGCTGGTTTTTCACTTTTGTCACCTCCATTTCATTTATAATTGTTATGTTGTGTGACAATCACAAAATAAAAAGGTTTTCTTAAAACCCTACTTTTCCTGCTGAGAACAGAGAACTAGAATTTCCCATCAGTATGCATTAAATATAAGCCTGTCAGAAAGTGCATATTGCAATTTTATTAGACATGAGTATGGATCATGTAATCAGTTTTTCCCTTTTTTGTTTTGGTGCAAGTAAGTGAAAACGGATTTGCTCAATACATACAATTTGGAAGAATGACAAACTGTGACACAGTATTTGAACTGATAATGTATTCAGATAGGATTTCTATATGCTATTTCTTTCAAAGTATATAGCTAAATGAGATTTCTTTTCTTTGCTTCATTTTTAGAACATAAATTTTGATACTTCCTGCTCTACAATTCAAAGGAAACTTTCTGCTTAAGAAACCTTAGCTTGTCTGCTGTTTACATTAATAGATTATGTTTGGGTCAACAATTACTATTTTATAATTGTACTCATGATCTAACCAAATATCAGGGATAAGAAAAATAATAAATAAAATAAATCCTTTTATCATCTCTAGGTTTCTGTTAACTACACATTGATCTTTAGCTATTAAGCATTTTCCTTTCACAAAATGGGCTGATGGGTTCAATATTGATTTTATTTGAGGAATCTAGTATTTAAAAAATACATGGAATTCCAGTTAGACAAAAACCTGTTAGTATACCTTAGTATACCTGTTAATATTACCTAAATGTAAAGATGAAGCAAACATACAGAGACAGGCACAAGTCTTCAGAAAAGCAGAACAAACATGTTAACCCAAACATAGGGAAAATTTAAGCAATCATCATCTTTCTAAATTATAAAATGAATTCCTAGTAATCTTATATCACCACCAGATTAACGGATGATTGCACTATCAAAACATGACACAAAAGAAACATCAAATATGACCTATGAGCATCCAGTAGTGTAAACAGTTTTGACTGTTCTTATTTCTAAAAATATATGAGAAAATGCAATTTAAATTATAGTAAAATTCTGTTATGTCACAATGGTAAGTTAAAATGGAATGAGATAATTTACTCAGAACTGATACTTGTTAATGATACGGTTCTGTGAACAAGTGTCATTCTATATATGTGCTCTCTTCCTAGAAGACTTTAAAATCTAAGTAGGTGCAAGCCCTAAAAAAAATATCAAAAGCAAAAGAGAATGAGGTACAGGGACAGCAGAACAGAGTGATTGTTGAGGAAAAGAATATAACATAAAGGTTTTTAATATAAAACTCACAGAGGTGAGTCAGCCTCATCTGTGTTCTTGGTAAGATCATGGAACAGATCTTCCTGGAAGATATATCAGAACATATGGGAGACAGGGAGGTCAAGACAAAAAACATTGCTTCACCAAGGGCAGATTTTGTCTGACTAATCTAGTGGTCTTCTATGATGGAGTGATTGTATCAGTGAACGAGACTTTTTTAAGGCCTTTGATGTGGTCCTGCACAATATTCTTGCTGTTAAATTGGAGACAGATGGATTTGATGATGGACTGTCTGATTGATAAGGAGCTGGCTGGATGGTTACATGGGAAGAGTTCCAGTCAATGGCTCAAATGTTCAAGTGGAAACCAGAAATGAATGGTGTCCCTCCAGGGTCTAACATTATTTAGTATATGCATTGAGACAGTGGGATTCAGTGGGCCCACAGATCACAACAAGCTGAGTAGAGCATTTGATTCGCTAGAGGGAAGGGATGTCATCCAGAGGGACCTTGACAGGCTTGAAAGGTGAGGGCCATGTGAACCTCATGAAGGCTAAGTGCAAGGTCTGGCACCCAGGTTGGAGAGTTCACCAATATCAATACAGACTGGGGTTGAACAGATTGCGAGCAGACCTGTGGACAAGGTCTTGGGGGTACTGGTGGATGAAAAATTAAGTATGAGCCAGCAGTGTGTGCTCACAGCCCAGAAAGCCAGTTGTGTCCTGGGCTGCATAAACTGAAAGAAAGCAGATTTAGACTGTACATACATGAGGTAGAAACTCTTTCATATAAGGGTAGTGAGACACTGAAAGAGATTTCCCAGAGAAATTGTGGATGCCCCATTACTGGAAGATTTCAAAGTCATGTTGTATGGGACTGTGAGGAATCTGATCTAGTGATAGATATTCCTGCCTGTGGCAAATCTTTCAAGGTCCCTTCTAACCCAAGCCATCCTATGATTCTTTGAGTTCCAAGAAAAAGTAATCTACATACTGATTTTAGTATACAATAAAAAATAGAACTATCATGATGAAAAGCAAGAGTAAAAGATACCCCTGACCTTGGGACAGTAACACAGTGACAAAACTGAAAAGAATTTAAGAAAGAAATTTAAGTTTGTTGTCTTTCATTTTACTGCACTTGACTGCGATTGCATTGGTATACATAACCATGGACACAACATATGTGTGGCAATTGCTTAATGAAATGTGAGCCATACAAATAAAGGACATAGCTATACACCTCATTCTACTCATTAGTTCATCTCCACTAATATTGTCTGTATCTAGTTTTCTGGAGCCTCTACAGCATCAAAAAGCTGCAGCTTAAAACAGGCGAGTGAAACTGCTATTCTCTAAAAAAAAACCAAACCAAAACACAACTGAACACCAAACAAAAAAAAAAAATCCAAAACAACAAACCAACCCCTCAAAAAAAACAAAAAAAAGGAAAGGGTAGCAAACCCATAAACCTTCACAAAAAAACCCAAATCAATATATTTTAAAAACACACGGGGCAAGAGCATTTGAGGGGAAAGTTCAGAGTTGTAGTATGGGATGGACAGTAGTTAATATTAGCCAAATTTGATAACATTTTATCACAGAAATCCAGCAGAAATAAACAAACAAAACAGAGATCCAAGCCACACCGTCTCAATGTTAATTTAGAACTTTAGATTTTGCAGATGCTTGCTATTAAATAATTTTGTTATTTTTCTCATCCTCCGAATCCTTCAAAGAAGATTTGTGGCAAGCTCAGCCACTAGCTTTAAAAGTGGACTTATATAGTAAGGAAAAATAATAGGTATTTTCTTTAGGATTTTCCCTAAATGTATCTCAAAATATTTTTCTCTTGTATGGAATTCATGAAAATGCTGAGTAAAAGTTGTCTGGCACTTTCAAACCTAAACAACTAATCAACTTTCCAACTAACTTTCTTTTGTAAGTTTAACTATCGTTTGTATTAATATTTGTAAACAATTTTGTTGCTTTTTAACAAGAGAGGAAAATAAATCTTGCTGCATGTTAGATACCATAAAATGCTCAGAACTTCACAATCAATAGTCCAGTACTTCTCTCTGCTCCTCTTTTCTCAATTATTCCAGCAAAGCAAGATCCCTCGTTGCTCCTTCCTTTTTCTCAGGAAAAAAACAAAAACCAATGGTAGCACTTCCTGTAAAACTTTCTAACCATATGGAATGTGTCAAGACCTCACACTGTACTGGGAGACCCGCACTGAACACCACTGGGATGATTTCAATACATTACAGTCTATTTCATTTCACAAAAAAAAGGCCATTGTAGAAGGATAATGCTTACTGTCTTTCAAGTTGTAGTTCTATGTCACATTATCTTACAATACATCGAAGAAATGTTCATATATATTTATATACAATTCTCTTCTATCTACATTTACAACATATATATGCATATGAAATATAAAACTGGGAAATTAGATTTGGAAAATTACTCTTTTTCTAAAACTTGACTGAACTGTATTTCTTAAAATAATTATTTTTTTTTCCCTAAGCTGTGATTGAAATGAACAAACTTCAAATACAAGGTAAAGATCAGAGTTCTCAGTCATTGGAAATAAGTTTACTATACTAGGTATTCAGTACTGTGCCAAAAACTATGCTTTGAGATTTTCAAGACTCATTAGGTTAATTTGTTGCAATCAAGTTATGTTTGAAGATTTATATTTTTAGGTCTTTCACATATACATACACTGGTATGGCCTTACACAGTGTTTACATTATTCAATACTGCCAACAAAAAATACAAAGTTTGCTAGCTATCTCTTAAGAGATATATATCATATAGCATATACATGTTGTATATATCACGTCATATCTTCCTTCCTCTTCTCATTTCCTGCATTTGTTAAAGCAGTTTTTATACTTGCATTTCTACTCACAGTATCGACTAACTTTCCATTTCTGCTCCCTGGGCATCATAGAAGTGACTGAATTAAATATGAAGCCAAAAAAGAAGAAAAAAGAAATACTGAATGACCTTGAATTGAAAACCACCTGCATTGCATGAGCTTTGGAGCTCTAATACTGAAAATCTGTGTCTTTTCACTTCATGCTTTTATGTCACATCATCGGAAATGGATTTTGGGTATTGATTATCATACATTATAAGCTGCTTGTCTAACCATTAGCCTGTAATTTTGACTGCTACAGCTAGAAGACAGTGAAGAAAATCGAACAGGGACTTTTTTACGAGTAGCAGAAACTACAAACACAATGTGAACTATCACCACCAAGGGCCAAATTACTGCATAGGAGAAAACAGAA
The DNA here is from genome assembly GCA_035041135.1 of Platyrinchus mystaceus. NCBI lineage: Eukaryota > Metazoa > Chordata > Aves > Passeriformes > Tyrannidae > Platyrinchus > Platyrinchus mystaceus. The sequence goes on along the minus strand of JAWWLV010000001.1, from coordinate 59,736,767 downwards.
TCAATTTAAAGACAAATAAATAAATATATATAAATATATAAAATAGGTCATATGCTGTGCTGTACAGCGAGATGTGTACAGCACAGTAGAGTGATATGCGTCATTGGTCTTTATCTCTGTACTTGTCTCCCTCCTGTTGAAAATAAACCCTTAACAGTGCATGTGTGTACAATAAACAGAGGCAGTCTAGAGGTTTTCCTAACTCTCTAGAGCTTTAAGGGTAAACAGTCAGAAGTGCTTTATGCACTTAGGGGAGAGCACACACTAAAATAGAATTGCTAAATTATCAGCCATAGAAAGAAAAGGAAACAAACTATCTGTAAACAACGGTGGCTTAGATGGGAAATGTATTCTGGATAGAAATTTAGAGATGATATAGGAAGAAAGTTATATTAGCGACATATAAAATGCAATGCAAGATATATATTTTTGGTGCGATATAAAGCATATTTTACATATTTTATTCTATACCAGCTATATTTAACATCTGCCTTCCATAGCAAGCTAAAAGAAATAGACACTTTTAGTGTGATATCTATAATTTCCTATGATTTCCTTATAAATATTGTGAACGGAATTCATTATGGGTGCTGATTTCATTTGCACTATAAAGTTAATTAATTAATACTTTAGCTGGTCCCTTTCAATGGATAAAATGGAGATATCTTATTTTGACTCATTAATTGTATGAAATTTGTGTAATGATAACAAAGAATAAATTCAGGAATTATTATTTTTTTAAACAGTGACTCAGTGTGGCCAAATCAAGTCAATAAACACAATATTTGCTGTAATTTAACCTACCCTAGTTATTTAAACTACACATACACACAGAACAAAAAAACAAATGAAAAGTAAACATCACCATACAAACAGTTTCAAGAAATAATTGATGTCCTATGCTTATAAGATGAAGAACACTAAACTCTGTATCAATGTACTTGCATATAAGTTAACAGTAAATGTCCAGACTTCTTTACATGGAAATCAGATTATAAATATATGCATATGCACATATATTTTTAAATATATTTATGTAAATAAATAAATCTACCTATATTTAAAGTCTGATTTCCGTTATGCACAAGCCTGGATATATACCTAGACATAGACCTAGATCTACACCTAGTCCTATACCATCATATTATTCACAAAACTTGTAAATTATTTTATTAAATTGTATTTGAATTTAACAAGACAGAGTTCGGAACATTATAATTTATAAGATCTGACAGGTAGATGGTGATTCAAGTCCATTATTTCTAAACTTTTTAGTCACAAAATGTAGCTTTTTATTACCATTTGTTCATTGATAAAGGCTAAATAAGAATATGGCTAGATAGATAAGTACATGAATAACACTGACTATTTAAAAATGTCAATAGCTTTTGCTATTTTTTATTGTCTTGGGAAAACTCATCTTTCAGATATCTTACTCCTTTTACTCTTTCAACAAGTGACGTCTAGTTTTTACCATTGCATGATTGCCTTCTTCTAACTGACTTTTTTTTCTTTCTTTCTATAAATATGAAAGATAAAAAATAAACATTAATTGTCAGGATTGGTTCGTTGGCTGGTTCAGTTGACTGGGATGACTATCATTCTATTCATCTGAACTATTCTATTCATTTGGACTAAAAGGTCCAAATAAAAAATACACTGGAGGAGCCATTTCAAAATGTATGCTGCCTTTTTTTGAAGTCATGTTTCACAATACCTTCACTCTTGAAATATTCTGTTCTTCACTGCATTACAGAGTTAATAGTAATGTACATCTTTGATGACCCTTGTTTCACTTTACAAGGAAAAGGATCTACCTATGAATGAATGCATAGAGTTCACACTGACTTATGTAAGAGATAAATTCCTTCACCCTTGATATTGAGAATTTGTGTTCACTATTGAAAATATTTCCATTTAGAATTCATTCTGTTATGAAATGAGGTGAAAAATTCTATGTAGCTTTTATTTCTCTGGTCTAACCACAGACACACTATTCTTGACTGTAAGGGTGGTGAGGCACTGGAACAAGTTGCTCAGAGAAGCTGTGGATGCTCCATCCCTGGAAGTGTTCAAGGCCAGGTCAGATGGGGCTTTGAAAAATCTGGTCTAGTGGAAGGTGTCCCTGTCCACAGCAGAGGGGTTGGAAGTAGGTGATCTTTAAGCTTCCTTCTGACCCAAATCATTTTACGAAAAAAGAAAAAATAAGAACCACCAGTACTTGCTTTAGACTAATAAAATAATAAAATAATATAATTGTTTATATTTTTAATACCTTGAATAGATATGAAAGATCTGTATCTTCTGTACATATGTGTAAGCAGATGGACAATAAATGCCACATAATATCTAACAGAGAATGTAACTAACTCTGCTTTTCAAAACTTCAGTAATTCCTGAAATATGACCAGCAAACCTCCCAGAATTTACATGAAATGGTGGATTTTTTTTTTTTTTTAATTTGAAATGAGCAAATGTCTTTACTAAAGAACTGAAATTATGATAAGGAGATATTTATTACAGGAGGAAAAATAATGGGTACTTTCACATGTCCTAAACACTGGGTCTATATGACACTTCTATTGAGAACAATCAGCTAAAGTACTGCTTCTGTGGTTGGATTTCTGTTTAATTACAATTGATTTTGACATAAATGAGTAGAGGTAAACAAATAGTTCTATACACATTCTTGCTGTTATTAAACAGAGTTGTCTCCAGTTTGAGTGTTTATATTGGCTTGTCTGTTTAAAGGCTTCTTTCAGTCAGGCAAAGCAATTATGTAGCTCAGATTAGCAAAATGACTGGCAGTAAAATAAGAGTGGACTGCCACATTTTTAAACCTCTTGGATCTCATGGTCTCTTCCTAATAATACAAATACAAGTTTCTGAGGTCTATAATCCTTACACAGTTTCCCTGTTTTTTGTTGTTGGAGCTTTGCTTGTTTGGTTATGTTTGCTTGCTTTCTGAATCCAGGATAAAGACAATATATGTTTTATACTGACATGATATAAAACACTTCAAAAGCCATAAAAATATGATGGCCTATGGATTTAATTCTTGTTCACATTTGTCCCAAATGACAAATATTGGAGGAATATTTCAGGGTTACATGGAGCACATATAGTTCTTACAGAAGTATGCTTTAATTTGATGCTTATAATTCAATGACAAATACATATTTTTATTTAAAGACAATGTAAGAGAAAGATGTGTTACCTGAAAATTTTCCATCCTCACAGCGGGCTGGTCCACAGATCCCAACAATGGGTCTTTGGCCTCTGCCTTGCTGTTCTGGAGGCAAATCAGACCTGTGAGTTACAGACATGGATAGGCTCTGCTTCCAAAATTCAAAACAACGTCAAAACTTCCACAGTAGGAAAACAGCTTCTATCTGTGGCCCAGACACAGCTCACAGCCCTTGAAATTTTTCACTGTGCTTCTCAAAGGTACGACACTTAAGTTTATAGTTGGCAGTGAACTGGAAGTATCTGACCAGTAAAAAGGATACCTCATTTACTCCTATCAGAGGAGAAAGAGGAGAATGGACACCCAGAAGTTGGTTTCCAGTGTCTGCCTATAAGTTGATTGGCCCTGACTTTAATTTGCAGTGAAAAGACCATATGAAATCATGAAAAGACATTTTGATCTCTTCCCCATCCCACATAAAATACTCTTCCTGGACCAGGGCTGCAGTGAGCAAATACACAAAGGCAAGCTGTGTCAGCCCTGCTCTTAGCAGAGAAGCTACTGGGAAACTTTAATAATAGGACAAATTCATAGTTTTAAACTGTTAATCTCTGTTGTAGAGCCCCAAAGCTGTTTCCTGAGAATGAAGGTAAACAAACCTGCAGTAATTAACAGATGAGAAAATGTTTGTGAATCTGTTAGAAAGCACATTTTTTTAGTATAACACATTTTCCTACTCTTGATCAAGGCAGTGTCACAGATTTTTCAATGGAATGGTTTCAGAACTAGAATCTAAAAATGCAATGACTCTTAAAACTGAAACCTAACTGAATTTCTGTAACCATTTGCATAATTTGCATGATATTCACATTTTTTACTAACTTTATTGCGAGCTAGTCATAATTATAGTATCAATAATTTCCATATCTAATTTGCAATATTTAATAAATACTGCATATCGTTCTGTGTCGATGTTTAGGAATCTAGTCATTAACCATGACCATTGTGAGGCATCCTATACAAATATTAACAGATTGTATAGTTAGAGACAAAAGGTAACAAGTGATTATGACAAACAAAAGCAATGAATGGGGAGGAAAGACAACATTAATAAAAATATAATGACACTGTTGACATTTCCTGAAAATACCAATATAAAAGCTCCATAATTTAAAGAAGCTATCCCCATCTGTCACACCATCAAGCCACCAATGATTATCTGTGTATTACACCACTGAAACTTCCTCACCGGTTGCCAATTATCTCAGTATACAAATCTTTAATTAGAAGGCACTAAGCTTTTTGCTTTGTAAGCCTGCCTCAGATTTGGATATGACAACTTGTTTACAGACTCTGACTGAGGAGGGTGCCACTGAGGAGAGAGACATGGCAAACTTTTGAAGAAATCTATTTCAATGTCCTTTTGATGGCTCTGTTGAGTGGACAGAATCTGTCAGTTTCTGTGTAAGAGCCTGATTTTGACCACAGCAAAATCAGTACAGTAAGGCTTTTCAAATGCTCTCTGTTTTCCTTTGCAAAGTCTCATAAAAAATAATTACAAAGGCTATATGGATATTGAATCATTCAAAATCTGGCCACTTTGGTAAAAGACAGTCTTTTCCTCCACATTCCTCTTAGTATGCCTGGATTTACATTCAAAATCTCCTTTGACAGCCATAACTAGACCATGTCTATTTTATACAGATAGATGGAAAAGTCTGCTAGGTATCATTCTCTGCTTCAAAACGTTGATGTCATCAGTGGGTCATATACTTTGGACTTCATGGGAGGTACAATGCATCTGACAGAACAGAGGGAAGAACGTTTTTCATGATGCTGCTCTCAGAAAATCCCTGAAGTTGCTCAGACATCTTAAGGAACTCTCACTTGGACATATGGATGCAGAAATATATTCTTAGGAAAAAAATTATTTAAGAGTTTAATATAGAACCTAAGTAACATATTCATTATTGTATGATTAGATGGTCCCCTGGACTATTGTTTAACAGATTGCTGGTGCTGTGTTTTATTACCACCTTTGAAAAAGCTTTGCAGAATGGGATTACCCTTATGCCAATTTATGAAGAACCCCCATTCTCTTAGCAATTTGAGTTTCATAATGCTATGCTACTTAAATTTCTGCCTGGATAGTGCTCAATCAGATTAGATCAATCAGAAAGGCTAATTAAGGATGCCTTTTTCAAATCTGACTCTCTAAATATAACTAGTTTGGCAAAAAGAATTATACATGTAAACAGATTCAACACCATATTTTCAGGTTCTCCATGAACAGTAAACTAATTTCTAAAGATTCTTACTTAAAATACCTTCAGAATATTCGTATCTTCCTTTCCCTAGATCTTTCATAAAGAACTCTAAGTTCCAGATCACCTTCTTATATTTCAAGGATTGAGATTATAGATATTAACAACACTAATACAGAAAAATCTCTCCTGCTAGTTATATTTATGTGCAGCAGTTGAGCTGCTCAACAGAGATTCACTTTTTTACTTGTCATCTTTTCATTTGTTATAGTGTCAACTTTTGAATGGATGTTAGAGTACTTTGATGTGACAAAAGATATCTTTATAAAAATTATCAATTTGGGAACTATTTCCAAAGTTGTCATCATTATGTGTTCTATGTTTTCACTAATATCTTCACTTTTTAAGCCTAATAACTGTTAAGAAGCTATTTTTCTGGTGTCTAGTAACCACTAATCTGAGCCATGTTCTTATAAAAAGTGTATTTTTGTCTTGGAGATAGACTTAAAGGCTAATTACAAACAGCACCAAGTAAGATGCAGTCAGGGTAATTTCTGTTAGCTGTGCCCTCATCTTATTAATCTGAACACCCTCCAGAGGAAATCAGCATTGAGGCATTAAATAAGTTAAACACTGTTTGAGTAAAACAAGTAAAAGATGCAGATGCTTCCTTTAAAGCTGCTGAAGGATTCGGAATATGTCAGTAGTATCAATCTATTGACATTCTTTAAGAAAATCTTTACTCTGTAGAGGTGATGAAGATATTACACCCTTAGAAATGGAGAAGACATGTTATGAAATGCAGTAAAACCTATTCTAGATATGCATTATTGTTAACTTTCTCAGGGTATTCAAAACAACCTTCTCATTTACTGGAACTTATCACTATAATATTTACTTGATTTAGAATTTCATGTATGCTTTCCACCACGACTTGATTTTAATGTGTCACCCTCCTCCCAGGCTTTTTGTTCTATTGGGAAAAAAAGGCAAGAAATTTGTACAGTTATTATTGTCTTGAATTCTGAGTATCACAGATAATGGAAAGCAGAGAAATTTGAGCCCCAATATCTACTGCATTGTTCTTCAAAAACCTCTGGGTTTCCAAATAAAAATATAGCTTTGCTTTGGTTTGTTTTTGGTTTTGTTTGTGTTTGTTTTTGTTTTTGTTTTTTTAAGAAATACAATTGCTTTAATTCCCAAAGAGACAAAAATAAAGCAGGGCTCAGCCTGACCTTGAACAAATTCTATAAGGAATTAAGGTAAGAAAAATTGTCTTACAGGAAAAAAAAATTAAACTTTTTTTTTGTTTTGTGTCCACCTGTTACACAGGTGCCTGTACACAGGCACAGTATACACATCGCCTCTCAGGTATCTAAGAAACAGTCTAGCAGAGCTCTAAACTTATTTATAAGCTCTCAAGTGACTCTCCGCAGTTCCAGCTGAAGATGGATACAAGGCAGCTAATTTGCTACCACCAAGGGAAAATGTTATAACATAAAAACATTCCCTCCCTTAGCTTCCAAACTGTTGAGCGCCTAGGGAGCCTGACTATTTGTAGAGCTGATACTATGCATATGCTTCCTCTGTAACTGCTACATGCTTACATCTGGCATCTGTCTCTGTGTTAAACAGACTTAATTGTCCCTAGTATTACCTAGGTAAAATCCCTCTAACCTGGATGGTTAATGCAAAAGAAATAAATGAAAAGACATATATGATTTTTTGGGTAGCATTATTTTTGCATTATTGGCAAGATATGCAATGAGCTCTGTGCTGTGATTATGATCAAAATATTTTAGCTCTGCCTTCTGAGTAACTTTAGAGATTATGCTTTTCTCTTAGCATGACATTTGACACTTCATACAGCTTTTTAATCAAATTGGGTTGTTTTAGCTGGAATTCTTTTTTTCATTTATTCTCCTTTTATTTTTTCCTTTCTGTTGGCACCCCTCTTTTATCCACATCAGACTTCAGAGCATTTAATCATTTGCTAGGCATATCTGGACTGATTCTGAAGAATTGTCATTTTTTTGTGTGTGTGTATGTGTGTGTTATTAGAGGAGCTCTACATGTTAGTACATTATTCAGCTCACTGTTGCCAGCAAAGTCAATACTCAGGGAAAGCACTTGATTTCAGATTTCAGTGTATTTTTAAAAGATCAAAGAGCATGGAAAATCTTGCTCTTTTGGTCAGATAGACCATACAGAACAGTAATACTCTAAAAGATGGAAATAACTGTATAGAACTAATACTAAACTGTAGGCCTTTTGAAGTTATTTTAACCTTTGTGTCAATGTTCATCTCAAAATCCCCCCCAAAAGTATAAAACAAATATTTTTAATTGGGAAAACACACAGAAATGAGCTCCTCCTGTAAAATCAGATAAAAAAAAGTTGCTGGTTTGACATCTGACATTATTCATGACAGTAAAGTATCCTCAAGGTGCTTCTTTTACTAAGATTTATTTCTTTGAGCAAGACTATAGCAAGCACAGCGTTTCCTAAGGCAACTGTACCTGCCTAAGTCTACTTAGGATTCAGAGTAAAGCTATTCCTACAGCTGAGATCTTCTCAAGAGCCTGACTTCCTCCTATCATGCGCATTAAATCCTAGTGAGCAGGAAGACAGGCCATAGGATTTTCACCCCTCCTGTTAAAGATTTATTATTATCATGCAAGAGGGAAGCAAACCAGAGAGAGCTTCCATATAATCTCCTGCTTAAAGGAGAGTTCTTGTCAATCAAGGGACTAAATAAAAGCCCAGAGGATGTAGATTCATATGCTGAATACTAGTTTCATGAGATACCTAGTAGCAGGTATAAGACAAAGAATAATTTCATTCAACAATGAATGTAGATGGGGTTGGCATCATAAGTCCACTTTTCCACAATGTGCTCTTAATGCACATTTCCTTCCAGTGGTGGGAAAATTTTCCCTTTACAAACTAATAATTAAGTGATTACATGCACATATAACTTCTGTGATATTCACAGAATAGTCATTCAGTATCTGGTTAGATCAAGTTTCATGGTATTTTTCCACTGAGCTATTTTCTGGCAAAAGCAAACAACTTCCTTTCTTCCCTAACACTATACTATCATGTTTATACCAAGTTTATATTTCTTTTACAGAATTAAAACTTGTGACAGAGTGCTGCATTTTGAATAGCTGAAGGAACACATTGGGATCTGATGTTCTTCACTGAGGAAAATTGTAACTGATCCACACCCTTCTTGCAGCTGCAGCTCTGATCCCATCTAAGTTCATGTCAGAACAACAGCAGGGAGTGTCTTTGCTGATGTACACATGCTTCCACCATTACAAAAGCAAGATGATGTGTGATATCATGTGTAGTGGCATTTTATTTTATTTTGATTCCAGAAATTTAGGAAGAGAAGTCCAGATCAGCTGATGAACTACACTTTGCCTAGACAGCGAGTTGGCATGTCACCAACTTGACCAAAACACCATCCTGTCTTCTGCAGGAATTTGCAGGTAGAGACAGATGAGAGCCAACAGTCTTTTTGCCAGCTCTTCTGTCCAGCCATACCTTGCTTTTGCAGTCCAGGCTCTGTTGGCTCACACAGCCAGTGAACCCTAAACAGAGCAGAGTACTGGACACATTGGAAATTTATTGATATAGAGTGGCATACTTGGAATTCCCACCAGTCACTGATTCCATTCGCAGAAACAATTCTGGTCTCAAAATTCTTATTTAAAAGGCTGAGTAGGACTGAGCTCTTCCATTCATTAAATCTGCTGCTTTCAAAATCAACACAAATATTCCTTCTTTAAATAAATTCTCAGTTCAAATTTGGCATGTGATTTTTGATTCAACAATGTTGAATTGGTATTTCTCAGAGAGTCAGACTATGATGGTAAACAACTGTTAACAATTGTCAACAACTTTGTTCATAAAACATCAGTCACAGCCCTCTGAGAAGCTGACACACTTATTTAGCACATTTTTTTTCTTTAAACATAATCAAGTGGAAAACCGATGTAAATCCTGTAGAGTGCATCTGCATTATCAAACGATCTTGTGATATTTTACCACAGCTACATTTAGCCACTGCAGCCTACTGGTCTACATGATATACAAATAAATTCAGTTCCAGCTTAATGTTACAAACTGCCTCCAACATTTTCATCTGTAGTTCATTGTACTTGCCTAACTTCAAGAGGTATTTCAGAGCCATTACTGGACAGAGTAGTAAGGCAATATTAGGCAATATAGTAACGTAATATTCACAACATATAGTGGGATATAATACATATCAGGGTAGATATGCTTTTCTTCAATAGCTAAGAGCTATTAAAAGGAAACTAATCATATTAAAAAGAATAAAATACAAAACTAGTAATTCTTTATTAGGGCAGTTCTTTATTAGGTTAACTACTCTAAATAAAAAGAAGTTCTAATGTAAGTATGATTTTCAGGACAAAAAAAAACAAAACAGAAGAGATCATATATTAAATCTAAATGTTTATGTATACCATCTTCCCTAAAGTTTCCTATGACTGATTCATTAGAAATTAATTTGTTTGCAATCTTTCTTTGAAAAAATAATATCTAAAGTAATATATTTATTTTGCTTACTCTGAGAATCTGCTTTATAAAACAATCAGCAAATGTTGTTCTGGAATATAATTGTCTATTAAATTTCAGAAAGGAAATCAAAGTGGGATAAAAATGCAGAATAAAATATTTTGTACAGAGAAAGATATGTGTATTTCAGTCACATTTTTTATTTTCTAGCTTTAGAATACAGCATTTTCTATAAGCTTTCAGTGTCCCACTTAGCCTGCTCTAACTATGATGACAACATGCATCTTTGATGACATGGATGAACACATCTAAAATTCAAGTCTTCCTTCTAGCAAAACTGTAATCCAGTACAGAAGGTCAATGACAATCTGCCTTTTAAAGCCACCTCTTTTTGAGTAGTAAGCAGCTTTTTCTTGTTAGGCATTTTCTCTCTGCTTTGCTATCTGATTTCTGCAGGGACATGCATCTATTTACCACACTGAATCCTGTTGTTCATCTTTCAAATCTAATGTATTTTTTTGTTCATTTCCTAGAAGTAGGAAACAGAACTGGCTTTATTGTTAGCATTCTCCAAAGACACGCTCAATGAAGATCTAGCTAATCCTCTCCTACTTATTATTCAGCAGTGTCTGCCAATAGGATTTCGGAATCCCAAAAGGCGATGTTTAAAGGGAAGGGTTAAAGTCAGCTTGTGTAATGACATTCTCCATTCCTAGGATAATTCATCATATTCAAGGAATCTGTTCTATGGAGGGACATAAGGCTGCCAATTGAAATAAATTAAACTGGATGGACAGCCATCTGAGTGAATGAGATTGCTGTCATGATCTGAAGTAACTTTATTATGGTGAGAAGCTATGTTGGTATAGGCAGCTCTGTTAATCTGTTCCAAAGGCCCACATATTCCTTGCAGAAAGCTGTGTTGGGGAGGTATCACCTCTAGAGCTAAGCTCCTTGGGAAGCAATGATATTAGGGAAACCTGCTGGGGTACTTGATTTAACATTAAAGTGAATTTATCAGCTACTCCCAAATTTTTGAGAGACTAATTGAATTATCAAAGGCTGCAATGGGGAATATAAAGCCTTTTGAGAACAGATCTTTAATATAGATAAAATCTTTAAATCATTCCATGTGATTATCTTAAAATGTAGAAATAGCCTGGCAGATAAAACACACCTGAATTTAAGATTTCTTTTGCCTGTCTAAAGGCTCTCTCTACCCACCAAAATTATAAGAAATTTTAAGTGTTTGGGACAGGAAATAAGAAAAAGTTATTTTAAAACATCTATCCTGTGTCCTCTTTCAATGTCTCCAGGTCTGCTGGGTGCTCACTAGGGTAAGTTCTATCACATTTGTTGCTCAACTAAATTTTAATCTTTCACTTTTTAAAGGCTTTCAGAAAGCATATATGACTTTCCTCTTTTGCAGTGAGACCACACATGATTAAAATCAAAGGTGAATGTATCATCTGCATGAACTCAGACATACAATAGTGACAGAAAAGCTACTGTCAACTTAGACAGAAATTTCATCTGTGAAAATTCAACCTTGCCCAAAATTTTGCAAGATAATTATCTGACAGGGGACCCCTGGTGGTCTAGCAGTTAAGATGCTGCGCTCTCAGCGCCGAGGTCGCAGGTTCGATTCCCGCACCGGGTTCAGGGACACTCCCCCGGGTAGATGGAGCTCGTCAGCCCCTAAGGCCATCCATCTA
>JAWWLV010000001.1:59681559-59724950 GCA_035041135.1 Platyrinchus mystaceus | reverse complement strand
CTAAAAAATCCATTGCGCAGGCTTGAAAGGTAAAAAGACCTTTCCCAGATCTTCGTTCGCAAAGACTGGCCACGTTAATTATCTGACAATTTATTTTTATTTTTTTTAATTATGTCTCTTTGATGTACCTATTGGTGTGGAATTGTAGAACACATCCTGGCAAAAGAGACTAGTGGATTGGGAGTGTGTGAGTCAGGCAAAGTTATGGGATAAAGGCAATTTATTGTATTTCATTGACAATTTGTAAGAGAACACTTTCATATACATACATAAACATTAATATTCACGAGGATATTGTTGAATCTATATTATATAGACAAAGGTGTGTTTAAAATACATACATTGTCATATGCTTGTCAGCAAATGTATGACAAGTATTTAATTATCCTATTAACAATTATAAAAAATAATAATTATAAAAGTAGAAAAAAGCCATGTTAAAATGTAAAGTAAGAGAGTAAAGGTTGCACGACTTGCATGGCAGAACAAAAGATACAAGACTAGCTTTGTCCCTGTAAACCTCCTATGCTGCAATCAAGTGCAGTGACAACAAGTTGGAGGTGTTCACTGCATGAAGAGGTGATAAGAGGTGATTGTAGAAGTGTGAATACAATTCTATGTCCATAATGCATTCATCCCAGAGTGCAAGGACATATGTTAAAATGCTTTCCTCTTACCAAGCAGCTTTAGAGATATTTGAGTAAAAGCAGGTGAAGAATCCCAAATAGAGAATAATTTAATAAGATACTGTAAGGCATCAGAAAGGACACATTATAATCTTGTTCTATGATAGAAGTAGATCCTGTCCCATGAATACAACTGGTGATAACTGTGAGTAATTAATAATTACACCAAGAACCAACAGCTTATCTCTTATACAAAAAGCAAAAAATCTGTAGCATTCTCAACACATGCTGTGTTGTTTGCATTGTCCCTTGTCTTATGGAGACCTCCTAGAGGCATGCACAATTGCTCAGTGAAGTAGGCCTGGAAGCAGATCAGGAGAAGCTGAGGCACTATTAGTTGTTTCTAATTTAGTCCTCTAAACAGAATTTTTCTCTTTTTATGAAAGAGAAAAAAGAAAAAAAAAAAAAAGGACAACTTCCCCCCTAATAAATTCATGTATTTCCTTTTGGTATTTGCAAATCAAATGTCTTGCCAGCCTTCCAAGGTCCTCAGAAGTCAGTTTTCTTGTACCAGATTTTTGGAGTGTCATTTCACTGACAATTACATTTTTTGACTTTCCACCTATTACCAAAGGAAAACTAAAGTTTTTCAAAACTTTGAATATTTTTGCACATTCACTGGCCTTCCATTAAGGCCAGGTTGGATGGGCCTCTAAGCAACCTGATATAGTGAAAGGTGTACCTAGCCATGTCAAGGGAGTGGGAAATACATGATCTTTAAGGTCCCTTCCAACTCAAGCTTTGCTACGATTCCCTGATTCTATGATCTTTGTTTCCACTAATATTGATATTCATCACAGTTTTGTCCTCCTTTAGCTACTCAAAGGAGCTGTTAGTCTCCTTGTGCTTAGTTCTGTTCACTAGACCTGTTTCTGTTTCATTGTCTAAAAAGATAACATGGTTACATTAACACATAGTGACACAAGCAACGGAACTAATTAGAGCTTATTTTCTGATTTTTTTTTTGTATTATTATTGACTAAAATGTCTTGGAAGGCACAGTCTACTTGAAGCTTTCTAAGTAGCTGAGGCATTGTTAATGACTCTCTTCAGTCAAGAGTTTTCAGTGTCTAATAATCTGTGACATCAGTTTTTAACTTGTATTGAACACTTGTATAGTCTATTACAGCTGTCTATATTCATAAGATTTGTGGAAACTTACTTTTGAGTCCTGCATCCTTGGATAGATTCTGGTTCAGAAGCTATGGGTAATCAGGGAAACAGGCAGACACAGAATGTAACTTCATGGAATTATTTCTAAAAAACCCTGAAAATTTACCTGGAAAATCAAGTTCCTTTTTCCCTAACTGTTGTTGAAAGACTGACTTTCTTACATTGTATTCTTTTTTTGTTGAATATCTGGGAGGCACTTAGGAGATCAGTAATGCTACCCTAAACTACTTATTGGCTAAGTTTTTCAAATATCACTTTCTGACCAAATCAATGTAAAATATATTTAAATGACTGCTTATTGAGAAGCAGCTTATGCTCATCAAAAAATTTTTGAATATGACCACCAGGGTGACTGTGACACTGAAATAACTCAAGACACTTTCACTCAACGTACAGTACTGCTCTGTGTTGTTTACACAGACAGGTACAGACATTTACAGTTCACCAAGGAATGTAAGAGGGACATAGCCCCAAACTCTGATACCTGCATGCCTCCAAGGAAGGTGTCCATATGCAAGATAGGTGTCTAACTTCCCATTATAGTATATGGAGTCCTACTGAAGAGAGTCAACATCATGTGTATGCTTATGTAGATATTTATAGTTGATCTGAATGCTTTTGCTAATTAGGTGTATGAATATGGATCAAAATTGCATTCCAAATGTCTAAATATAGATGTAGGTTACCATCTTTTGGCAGAAACATTTAAAATACTGGTTCTCTACCCTAAATACAGTCTTCTGTAATAAGACATTTTGCAAAGAATTCTGTCAATGATTATGAGCAGAGCTGCAGAACTGGCATCTAATTGATTTCTTTTTGTTACTGTGTTAGGGAAAGTCCTGTTTTGATTAATCACTGTTGCTACAAAAATGTGCTATTTCTTTCACAGCAGTTTTCAAGAAAACAGTTTTGAAATTTCTTGGAAGACACGCTCCAGCTTGGTGTGCCCAGCTGTGTTACATCACACAACAACACACTCACACATGATCAATGAAAATCACATCATCATACACCAGTCAAGAAGAAACTAATTTAACTTGCTTAAAGAATTCCTACCCCTTCCTTAAGAAAAAAGATCTCCTAATGCTACTTCAAAAAATTGAGCAGATTAGTTTCTGTACTCCCGCACCTGAAGCAAAGGACAAGAAGGAAGTTTCAAGAGATTATAGGACAAAAATTAACCACAAGAGGCCAATGTATTTCTATCAGATCAAAACATAAATATTAGGGGGGGGAGAAAAAGCCAAAAACTGAGGAAATACGGCTGAGAACTGTTTCTCTAAAGCAGAGTTGCAAGTTTAGGCTTTCCCTCCTCCAGCATGAACTGTATTATAAACCTCCAGCCAACAATAAATATCACTTATTTGGATACAGTTTTAATTAAGTCTCATCCAAGATCAGTTCACACAAGGAAAGGAAATTTATTAATATAACTTTTCAGGTCAACCATCTTTAAACCTAGCAAGCTTAAGCATGCCATTTTCTACTTGAGTAGAAAAAACCCCACCCTTTTAAAATGGAACATTTACCAATAGGTCATTGTGAAGAATTCAAAGCACAAGCAAAAATTTAAAAGTACATATATAATATGTGTTGGCAAGCATACAGTAAAGGGAATGTTTGGTAAATACTTGCTTTGCCTAAAGCAAATCTTATTAAAACCAATATAAAATCAAAAAAAGAATATGTGATCATAGAAATCTTACAGTCTACTCTATAAAACATTTTTTTTCCCTCACTAAGTCACAAATCCCTTCATGCTTAAATTATTCCAATGACATTGGTTAAGCTCACCTATGTTAGGTATGGTTTTGTTTGATGGCCTTTTTTTTTTTTTTAACTGATATTAAGCAAAACTGGGGGAAGAAATGTTATTTGTCCAGTAAACTCTGGACAGAGTGCATTTCAGCAGATTTTTAACTTGAAGAGTGTTTTATCAGTATCGGTTTTGTCATAAATATATAGCAAAATTACACAGCTGTAATCACTTCCATAATCTGAAATAAAGAATTAATTCTTCTTTATGGGAAAAAATGAAATGTAGTGAATTCTAAAAGATGCGCAAAACTAACTCTAGCTAAGGCCTAACTGAAGCTGTTCCACACATCCAGAGTTTTAGTCAAAAGGAGATGAGCTCAAATGAACACAGAAGGACTTTTTATTCTATGCACATCAAGAGGAACTCATTTTAGAAATATATTTGTATGTCTATAGTGTTAAACAAGAGAAATGCCTTCTGAAAATATATTTGCCTTAATGAAATATAAACTGTTGCCAAATATGTTAAAAGAAATATATTCTTAAATAATTACTTTTAATTTTTTTTTATTATTCCATCTTTTGTTTCTCATCTTGATTTTCTCCTTGTCTGTTCATGTCTCTCTTCCTCTGTTCCTTCTGCAAAATATATAATGTTCTATCAATACTCTTTGGATAGGTGGTGTATGGTTTTCTGAAGCTAACACAATTTTACTTTTTCATTGAAAAAAATAATATCCAGAACTAAAAATAAGGCACGGAATTAATATCCAGATCTGAACAAAACTTGAATGGTTATCACCTTTGGTTATTTTAATTTAAATATCCTAATGAGTTTTGGGGTTTTCCCTCATGAAGTACAGATTTAATAAACTCATAATTGTATACTGACTGCATTTACATGACACCAAGTGAGATATGGACTCAGTCACATGCACTCACACAAGCAAAAAACACGTTTTCAACCTTTAAAGTTTTGGTCAGTATAGAATTTCTCCCAACATGAACAGGAAGGTTATAAATTAAAAACTTTTTCATTCTGAGCTGAAGTTTGTGTCTTGCAGTAAAGTAGGTAATAAAAAGACAAAGTATTTCATGCTTTAACAAAAAATGCCTTTTCAATAAATTTACACGAGGTAGTAATGAGCTATATCGTGCAGTGTTTAATCTGCTCTAAAAAAAGTGGGAAGTCATTCTTCTACCCAGCTCTCAGGTATTAAGTCCGTACATCTTTTATGTTGACAGCTCAGCTTCAGGCTATAAAATAGAAGAACCTGTTCTACATCTACTATTTAAAACAAGAGCAGAAAACCTAAACCTCCATCAATCTGCTGCCTTCATTTTATGGCTTATCTGTGGCAAAAAAATAAATGAATAATAAGAAAGGTATTTTTTGGTTCCACAGACAGATCCATCAACCCACTGGTATCCGTAAACCATGCTTTCCTGTAGAGATTGGTGGTAATGGTGCAGCTGGAGTTTTAAACATACCATAACACTGAGCTACTGCTATTCACCTGCAATTACACTAAGGATGTGTAATAAGAATGCATTTAGAATATGTGCATGCACATAGCACATACCCAAAGTAAAACAGGTTCCCACAATCTTTTTATATATCTATACCTCTTCCAAATAGCATGCTTTCTTTTAGAAACTCTATCAGGAGAAAAGCGTAGAATAAGACAGTGATATAATTTTGAACAGTTTTTTTCAGAGGAAATTTATGTCCAAATCTCTTGAATATAAGATTAATACAAATATGCAGTTTGTTCAACAAATTACTTTCAAGGTCTTCAAGAAATAACGTTCTATCAAGTTCTGATATATGAGTTTTTAAGCTGTGACTTTTCAAAAAACAAACCCTACACATTTTTATAATCTCACTTGTAAATTTTGGATCAAAATAGAAGACAGCTAACAGATGAAGTATTTGCTCACCTGAAAGAAGCAGATCAACAGATTGAAGTCTACTTGTGATGGTATGTAGGGTGAGGATAGCAAAGGAAAGCAAAGTCGGGAATGCTTGAAAAATAAAATATTTTTAGTTAACAAAAAGAAAAATTAAAACTTTGGAGAAAGGATTCATTTCATATCTGAATCCCTCTTCCAAAATAGCCTCTGATTTTGTCTTAATCCTGTGAATAGCCATGTCTCAAAAAGGGTGGTAGTTGCATTAAAGCACACAATACTTTTAACTAAGGGCAACTGCAGAGTGTATTCAGGAATAACTCTCAGGTAAATAATCTACTCAGGGTAACACAGAGCGTATAGTGTAGCAGTGTGCGAATGATTTACTGTAGTCACTACATGTAGTTTCAGCTCCCTTTTTCAGATAGCTCTATCCAGACAGCAATTTCATAATTCATTCAAACTCAGTGCCAGAAAATATCAACTCAGTGGAGGGAAAAAAAACAAGAGATATTCTGTAAAAATTATAGTTCAGTTTGCTTTAAAGCACGACACAAGTGTGAGAAACACAGAAAAACATACAAGCATAGTTTGGTTGCATTTATTCCGTAAAGATTGTGAAAAATGTATCTTGTATGGATTATTTGGATATTTGCAACAGATGAAAATAACAGCTAATTACATAAGCTATCAACAACTTCCCAGGAAAAGAGCTTACAGGGTTTCTGACCTGATATCATATTCATTTAATCTAATTTATGAAACTGCTTGAGGAAACATTCAGCTGCTTTCTTGAAAGACTGACTTGGGGATTATTGGAGCTGTATAATTGTTCAGCTGATCAGACTTAAAAAGAAACATTTTGTTATACATTAATCTTTTAGAAACGGGCAATGAATTTGAGAAATAAATTGTTGTCTAAAAGTCTTGCCAAAAATGTCTAGCTGAGAGCAACCACAACTACTGTTTTTTTAAAAAGTCTCTCATTTTCTTATTTTCAATCTTTATTCAACATCTGTTTGCCCCCCTCCTCTGTAACATAATTATGCAGAAATCCAACATAAGACAGGTTGAGCAGTTAATAGCAGCTTAAACATTTTTTCTATTGATGTACTGCAGATGTTTCTTTCTTTTTCTTTTTTTTTTCCTTTGGCTTCTCATTTAATTTGTATACATTTCTACCCTGATCTTAAAGTGTGCTCTCATAACATATGGAAGCACCTGAAAATAAACCCAGAAAAAGCACGTGTTCATAAGGCTCTTACTGGATATGTAGCACATTTAACAGGATAGCACAGTTTGTCCAGATAATGTTGAAGGAATTTGACTGAGATAGGTAATGTCTCCCAACACTCACTCAAGAAAGACTTCCAGACCTTTTAAAGATATTCTATATAAAGGCTGATAGTCTTTCAGTACATGTCTATCTTTTCTTTTTCCAAAAGAAAATTTGATTTTTATTTGACGTAAACTTATCTCAAAAGTAGTCATGGCTCCATGATAAATACTCATTTTACAAATACTTTATTTCAGTAATTAGTACTTGACATTTAGCCTAAAAAAGATGGAAAAATGACTGACAGATGTTCAAAAGGTCCACTAAAATATAAGAGTTCCTCCATGCAGAAAAAGGTACAAGATGCTGTTGTCCCCTGAATTTCCAAAGGCTACAATCATTAAGATAAATAAAGGATTCTAATTCATCTGGAAAAAAAAAAAATCTTTAAAGAAGTTGGGGTTAACTGTGGAAAAAGTACGAAAAGTCTAGAAAATCTTCAGTTCACACAAACACACACACCCCAAGAAGATACAAATTACAAAAGACAATACTATGCAAAAATAGAATGGTTTTCATTTTATGTGATACATGTAAACAAACAAAGCACAGTAAGTGTAATTGAATGTACAACCTATTGTAATTAGAAGATTCTATCTTCAAGTTCACATAAATACCTTAAATGGAATTATTCCTTGAGTGTTGAATGAGTTCATATGAGATTTCACAGAATCACAGCATATTCTCAGTTGAAAGGGACCCACAAGGATCATTGAGTTCAATTCTTAAGTGAATGGCCCATGCAGGGGATTGAACCTATGTTAGTGGGTTAGTATTATTAGCCCAAAGTTTTAACCAGTTGAACCAACCTCGGGGTCATGAATCCTAGCAAGCCCAATAAGACTGAATGTTTTCTTCACAGGTTTAATAATGTTTAAGTCCTTCTTGCAAACTGAGGACTGGATAACAGGTTTTTTATTTTTTTTCATAGTGTCGCTGATTTAGTTCTATGTTCTTGGTATTTCAGAAAACTATTGTATATTTTCCATATTTTCTGGCATTTTTGTGTTTAAAATGTTGATTTTAACATTTTTTCAGCCCACCTGGGGCATGAATTTTTTTAACTCTATTTGCACTCACATATTTTTTATACTATATATAATATGGATGAGATACTACTCTTTATTAATGAGACACTATATAATCTGATAGCTCCTACTGGAAGAAAAATATCTGCTTTCATTTATCTCACAAGAGGTAATGAATAGTTAAAAATTAACACAGAAGACACATGTAAATTCCTAGTTTATCTATGAAACATATTCCTTAAGAGGGTCACAAAACTGCAACTTCTAAGCTGCTAGGTTTAAAGTAAAAGAAATTCT
Organism: Platyrinchus mystaceus; assembly: GCA_035041135.1. NCBI lineage: Eukaryota > Metazoa > Chordata > Aves > Passeriformes > Tyrannidae > Platyrinchus > Platyrinchus mystaceus. The sequence continues at coordinate 59,716,758 of JAWWLV010000001.1, read as the reverse complement.
GCCATTGCTTAATGTCATACCTAGTAAAGTATGTTTGACAACGATGAATAAAAGAATGTTTCTTAACTAAATATGAATTTTAAAGAAGCCTGAAACATTAGTATCTTTTCTTTGGGCAAAATTACATGTAGGATAGTTACAGATTATGAGATTATTTAATTTTCTTTTGTTTCTCTGAAAGATAGCTAGTTTCCCTCCCAGGCAGAAGTTTAAAAATCATTTTCAAATTAAAACAAACAAAAAACCAAACAAAACAAACTAATCAAACCCAGAAAAAAAAACCAAACAAACCCCAAACTCCAATTTCAATTCCCCTTTTGTCACAAGGTAAGAAAAAACACTTGATATTTTTGAACAGCTATCAAATGCTAGAAGCTGCTTTAATAATGAAAGATTACACGGATAGCTTTTGTAATGTCCCCAGTCAAGTTAGCCATAAAAATGTGCATACAAAACAGAAAAATCCTTTTGTAATGGAAAATATTACTTTGCAAGAAATATTATTTCCATAAAGGAGTTCTTCAGCATATACTTGAAATGTCTATCTTTATAGTTGCACTTCTAAATTACTGAAGTTGAAGAAAACTCTTGTTGTTACACATCATCCTCACCTGCTCCCAGCAAAAGAATGAAAGCAGAAGAGGCAGTTTGGAAGTAGGCAAGAAAAGCTAAAGAATGTGAGAAGTAACTGAGACATCTTGCATCTGGCATATCCTTAAATTACCTTGGGAATATGCTTAGAACTACCTTGCAGATCATGTGTTGACACTTATGGTGCATCCATGTATGCTTAGAAAACTGAGATTCTTGGAATTAATCCATCCAGACTGAAATTTAGTGAAGTTTATTAGATTATTGGGAGGAGTGGGTGGAAAGAAAAGAAAAAAGAAAAAATGTAACAGCATCTTCAATACAAAAACAAAGAGCTCTTTTAATTAGGACTGATATATCTATGCTATGGTTTATAGTAGAGTTTTTCTACACACCATCATCATACCTGACTGAAGCCTACAAGAAAGATGGAGTCAGATTATTTACAAGAGCATGTAATGACAGGACGAGGGGGAATGGCTTTAAACTGAAAGAGAATAGGTTTATATTAGATATTAGGAAGAAAGTCTTACTGCGAGGGTGGTGAGGCACTGAAACAGGTTACCCAGGGAGTTTTTGGATGCCCTATCCCTGGAAGTGCTCAAGACCAGGCTGGATGAGGCTCTGAGCAACCTGGTCTAGTGAAAGGTGTCCCTGAGTATGGCAAGGTCATTGGAACTGAATGATATTTAAGGTCCTTTCCAACCAAGCCATTCTATGAGTTTATGAAAAGTGCATTTGGCACAAGTTATTTTCCTTGTCTTTTATTTTCCTTGTCTTTCTATGCATGAAATTCAAGATTTGTTCCTACTATTCACCAACAACAGAGATTTTGTGATTGTTTTTAAGTAATGTTTCATGTACAACAGTAAAGATACAATTACTACATATACACAAGCTCATTGCAAGGTTCTACCAAGACATCATAGCTCTCAGAAGAAAGTAATGTTTTAAATATTTGTGCTATTCTACTGTGATAATTGTCTTCCTTCTCATGAGACCTGATTTGTTTTCTTAACTCCAGATTTCAATACTTCAGAGTTTTCTGCCATTGTTGTCAAAGTTTTCAGGAAGAAAGTTTTATCTGGTATCTGCTGCTTGAACCTGTAGTCTTGTAAATATACATACAGATATATACAGATCAAACTCTTCAGGTATGATAATTTAAAATAATAGTGCCTATTTATAAATCTTTTAATAAAGAATAGTAAAAGGAGTTAATTGATACCTTGTTTATAATGGAATTGCACAAGCTATATGTGCACCAAAAGTCCCAAACTTCAATATGGCTATTCACAAAAAAGAGAGGTTTAGACTTAAGAAAATGGTGATCCAAAAAATCTAAATTATGGCCTTTGCAGCTCAGGAAGGCAAGCAGTGTTCACTGGAAGGTGGCTAGTACCAATCTTAACTCTAGCAGACAGTCAAACAAGTCACCTTTACTTTCTTTGCAAAACCAATTTTTTAATAAATGTTAAGAGATTCACCGGTTATATCAAACTGACATTCACTGTCCAATCATCTAGATCCTGAATAAGCCCAGGAAATTGTTAATTAATAAAAAAAAATCAAAACCCCTAAGCAAGTTTAATGTTCTTGAAAACTCAGTCTGGATTTGGGTCATGGTATAGAGTTGGCAGCACACTGGTGGTTGATCTAAAGAGAAAGATAAGACATAAATTATTCTTATATTCCTGTATTTCTGTATTGTTAAATACTGTCTACCATGAGATCTGTCTAGCTTGCTTGATCTAGGGGGAATGTCCCATATACTTATGTCAGAAACAAGCAATAATAGAACCTATCCTCCACAACTAAGAGCCACACTTGTGGTGAACAAGATAATTACCAGTGTACCATCAGGTCCTATCTAAATACCATGATTAGATCATATAGCATATATATTAAGTGATATCATTCACATGATATGGACTGAAAAGCTAACAGCTTGCATGTAGCCAACAGTTTACTTCTCTTTAACTCAGGTAAATTATGCTACCTTCAATAAGGAGATACTTGGAAAATATCAGCTTATGAAGGAATGTTTCCTAGTTCAGCAGAGTAAATGGTCCTAAAAGACTCACAAAGTATTGTGATGCACTCACAACTACACTCTAGCCTCCTGGGCTGAAATTCTACCAGTATAAAGAATAAAATAATCTGTGTTCCAGGAGGGCTACATTGCTTAGATATGTAAATTAAGAAGTTGGCCTTTTTATGCTCTCCACTTATTCTGTGGAAAAAAAGAGATTCCTTCAGAGGGAATTTCAGTGTACATTCTTAACATAGAGACTCGAATACTTTTGGAGTAAGCTCTCTTTTTTGACTACCAAAAATCAGGAAGAATAATCCTTAACCTCATGAACTTTAACATGGCCACGTGCAAAGTTCTGAATGTGGGTTGGGCAATGTCCAATATCAATACAGACTGTGAGACACATGGATTGAGAGCAGACCTGCTGAGAAGCACTTTGGGTTTCTGGTGGATGAAAAGGTGGACGTGATCCATCAATGTGCGCTCGCAGCCCAGAAAGCCGACTGCATTCCGGGCTATATCAAAGGCAGCATGGCCAGCAGGTCAAAGGAGGTGATTCTGCACCACTACCACACTCTCATGTGACTCCACCTGGTGTGCTGCATGCAGTTCTGGAATCCTTAGCACAAGAAAGACTTGGACCTGTTAGAGACAGTTTAGAGCCAAACCACAAAAAACATCAGAGGCCTGGAGCACCTCTCCTGTGAGGACAGGCTGAGAGAATCACAGAATCACAGAATATGCTGAGTTGAAAAGGACCCACGAAGATCATTGAGCCCAATCCTTACCCTCACACAGGACCATACCCAAGAGTCACACCATGTGCCTGAGAGTATTGTCCAAACACTTCTTGAAATCTGTCAGGCTTGGTGCTGTGACTACTTCTCTGGGGAGCCTGTTCCAGTGCCCAACCACCCTCTTGGGGAAGAATCTTTTCCTAATATCCGACCTAAACCTCCCCTGCACAACTTCAGGCTGTTTCCTCTGGTCCTGTCACTGGTCACTAGAGAGAAGATATCAGTGTCTGCCCCTTCTTTTCCTCTCATGAGGAAGTTGTAGGTTGTGATGGGGTCTCCCCTCACTCTCCTCCAGGCTAAACATACCAAGTGACCTCCTCTGCTCCTTACATGGCTTCCTCTCAAGGCCCTTCACCATCTTCTTTGCCCCAAATTGCACACAATATTCAAGGTGAGGCAGCCCCAGTACAGAACAGAGTGGGACAATCCCCTCCCTCGACCAGCTGGCGATGCTTTGCCTGATGCCCCCAGGACACAGGTGGCCCTCCTGGCTGCCAGGGCACTGCTGACTCAGATTCAACTTGCCATTGACCAGGACCCCCAGGTCCCTTTCCATGGCACTGATTTCCAGCATCTCATTACCCAGTCTATATGTACATCCAGGGTTGTCTAATTCCAGGTGCAGAATCCATCACTTTCCATTCTTGAACTTCACATGGTTGGTGATTGCCCAGTCCTCCTATTTGTTGAGGTCTCTCTGCATGGCCTCCCTGCCTTCAAGGGAATCAACAGGTTCTCTGAGTTTTGTGTCATCTGCAAACTTGCTTAGTATCCCTTCCAGACCTGTGTCCAAGTCATTTATGAAGACGTTGAAGAGCACAGGACCTAAGACGTAGCCCTACAGAAACCCACAAGTGACAGTCTGATGTTATCCCAATTCACTGTTACTCTCTGCTCTCAACCTATGAACAAATTGCTCACCCACCTCAGCTGTTTATTCAGCTGTGGGCTGGACATTTTGTCCAGAAGGATCCTGGGAGACCCAGTATTGAAAGCTTTAATTTAAAGTGGATGCATTCAGCTGTTTTCTCCTTCTAGAGAGAAAATGAGATATCTTAAGTCAAGAGCTTAATACACCACTGGGAGGTACTCAAATACTGCTGTGATGAGTATCAACAGAATGAACAAAAATATCTGATACATAATAAAAGCAATGCAGGAACGGGCTGACTTCCAGGGAACTTACTGCTCTTTTCAGGATAGCTTGACCATTTATATGCAAGGTGTGCATATATATATAAAATCCTTTTTTTCCTACTACACCATGATTATAGCAATCTCTTTTGCTCTATGTCCATTTGACAGACGTGATTTCTTCAGAAAGGGATACATGCCATTCACTTCCAAATTGAAAATATGGCTGAAAGGCCTGGATGCTTTTAAGTTACTACATTTTGCCAGAACAAACAAGAATATTAATCATGAGCATGAAATAACTAACATGACAAAACTAGAAACAAACCATTCTGCTGGATGCCAGCATATTAGAATGAACACAGCATAAGGATTATTATATAAAAGATAACAAGTGAGGTGGATCACAGGGTGCAGTTAGTATTACATTTTTTTCCTGTTGGACTCTTGTTTTGAAGAGCAAATTTAAGAAGTAGTCTGAAAAAAACCCCTGAAACATTCAAAGATGGTTAGGGCAGGAAGGATTTGAGGCCATTAACCTTGACAGAGCTTTCTTTGCCCTAAGCAATCTTTGTGCTTTCATAACATGAGCCACCAATGTTCATTTAGAGACTGAGATGAAAATACAACTGCATTTCACTCATGGACTAGTACTCATGTTTTGCTAAATGTACCCACTTAGTCACTGACATAGACTCGCTTTCCCAGTGAACCTAAGAGAAAGTGCAATTATTTAAATGTAAAAACTCTATATATTTTTTTTTTTTGTTCATGTATTCCGGCAATTTAGGCTGTGAGGAAGATCATATAATCACCTTCAAAGATATTGTCCTAATCTATACAGAATTGCCAAGAAGTTGCAAACTTAGGCTTCTATAAAAAGAAAATGCATTGCTGTAAACAAGGACAATACTGTATACAAAATGCTAGAAATAAAAAATAAGATTAGAAGCAATATTCCTGATCAGAGGGGAGTGTTGTGGTTTAACCCCAGATGGCAACTAAACATCATCCAGCTCCACTCAGTCACTCTCCACCACAGAGGGATGAGGGAAAAAAACCAAGTGATGCATAACGCAATTGCTCACCACTCAGTGACTGCTGCCCAGTCAGTTCCCGGGCAGTGACCCCTGCCAGCTCTCCTCTCAGTTTATGCTGAGCATGAATCCACACAGTATGGAATATCCCTTTGGCAAGTCTGGGTCACCTGTCCTGGCTGTATCCCCTCCCAGCCTCTTGCATCCCTCCAGCATTCTTGCTTACAGGGCAAGAGAAGATGAAAAGTCCTTGATTTAGTGTAAGCACTACTTAGCAGCAACTAAAAACATCAGTGTGTTATCGACATCATTCTCATACTAAATCCAAAACACAGCACTGTACCAGCTACTAGGAAGATAACGAACTCTGTCCAAGCTGAAACAAGGACAAGAGAGTCAAACTAAAAGAACTAGGTTAGCCAGAAAAAAAAGAATAAGAAACGGAAAACTGTGTAGGGAAAAGTGGTGAAAAGATTACAAAGACATGCCTTACCCAAAAAAAGAAAAAAAAGGTGATCAAAATGTAAAATGTTAATTACAAGATCAGAGATAAAGAAACATACCATAATTAAAAGGTAATAAGTGGAAAAATCAAATAGCAAGGTAAAAATCAGTATGTGACTACCGGGGATGATTTCAAATACTAAATAAGAAAGATTGAAAAGGTGATATTTCAAGAAAAAATTATGCAACACCAATACACATGAAGCAGAGAGAAAGATAAAATGCTGGAGGAGAAATGTAATGTAATGATTGGATCAAAGAAGTGTGGTAGAAGTCACATGAGTGTTATTAATAATTATAATAATGATGATGAAGATGATTGTACAGATTTAAAAAAAATCAGGAACTAAGAACTGTTATGATCGAAATTAAATAAAAATCACAAAAAGAACAATTTGATCCAATTGAAAATACCACTAATATCTGTGGAATCTGACTAAATGTATACTTCTTAATGCATATTTTAGTGCCCATTGACAGCAGATAAAGTATTACACAGAAATGCATGCATAATAATAACACAAGCCTAAACCGTTCAGCTATCACAAATAATAATTATCTGGGACACTAAAAGATCATGGCAAGAGCTAATCTAATAAGTCTTCCATTATCCTTTAATACTTTAAAACTGTGCCCTAAGCTAAACAGTTGTCAAAATTGAGTTCTGTTTACACCGAGCTGAGTATCAGCGAAACAGAAATCACTGCTGAGCTCTAATTACAAAAACAAATTGTTCTCTCTGTAATCGAGCTGAAAAGGTTAGTCTGCTTCTTCTCCAGCCCCGCAACACACTTTATGCTTATTGGAGGCACAAAGGCAGAGGAAAGCTCATATGTCATTTGTTGAGCAGATAGGAATTTTATGAGAGGGGCATAATACAAAGACCCCACCAGATAACGCTGATTAGCTACTGCCTTGCAGGGTTGAGGTCACAGAGAGCCCAATGACTACTTTATACCAGATATTGTATTTCATTTTAACTCAGCTAATGGCATACTCCCTTCTCTCCAAAGCGCAGATGCTAAAGTGTGGTCTACTGGGTAAGTGCAGTACATGACTATCATCCTTCTGAAGGGAGGTGCAGATGGCAGAGGTTATCCAGAGAGACACAGGGAATCTGTTCACTGCTCAAGATCACATGAACTTCCATCCTCCATAGCGTATATGTAAGATCTGCAGTTCACCTCGGTCATCTTGTGCAAATATGAGCTAGTGTAAGTATTTGTGGAAACTTGAGTGCATATGAATTCAGGGACTATACTATGAGCAAGCCTGTGTCAGAAGACCAAGATTTCATATTGTGAAGTATTCAGACTTCATATTAACTACTGCCCATATGAATGTCCAACATCAATGGAAATAGGAGAGCTCACTATTTACCATGTCTTGTAAGTTTTTATTAATTCCTACTGGGGAAAGATAAGGTTCTATTTGTTTTGCTGCAGTAAAGTCTTACATTGATAGTCACTTTGATGTCCAGTTCCCCACTTTCCAGCCCTCTTGACAACAATTTCCTCTATCACAATCACAGATTAGCTAGTGTCTGACACCCATAGAGATGTTCATGTCTGAATAAAAAATGCTGATTGCATACTAAAAGCCATGGTTGCCAGTACCATCACTTCTCTACAGATAAGTAATTTATTTCTTGAAAGAAACTCTATTACAGTGCAACTAAATATAACACTGCTCCTCAGCAGGTATCGTGGTGGTGAGAATAGCCCATCACAGTTAGATGGCAAAATCTGTTTTACACAGGACAGTCTCTGCTTATTCATTGTCAGAGAAAATACATTTTGCATCATCACTTACGTTGTTTTCCTTATCTGGCATGATAGCTACAATCTATATTTCTCAGCTCTGTGCCCCAGGGACCGAAACTAGCAAAGTAGAAGGAAAGCACATATGCTAATAAAAATGCAGTACCAACCCATCTCATGAACAGAACCAGAGTCATCTTTGATTTCCAACATGCTCAGAGCCCATTCCAAGACATCTGCTAAATTATTACTTTAAAACACTGAAAGCCAGCATAAGAAAAGCTCTTATTTTATGAATAACTGCTACCTAATACACACAGCCTAGCTCAGGTAAGACTACTGATTCATTATAGCTAGTACAGAGTTTTACATCTAGAACTCAAAGAGAAGGTTACTGAAAAAACTTTATTACAATGGCAAAGCATACTGTTCCTTTGAATGATGAATTACTAAAAAGAAAACAAAAACTGAAAAAAAGGCAATTAAATCTACTTAATTCCAACATTCTACAAAACTCACCAGATCTAAAAATCTAAGGCTCATTTAAAGCAAATGGAGTGGGTCATTAACAGCTTATTGAAGATGTCAATCAAATGGAGATGTGGGAAGAATTTAAACACTTGTAAGTACTGGCAGTCCTCATGCTGATTTTTTCTTTTTGTTCTATTAGGGGAAAATTTCAGTCTTGCACCCCTATTGGAACTAGAAATTCCTCCCAATGTAGATTTCTATTTATAAATCTTTCATAAAATATCTCCTCTAATACTAGAGATTTTAAGGAACTTCATGCCTTAGGAGTGGAATGTCTACCTTCTTTATCTAGGCTAATTAAATAAAAATAATTTTGAAGCTTGCTACAGAAATCTGTACTATTTTCTCAGCCCAGAATGATTAAAGCATACATTTGCTTGGGTATTTACTCACAAAACAGAACTTGTAATCTGATTAGGTCTGTAATACAAACATAAAACAGTATATAATAAGAATGAATTTTTAAGCTCTTATCTTTAAATAAGTTTTATAATTTGAATATAGTCTTTTAAATACAAAGTAATATGAATGCATTCAGCTTAGAGGTTTTACGTCTCATCCTTTACCCAATGATAGTTTACGTCTTGCTGTAATTCTGGCTTGGTAACTTGAAAATCTAACCTACTGCTTAAACTTTAGTGCCTACATTTTTTCATGCTCAGAATGAGCCATTCATTCATGCCCATTCATTCATTCATTCATTCATTCAAGTAACTTACATGAACAAGATAAAGGCAAAATTGCAGGTATTGGAAATAGTTGGAGGCTATCTTTCAACATCTTGCCTATATGTAGCAGAAACTATTATTCAAAATATGGGATTATTTAAAAACACATATGAAAATCTTTTATCGTTTTTTTTTTTCCTGCTGCAGCATCTGCCAAAACACACATAAAAAACTCTGTGTCAAGATGTGCCTAGTTTCAGAAAACTGCATAAACTGCAACAGACTGAAGTGACTGCCCACTTCTTCATTTGTTCAAAAATAATATTTTTACTCAAAAGCGTAAAAATGTCATTTGTCATCTTTTTGTTTTGCTTTAAGCAGCTTTGCAGTGTGGATTCATGACCTTTTGGGCTAGCAAACACCTTTAGAGAAGACCTAGTTCTGACAGAAGCAAGGTTCTCCTTTCCTTAGGCTGGGATTCCACAATATGTGAAACTAAGCCAGATCATTCTTGCCTGGCATCCAGTCTGTGTTTTTACCCCGTTTCAATGTTATGGTGAGTAGGATCAAGTGCCTAAAAGAATATAAAAAACAACCCACACAGTTTTCTGTGAGTTCACCTTCCTGAACTGGCTTGCTGAAGGATCACAAGTCCTCTCTGTTTTTAAATTCCCATCTGGAGAAAGAAAAATGTACCATATTGATAGAACTGGGACTGTTTAACTGATTTAAACCAGTTAAAATTGTGAAAGTAACTTTCTAATGTTGGAGAGACTGTGATAGACCCCATGCTCGCTCATCAGGAGCTAATACTTATGGACAGTCACTGGTACTTTTATTTCTCCTTTTAATGTTAGAAGATTCCTTCTTGTTTTGAACACATTAATGCCTACCTACAAATTGTTCTTCCAGGCAACAGCTGCTTCTATCACCAAAGAAAACCGGTCACAGAAGAGATTTCTAGGTTGTTAACTCCTCACAGTGGGGACAAGAGTCTGCCCATGCAACCTGGGACCATAAGTCACATGCTTGCCACAGTCACAAAGACTGTGTAAGTGGAGCTGCAATGAGCCACAAACGGATGGACCCCAGCCTTACATCTCCTTCAGAAAAAATGTTGTCAAAAAAGTGTCACAAAATCTAAAAGGTAAATAGCTGATTCAATGTCAGCCAGCTGAAGAAGGATGTGATGATCGATGAAAAAAGAACATTCTGAATATCTGTATGTTAGAATGCCTTCTGTTTCATTTAATTATATACTGTATGTTTACTTAAGTAGTACAAAGTCTCAAGATCTCATTATACATACAGAGAAAGGAACTGGAATTCCTTCGTTTTACCTCAACAAGTATTGCCCTTTTTTTAATGTCAGATTGGATAGCAACCATCAATGTGATAATCATGTCTTGCTCATACTGTTGTACTTAGCACCATGTAGAAATCAGTCAGGGATACAAGCATAATGGGCATAGAACAAGAAAATTAATTGTTTAAGAGGACAACCTCCGTCAACCTGTCATATAAAACATTCATATTTTCCATTGGTTCTCAGTTTATTTGCAAAGCCAGTTCAAGAACCTGGCCATAATATTTAAGGTTCTGATGAGCAGGATGCGTCCACGAATAATTCTCTGTTCACTGCACAATGAGACAGCTGTGTCCCTCTAGGCCACTCTTATAAGTGTGAAGCTCCCAAGACTAGAAATAAAATGTTCTCAGTTGATGTCTGTCGTTTGATGGAAAAGACATGCCAAAAGTAATAAACAAGGGCTCCAGTCAGAGTCTCCTACACGGAGCAAGTAATCAAAGAATAATAACAAAAGCAAATAAAACAAGAAGTTTAAAAGCAGTAAATAAAAGCTGCCACATCTGTAAGCTATGGCTTGGAAAGTCAAGCCTCCCGTTAACACCTCCATTGCTACATCAATCTGGTATGGTGTGGATCTACTGGAATCCACGTTGTCTCCTGCTCCCCAATCTACATATCTAATTCTCGGTCTTCTAATGGAAATCAGGGTGCAATGAGATAAAAATGAATCCAAAAGAGTTGTGGGGTCCCATAAAGGATATTATCCTAGTAAACAGTTCAGCATAAGCAAGTCTTAAAGTTTGATCACATCGATATCTAAATGATTGAGGTTTTTGATTCTCACAGGCTGTGATGAGAGACCTGGAAATGTGATTAAGATGTAGTTAAGATCTGAATCCTATGGACTTCAGCATACTGTACTTAATAAAATGAATGTCCTTTCATAAGAAATATGACTTCATTTTTTACATCCTCACACTTTTTACAAGGAAACAGGCTTCTTTTTGTTTTCCTTCATACAACACTACTGTCAATTTTTATTTATTATCTCTCCAAACTCATCCTCCTTGCACACTATCCCTACAAAGTAGCTGGAAGAGCTACTTTGGAATCAAACCCATTTTTGCTGGATAGAACAAACAGTAAGATATGCTTGAAGAGTTATACGTCTGGCAGTCACCACTGAGAATAAAGCATATAATGCTGGCTCTCAGCATGCATCACGGTGAAATTCAAGCTCAGCTGAACAGAGTTGCAGGTATCGTTGTCTACCTTTGAGCTGTTCAACCTGACAGAGCAGTGTAACACAGCTTTACATTCAGACCTGTTTTGTTCTTTTCAGTAATGAAATCCTGAATACAGCATTGATGGCATTGCTCGTTTGAATCAGCAAGCAAGCTATTAACGGGACATGGCTAGGTCAAATATTCCACAAGTTCAGGTGCTACTGTAACCTCTTTTTAAAACTGAAATAGAAAGAAGTTATCTTTTCCTAAGGTTCCAGATGAAGGAATTTTAAATAAATATATATTGTAATTGAATGAGAATCTGAGAAAAAATTGTTAAACCTCTTAGATAAACTGAGAGACTCCTATTCTTGTCTAAGAACATATGAGTGACACTCTGTGGAGCTCAAAAGGTTGGTTCTTTTTCTGTGGATTCTTTGGCTGGATCTGGGTTAATAACTGTAAAAGTACCACAGCAGAAAAGTGTCTACTTCATGTAACTGCTCTACCTATAATGTCCATGGAGCTGGAATGATGCAGAGCACACCTTTGGCCTGGGCCAGCTTGCATTCCGCCCATCTGCTTCAGACATGATTCAGAAGTCAGCACAGTCAAGATTCATGGCTGTGTGATCCTTCTTAACATAATGCTCTTCTTGGATTTTACCTGTAACCTCTGCAAAAATTCTATGTGAAAAGGAGCCCCGGTGATTATAAAAGCAGATGACTTTTCTGTGCTACAGGGTAAAGGAGACTTCAAGTGTCTGTGGCCAGACCATGGAGCTCAATTTCAGGGTCAGAGCGCCCTTGACATCAGAGTGCCTGTGGTTTATTTGCACAAAGTAAGGTTATGAGATCCTATCTTTATAGGATCTGAACAATGGTGAATAAAGGATGCCAATATGCTTCTTTCATGTTTCATGGCTCTGTGTTAACCGGAACCAGCCATGAAGCTGCAGCAAACCCCAAGAAGCTATGGCAGCCTAGTCAGGAGCCACTACAACCCAAACAGAGCCCACCACAGTTCATAAATGAACATTGGACTCAGGGTGGAAAAAGCAGCCTAAGGCACTGCTTTGATGAAAAACCTCCAAAGCACAATGATGAACACCAGAGCATGTAAAAGAACAGGCGCTACTGTTTAAAGCTAACTGAAACACTTTGAAAAATAATCCTTATCAATTAAACAGGCAAACTTAAAGATTTTCTCAACTGCATTAAAACACTAAAGTGGATATTCTTATATTTTTCCTGTTGTACTCTTATTTTTTTCATTACTTTTTTCTTATTCTTAGTCAGGTCTAAAATGCCCCTGATTCTCCTTAGTCTCATTCACTTTGGCACTGATTTAAGTTCAGACAAAGTGACTGTACTTTAGGCCAAATAAATATATAAAGAATTAGATTAAAATTTATATGACTAATTCACCTGTAATATTAATTTGGAAAAATTTTTATAGCTGCCTCAGTGTAGAAAAAAAAATTCAGATTTTTGCTGGATTGAGAAAAATGGTAATGATAATGGATGTTTGCATTCCTGAGTGGAATTCTGCAACAATAAGTTGTGAAAGACCTCTAGAAGTGTTTTTTCCAAGGGTGAGGAAAGTCAAAACGAGAAAAGGGTAAGGAACAGGCCTAAAATAGGTATTGGCAAATTGTGTAACAAAGGAACGATACAAATAGCACTAAAATATTGTCTTTGATATGTGATATTACTAATATACTAAGCAAAAATGGACATGGCCAGTACATGTACATAAACATATTGTTCTTATTTGCCAAAACTACCAGGAAGTGTGAGAATAAAAATCAGAAGGAGCTGAAAATAGGAAATTGATGGCAGTCATTGGAGACTACCAATACAATGTGTGGGGATTTTCCAGTAAAAAGGAAGCACAACATTGAATTTTTACTTGAACATTAGTTACAGGTATAACTACAAATCTCTCTCTCATAAAAATTCAGTATGAAGAGGCAGACTTGAATCAATTGAATCACAAGCGAAAGATAAAATTCAAGATGAAAAAGAGACAGCTAAGGATCTCTCTATAATTGATTTAGAATAAGTGTCTTCTTTTTTTTTTTTTCTGTCTTTCTGTCATGGCCTAAGAAAGAACAGAAAATGACATCACATTGCTGCAGCATTTCCACATTTCTGCAGAGGTTCTGTTTCTGCTTTCTGAATGTTAAACATTAAAGCTCACACACTTTTTGAGGTTGAAAATTGACTTAGATAAGGAGGGTATATTTTAATTAGTAACCAAGGAAATGTTTGTAATGAATGGAATATATCCAAGAAGAGTAAGCATCATGCAAGTCAGCACAAAAAAAAAGGCTAATGATATTTGAATTGGCTATCAAAATGTTTTTTAAATTAAAGACAAGTCACAGGTAAGAAAAGCACGTACTCTTAGATAGCTTGTCCACTAGACTGAAGTCACAAACAGTAAACCGAAAAAGGAAAATAAAAAGGCTAGAGTAAAAGTTTAACCATATTTGGAGAGGGAATAACAAAGAAAAACTTTAAAAAATAAAAATCAAAATTGAACAGGACACATAAAAATTCATAGCCAGACCAAACCCAAGTATTTACTTGATTCTAAACATTTTTAAATCTAAAAAACAAGAACTTCAGCAGCTGGTTCTAAGTGAGGAATGTGATATAACCGATACCTCACATGGGCAATAGAAAGAAAACACCCAGAAGAAATCAATGTAATTATAATTCCAAGAAAAAAATTATATATGAATGATGAAGTACATTGCACCTACAACTACTAGCCAAACAGTTCACGAGAGGATAAACAGCATTTACTTGAGTTACTTTTTAGCATTCAACAGGCCAGGTGGAAAAAGTAATTATCTATAAGCTCTATTGTAATGCCGGCTATGAAGCTCTCAAATTCAGTGTCTCTATAGAAAAGAAAAAGAGAAAAAGGGGAAAAAAACCCGCTACAGTAACATTTAACTTAAAAAATTGGAACTACCTGAACAAGGCAAAGCTTTTTGAAAGGAAATTGAAAAGGACAGCTAAAAGACTAAATGCTTGCAGATAGCATGACAGGCTGCCTAAAGATACTATATTAGGAGTTCAGAGAAACTGTATACCACTTATCAAAAACAGTTTTAAAGGACAGAAAAATAGCCAGCATGGTGAAACAGCAGACTAAAAGAGGCCATTAGAAGTAAAAGGATACTCCTAAAAAAAAAAAGGTGGAAATTGTGAGCAAATTAGGATGAGAAAAATGCATAAATTCAATCAAATAAAACGTTACAATACCTTAGGGAAGTATAAGAAGTGTTTGGAAGACTGTTTGTTCATGACATAGAAAGTAATGAGAATTTCTACCAAGAACATCAGAAAAAATGAAAGCCTGCCAGAGGATCAGTGGATCAGTGAGGCTGACAGAGACTCAGCATATAATACAGTGCTGAAAGAAGATAAGGTCACAAGTACCCACCACTCCTCAAAAAAAAAAAAAAAGTTTTGTAAAGGAGCCTGAAGAGATTCCTACAGTGCAGATATTTTGGGGATAGAAATGAGTCATGAAAACTGCCTGCAACTAAAAGAGTAATAGACAAAATTCTAGCAAAAATGGGTAAAATGACTCCTAACAAATCAGCAGACCATATGGAATCCAAATATAAAATTGGAGCAATGTAACACAATCACTTAAATCAGCTTTGGTATCAAACAAATGTGAGCAGTAAAATCTGAGAGTATGAAGAGTTGCAGATAGATGTCATGTTATTTTTAAATGACTACAATTAAAACAGCACATGAGATTCAGTCTCAACAAATGCAGGTAACGTACATGATGGAAAACAGTAACAACTCTCAATATACAATCAAGGGACTCTAAAACAGATCTCTGCATTAGTCTGCACAGTTAGATGAGGATGTCCACTCATAGTTCATAAAGACAGCAATTAGAATAAGAGGATATCTTGGAAAAAAATAGAGATTAAACCACAAAACATTACTCTTTTAATCCATAGCTGCTGTGCCTAGACTTCTGTATGAAGTTCTGCTCATGCCATGTTCAAAAGAATATAATATAACTGAAAAGACAAAAAAGAGCAGCAAAGATGATCAAAGTTATGAAAAGGCTTTCATAAGAGAAGAGATTAAATAGACTAAGATTTTTCAGCTTGGAGAAAACAGAACAAAGGGAAAATATTAAAAGATTTTTGAATCATGATTGTCAGATGAGAAGGCTAATAGGAAACAATTATTTACTGTTTCTCTTAAAGCAAGAACTAAGCACTGCTAATGAAATTATCACGTGGCAGGTTTCAATCAAAAGCAGTGTGCTTGTACACACACCTAAGTAAATTGTGGAGATCATTATGTTATGGATGCCAAGGGTCCATAACACTATTACACGAATCCATGGAACAAAAATCAACCACAGGTATGGTGAAAAATGTCTTTTTTATTTTCTTGCATTCTTTTCTTTAGACCCATAATTTCACAGGGCTGTAATTGTCCTAAAGTCTTTGTGCAAATGCTGGAGTAACAGGAACTTCCACAAGGTGACTCAGATGTTACATCTAGATGGGTGATTGAATTCCCTTCAGCCGCTGTAAATGAAGGGCATACATATAGTGCAGTTGCCCTAGACTGCATGATGAGTTGTAGTTTGCTACCTCACGTGTAAATTCCATGTTTCAACCCCTACTAGAAAGGGCTGTTTTCATGTTTTTAACACCCGCACAGATTAATATTGTACATACTAAAGAAAATGTTTAAATCAGTGTGGTAGTTGCTGAATCAGTGCTTGCACTGTACCTTCTAGCAATTTTTATTACTCTTGCTTTCATATCCATTATTCTGAATGTCAGGGAGCTATTTTTAAGTACTAGCTTAATTCAGTTTAATAAAAGATATTACATTATCTGCACCCAAAAAAAAATAAATTAAAGAATTCCTTATTAAGAATTTGGTTTCATAAAATCAAATGTATGTGTAACTACCAGAATGACTCCAGATGAGATACATTTTACAGGAGTAGCATTTTATGGTGGAATATTTATGTAGTGACCAGACTTATGAAAAGTCACACAAAGTACACAGTCAAAATTTTAAATGTCCAATAGAAAATTTACCTGCCTTTTCAATATTTTTATAGGATTTACTATTATTACTAAGTTATTGATTTAAGCTCAACTTTCCTTCTTTTCAAAATCTGTTCTATTGTTTTCAGCAATAGAATATTCATAATATTGAATTCATAAATTTGTTAGAATGAAGTTTTTTAATGATTTTCTGTGAAAGGAAATAAAAAACTTAGTTAACTTTCAAAAAGCTGTGGGATCTAAAGCCCAAATCAGAAACAATATTAAAGGACTGAATTGGCCATTATTAGCTCTATTGATGCATAGTGATACAAGACAACATATAGACTTATTTAAAACTGTGTAAAGATGTAAATTGAAGAAAATTTGACACTTCTTTCAGTAATGCACACTTCTGCTTTCCCATTCTGCAAACTAGATAAACTCATAATATTTTATGAACTATAAATTTAACTGTGAATACCAAAGCATAAGTTATTATAATTGGAGCTTAATCTAAATTACATCACCCATAATTTCTGAAATAGAAATTTGTAGTCATTAAAAGCTACCTACTTAAGATTTTCACAAAAAACCTTGATTTTTTAATTTTAAAATGGATGGGTTTTGTTTGTTTTATAAAAGTCTTCTCCATTTTCTCTTCCTCTGTGAAACTAGTTAAATATTAAAAATCAAACAAACAAACAAAAAAAGCCAAATATTTTGTTGTGGGTAAGAAAAAAGTAAACTAATTCATCAGAAGAAAGTATTCCAATTTCCCAAAGTAAACTGACTACTTTGAGAGAGCGGGGGAAAAAAAATCCATATGAGATGTTTACTTCACTACTTGTTTATCAGTTAACAAAACTGAAAGAGCGAACACAAAAACAGAAGACAGTCAAACATATTTGAGTGACGTACAATACACAGGATTTAATCTCTGAGATAGTTCTGAGGGACACTTATAGAGCTAAATAGTTGTTATGAGTGTTACTCTGTACATGAGAAGATACATAATGTGTTCTTGACAATACTGTTCAATTTGCCAAAAATGCAGTTCAGTCCTAATCTGGGTGAGCCTTGCGAGAAAGCAGACTGTGTTCACTATCAATAACACTGATGCTGAATAGCAGCTTGTGAGACCAGATCTATATTGTGAAGCACTGCTGGCAAAGCTATGTCATCTAGAAGTGTGAAAAAATATGACAACCCCAGCTCGCACAGCTATTTGGCAGAAAACTAACATTCATATAGCTATATGAATATATATTTAGATTATTTTTTCTCTTTCAGGGACATAGTGCAGAAAGGTTGGAAGGAGACTTTTTTGAGTCAGCATGTGCAGCATCTCCAGCTGCTGGCTCTGGTGTTGCAGAGAGTAGAGCGGCAGGTGTACTCATGAAGATAAACCTCATCTTACCATCAATAATGGCACATGCTACAGTGGGTATGACAAAATAGGATAGACCTGAATTATTTTAAACAAATATTTACTTAGATTAAATGGAATTGTTACTGTATGTTTATGAAATGCCAGTTGATTCTTAAATGTATTTGCCAGGGATTAAGAGCTATTCCAGAACCTATTGCTATTTAATGAACAAGGACTGACTTAGATGTAACAAGGAGCTAGATTTAACTAGATCATGAATTACTTCCACTCACCAAATGATAAAAATTTACTGAAGATTAACACTATGTAAGGTACAGATATCTCATATAGAGATTAATCCTTAAATTAATATTTTTTTATTCATCCCTTGGTATTTAATTAACTTAAATTACAATAGTTCTAGCAGTCAGATAAACATGCTAATTTATTTTGATTTTAAGAAGTCCATGTAATCCAAGGCCATGCCTTTCCTTTCTTGTGAGTCATTTCAGTAAAGTATTTCAGCACATAGGGCTTTTTAGAATGTTGATCTCAGATTCTACTTTTAAACCTCCAACACACTATTCTCCATTGTTTCTGGAACCAGCAATTTGGTCATAAGAATTCAAAACAAAAGCCAAGCAGATAAATATTCAAGCAAAGCATAAAAATTATGCACCTTACACTGGCACCCAGTTTTGTGAGGGAAGAAACAGTTCCTAACTGCACATATATGGAAGAGAGAACAATAACCATGCATATTTCTGCCATGGAAGAGATATTCACCACCTCCTCACCATGACTGATGAAATGGGAAAGACTTGCTGAATAAATTCATGATGATGTCTTAGAATAAACTTGGGCTGAAAGCATTAACACCCATAACACAAATAAGGAACACAGAAGCCAAAAACATTTAATAAACAATGGCCACTATGCAAAAAGCTAGTTCCCTCGAAACCTGAGTTGCAATTAATATTGCATAGGTTTAGATATCTACAATTATTTAACTATATCTCAGTCATCTTTTACTGACAGTAGAGAGGATGTGATTCATCTTAATCAAGGGATAAGGTTCCTGAGAACTTGTGGCTGTTCTTTTCTTTAACAGAGTTGAAAATGTAGAGGTTTGTGATGTCAAGCTTTCTTTTTATTTTATTTTTTTTTTTTAACTAACAAAACTTTGTGGTCTATGTTTTCCAGTTTCCTTGTACTTACAGAGGACAAATATGGAGAAGAAAACTTGAGCCTTAGTTTTAAATCTGTTTCGGAAATGTATAATCCAGTCTGAATGAAAATGCCATTAATTTGAATTTCCTGGATTTCATTAAGATTTTGAAGAGTATTTTTAGCTGTCTTAAACTTATCAATTTTTTTACTTTTCTTATATTTTCCAAAGTATTTTGCTCACACATCTAGAGCAAAAATATCATCCATCTTTTGAGGAAACATTTTATTTTTGTTTACTACAAAAGTTTATGCAAAAGAATTATATTACCTGATGTTGGATTAAAAATAGAAAGTTATATTTTGTTGATTTATAACAACAACAAAAAATAGCATCCTGTGCTTTTTTTAAATGGGCACAGTGTTTTAACTCTGCTGACCCTGATGAACTTCTACTGCAAAACAAAAAGCACCTGACTATATGGAATATAGTCCACTTTAGGATTATTTAAATGCATCTAGTCTCTAGAAAAATTACAAATTTTGATAACTTTTGGTAGAAAATTAAATTTAATAAGAGAACATCACCTGTAACAATAGGGCAGTTTCTTGTTTCTTAGGAAATCTGAGTGTGTTTTGATTACTTGAGGTTTTTTTCTTCTCCTCTGTATTATATGTTATCTTCCCACACTTTCAGCTTCTATGTTAAAATTTCCTGTACCTCTCTGTCTTTCCATACTTCTGCATAGCAGAAAAGGAATCAAGTTTATAATAAGGAAAGCAGCTCTGTGGTACTTATCTTTCAAATGTGCTTGTAAAACTTTAAATACCAAAGTCTTCTTTTTAATAAACAACAAACCAGCAACTGTTGTCATGTACACCTGTGAAAATCTGTAGACATTTAATAAATTTACAAGAATCAGAAATTCTACTGACATCTGAATCTATATCTTTAAAGAATTTAAAGAAATCTTTCGGTTTTAAATAACAAAGAAGTTTTCAGGCATTTTAGCCTTTTTTTGTCATACTTGAGATAAAACATCTTCTGAAATCACTGTAAAATAATAATGAATAAGTGATGGGGGCAAGATTTTTCACTAACAAATGGAAGGTGGGTTCATACTTCTCATTAATTGTCTAACCTGTTTTTAGAGACTCTTTTCTTGTGTCAAAATTTTAGCAAAATAAATATTTCTCCTATTCTTCACATACTAAGAAAAAATATAAATGCACAAAAAATAAAATCTGTAAAATTAAAAATGTAACCTGAATGTAACAAAAATATGAATATTATCAATGCTTCTGTAGAAGAAAAAGATATACATAGGAAAAATTCACAATTTTATAAGTGTGTGTCATAGGCTTAAACATCTCATGGGATTTAATTTTCACAATAAATATAATGAAGAAAAAAATTGTTGAGAGATTATTTATTTTGGAAGCCCAAACTATTTAAATTCTCTTCTTTTTGTGATATAACCATATAATGATAACTGAGATACTTTATACTACATGCTTCAAAATATTTGATGTTTCTGTTCAAAATTTACTTTTTTCTTATTATTATTGTTTGGAAATAGTAACAAATGTTAAATATAAGTATTCTAATTAATACATGTAATTGTCTTAAATGAAGGGGTTTTATGCCACAGTATGACTTGGTTATACTGGGCATATGCTCTTCTCCATTTCATGATGCAGAGGGGAGCAGATGGAATTAAATATAGCTTGGCATGCAGCATGGGGGCAGCCATGGAGCAGTATTTTTTAGTATCATGCAGGCACTACCAGCTCTATATACATTAGAGATGAAACACAAAAAAGGGCATGTCACCTTCAGGAAAGAGTAGCAGTCAGGGAACATCTGTTATACATGCAGTGTTCCCTGTAGAAAGAACTGAAACATGATGAAATATGCATCAAAAGTTCCCTATGCACTGAGGTACATTAAGTCCCTTTCAAACCCTATGAAGCCCACTTGGGGAAGGGAGGTTATTTAAGTGCAGTAGCTGGAATAGAAGAAAAAAGCAGCAGGGAATGGAAACCAGATGTTCTGACATTCTGGAAATCAGGATGGGCAGTAGATGCACAGAGGCTGCTACATGGTATGTGTGTATCTGTACAGAGACTAGACAAAGCTTCACTAACCAGTAGTTAATCATGCTGCAGCTCTGCCTCTGAGCAAAGTCCATGTTAAATTCTAAGTACTCTTATATTGTATCAGGGATTCTTGTTGTGATGAAACTACATAATCCACGTTCCCTGGAATTCTCTAACATGGTGAGCTCTTTGAGATAAAGATGTTCATGGAGAAAAGAGTGTAGAATGGGTCAGTGCAAATGTTCCCTTTCAGTATGTTTTACTGAGGATTAGACAGTATAACACATCATTTAATTATGGCATTATAAAAAGCAGGGTTGAGTGGATCCTCTGGTCCCGGGTAGGTCAAAATAAGTCTAGATTATCACTGAGAAATATATGTTTATCCTGTTTTAAAAATCTCCAGGATGGGGTATCCTTTAACTTACTTGGGTAGCCTACTTCAGTACCTAGAGACCTTTATAGCAAAGTTCTTCATACATAAACTAAATACCCCCCCCCAACAAATTAAACAACAACAAAAAAAGTAATCACCATCGTATTTATAACAATTTAACATACACAAAGACTTTTATTATATTTCACACACAAACACACCCCATCCTTGTTCATTTAAACACACACAGATTCTAAACAAACACTACTTTCACCTTCAGGCAATGTTTTGCAAACCTCTATTTTCTGCTGTTATTCACCTCTTTTTTGATTTTTAATTTTTCCAGATCTTTCTTTAAAATATGCCTACAAACTGTGTACAGTGGATGTATCACTAATTAGAGTGTGCTTCAACTCTGGCTGAAATTCAATTAAACCACTTTTCTCCCTCTAGAA
Organism: Platyrinchus mystaceus; assembly: GCA_035041135.1. Classification (NCBI taxonomy): domain Eukaryota; kingdom Metazoa; phylum Chordata; class Aves; order Passeriformes; family Tyrannidae; genus Platyrinchus; species Platyrinchus mystaceus. The sequence continues at coordinate 59,694,640 of JAWWLV010000001.1, read as the reverse complement.
ACCACAGCATAGGAGAAAAGTAGTATGTAAACAGAAAAAAGGCCATGGAAAGGACAATCTCTATTAGTCGCACAGACATTAGGAGATACTCTTTGTTCCAAAAGAACAAAATACAATTAGTAGTATTCCAACTGAAACATTGCTGAATGGAATAATTAACTCTCGTCTCTTATTTAAGACACTTCTCTTTTGTCTTCCCCAGCTGGACATAAAACTATTGATAAATACAGCCCAAGTGCAGATTTCCAATGAATAAATATCAGCTTTATGGTAACTCCATCTGCAGAATATTCCTTCTTTTTTGGTAACAAGAATGTGGCTGGAACATGCAATGGGATTTTGTTAAAACTTGTCTACTACTGTTGTTTATCTTATCTGTATTTTCTGCTGATTTCAATAAGAGGAGATACAATCACACAATGATTTAAAATGAGAATGAGAGAATACATATTTATTTTAATTGTCTCCTCTCTATACTCTCATATATATGTTTTTTCAAACTCTAATTCTGTATAAACTTAATTAAAAGAAACCTGTAGGTACACCATACAAGGACATTTTCAGACACAAAATAAGAGGCACGAATAGACTCTCTAGTCCCATTAAACCAGTCTCCTTGATATTAAGTAACCATCCAATATATGTATATATGCCCTAAAATATTACAAAAGTAAGCACAAGTAGAGAACATCCATTTACCACCTAGGGAAATACATAAAGCCTGAAACAATGAAAACTCTCTATTTTCTGATTTCCTTGTTTCAAAAGTTTTTGATCTTTCTATGCCCCCACTTTTCTTCCAATTTATAAAAAGAATCTGAAAAGAAGAAATGTTAGCTGAAGATAATGATTTTGACATAGAAGGACCTCATCTTACTGAGAACTGCAAATCCTTCTCTTGCTCTTCTAGTGGGAATAAAGTGAAAAGATAACTTATGGATTCTAAGCCTTCCAAGAACAAACTGCAGTACAATAACCATGCTCAGCCCCAGGAAAGACAGTGTCAAAACAGAGAGTACAGAGAGGACGTAATGAGATCTCCGCTAGTGACAGGGGAGGGATATTCTGCTTTGTTGCCTCTGAAGTAAAGCACAGAGAGATGAGCACCAACAGCTACAGCACCCAAATATTAGAATCTCAGATATGAGACTTATGGTAATAGACTTGTGATCTTGAAGTGCATGGTATGCATTAATTTGCAAATAAGCTTATCAAAGAAAACTCTTCTGAAATTTATGAATACTTTCACTGATGCAGTCACAGATTTTTAAGACCTTAGTATCTATGTTGATTCAATGGTGAAACTTCTAATGTAAACAAAATACAGGTCAAAAATACATGTAATTTTCAACTACTGAATTAGTTTTTAATTATAAAATAAGAAGAAATAATGTGGGGGAGAAATGAAATTACCTGAAAAATGTAGCATAACACACTAAATGATACATAGATGAAGTTGTGCTGAATGGTTGAAATCCTTTCTTTGAGTCACAGGGACATGTTTTGTGTGTGTATAGATGCAGAAAGCTCTTTCTGCATGTTTTGAAAGGCAGTTATAGAAATTTCACCCCTAATTTATGGATAAATACATTAATTTTGTGTGGGATATGCTATTCACAAAAATTCACTGCTACCAGATACATCATGGCAATAATCTGTCAGATGCCGAAATGCGCACCTGATTAAAAACCTGGTTTGGCAGAACACAACTCCAGTTGAAATGCGGATAATATGCAGCAATATTAGGCTAAGGTAATATGATGCAAACTGTACTTACTGAGCAGCCAGAATATTTGCAACACTTTTCTAATTTGTATAAACGAAGGCAGGTAAGTAGTGAAGCATTAGGTTAATCTATACCTTCTCCATTAGGCTGCCACTTCACTTCCTTTTCTGACTTCTTTTAGGACAAACACCTGCTTCCTCAAACTTCTTCTTCCTCATCTGAATAACCATGCTTGAAAACCAAAGCTGGTCGTATACTTAAGAGAACACTACAGAGTGAAGCTGTGATTGTGAACATTCTAACAAGGAAACACCAAACTGGACTCTGCCTCGAAGCAGTCACACAGCATCGATCACAAATCTAGACTTGGTATTAAAATAACTGAGATCTAAAGGATGAACTTAAGTTGACTGCTTGACAAGTAGACAGTCTAAAAATAGAACTTAAAACCTGAAAGATATTCAACATAACTGCAGCAGAGAGAAAAGAGAATCATGAATACTCTGAGTAAATAAAAGTTAGCAGATATAAGAGTTTTTATTTTGCCTAAATCTATCACGTAATTTTCTCAATACATTATACAGCAAAAGATATGTCATAGATTACTGGGTATTAACATGAGAAAGGTTATGACAATCATCTGCACAGCAAAAGCAACCGATCTGTATTCCTTTCTCTAGTTCATTAACTTAGGTTTAAAGGGATAATATTATTCTGATCTCTCAAAAAAGGGCATTACAGAACATTTGCATAGCCTAGCTCAGCCCAGATAAGGAAGTCTTGCAAGTGTTACCTAGATCATCTTTAAAGGAGTGTTTGAGATCAAGGCACTTAGAACATCTGAAACTTTTATGAGTACTCCTCTGACTAAAAGTGAAATATACCAATTTAAAAGTTTAATACCAATAGAAGTTTCAGTATCACCATTCACAAGGACTTCATAAAAAGGATGAGACCAAAAATAATTCTGCTAATTCTCTTACATTTAGAAGTAGTTTCACTGAACAAATTACTCACAGCAGAAAAGCAGCAAAGAAACACTGTCAGTGGCTTTAACGTTATTATACACACTAGAGCGGACATCAAGCAAAGCTAAATATGGTCTTATTCTTCATAAAAGTCTGCAATTCTACATACATTTTTAATCTTAAATTAAAGATCCCATTATTAGAATAAGGACAAAATCAGATATCTTCCGTTTATTGATAACAAATTTGGTCGACAAGAAACAGTTACAGAATAGGTAAGTTAGTCTCTGACCTATGCTAGTCTTCATCTAGGATCATACATGTGCTTGCATAAAGCACAGAAACAAAAAAAAAAAGGAGGGAAAAATTTATAGAAAAGAACAAACAAAAGCAGAAAACCCAAACCCTCATTTTGTGGGGGCTTCACCTAACCATTTTGAAAATTTAGAGTTCTAGAAACAGGTAAAGACATGCTAAGAAAAGGAAAGAGACTCTCAATACAATTAAGTTGCTCTTGTAGCATTTCTGGCTAACAATTAATCAGACAAAAGTGAAGAATGTGTACTGTGTGCAAGTCAACAGCAAGTTAGCATCTTACCTGACCAATGCTAGGGGTAAGCGAGTTGGAAGGGATGATAATGCTGGACATAAACACTCTTAGGTGGCATCAGAACAAGAAGTGCAGTCTGACAGCCATTCATATTCTGGGCACAGAGAGAATGTGATAGGAGGTGTTTTGTCCAGGGGAAAAAAAACAATGGGAGGAAGGAATGTTGAACAAACCATTTCACAGGTTGTGTCAGCTCTTGGGGACTCCCAGCTTCCATCAGTTTCTCGGTAAAGGCCATCACCAGTTCAGAAAATTTTGAAAAGAAATATTTCTCCACAATCTTCTTTTTTCATTATCTCATTAAGCTGATGTATTCATAAAAGAACCCATCATCCCCAACAGCATGGAAAGCACTGGTGATGATGTCAGACAGCAGAAATTTGCTTGATGAACTTTCTGCACTTATCAGTCTAGACTGATTCTAACTCAGTTAAACAGAATGGATTTTAATTATCTTACAGACTCAAGCAAGATTATGGCAAGAAAATCAATGGATAGTTCAGAGAAAATCTTGCTAAAAAGTTTTGAAAACTGCTACTCTGCTGCAGGTGGATAATGGAGGATACTCAATTTCTAGGATCATTCTTGTTTAGAAATGGAGACTATAAATGTTCAAGTCCCTACAGACTTGTTATGTGAATGTGTTCAGTGGGCAAACACAAGAGTTAACTGCATTTGTAGAGATTCTGGAGCACTAATATTTATTCCTAGGACTTGCATGCAGGACTGCATCAGTTGTGATGCAAATGTATTTTTGTTGTGATGATGAAGAAAGAACTGTTTTATTTTTAAGTTATATTTAATATCATTTTTTTCATGAAGATACATTAGAGTACTATTAGATACTATTAATCTATATCCCAGATTAAAACAGTGCTGTTCTACAGAGAAGACTGGTGGGCAATATTGGTCCTGGAGCAGACTCTCACTACTATGCTGAAAAGTTTCCTTTTACCTTCCTCCAAGGAGGTGCCTTTTTGTTTGGTTGGGGGTTTTTTATTATATTTTGTTTATTCTATTTTATCCATGCTATTGTTAATGAGGCAACAGTATATGCAGAAATGGCTCTTCTACACGATGCAGGTGTGAACAGCAAGCAAATGTGTTGAAAGAAAGATGCAAGGCACAGTGATAGAGAAAAACTCAACAAAGCTACTAAATTTGGAGATACTTAATCCCTTGAAGTTTTTTTGATAAAGACATGAAAGTGTAGATTTATGCTAAAACAAGAAAACACAGAGAGGAAAGAAAAAAAAAAGAACAAAGGAAAAAGAAATTAAAAATTCCTGGGAAAATCTAACAAAGGCAACAGTTTATGACTAATTACAGAAAAGTCCGTAACTATGTATTTTTACTGATTATAAGGTAAACATATGCAGGATTCACTAAGAAAGGTATAAAATGTACATCTTGCTGTTTTAATGCTCCCTTAGAGACATTATTGTTTATGGTTTATGGTATAATTTTCAGCTTAGGATACCTCTTAAAGAAATACAGAATATTGCTGTTATTCTTAAACCATACTAAACAAAACAATTATTCTGTTATTTAAATTAAAAAAGTGAATAATACATGCTACTACTTCAGGTGAAATAAACACCTAACTTGACAGATGTATTCAAAACTATAATTCTTATAAGACTTCTAAGTAGGGTGATCTCAAACTGTCCAAACTAGTGATAGGGTTTAAAGTATCAGCAACAGAAGTGAAAAAAAAAAAAGAGAGGTAAACAAAACAAATCTATCTAAAACCATTCTATCAAAAGAGTAGCAGGCATATGGAACAAGCTGCTTAGTAAGACAGCTGATTCAGATAGCATAAGTAAGCTTAAGAGACAGCTAGATATTTTTATGCAGAAAGTGGCTTGGAAATCACAGCAAGAGAATATAAGGTTGAGATAACCAAAATGGGACATGATTATTTTAACACAAAACTCAGTTTGGTGTTTACTTTTGCTTTCGTTCCATTAAGGTCATTCCATAAGCATTTCATCAATAAAGAAATTAATTATATCTGTTTTGCATTATCTTTCTCATTTGTGTAAATGTTTAAAGTCACTAGAAGACAAAACTTGCTGTCTGGATATATTTTACTTGAAATCATATCTAAGGCTCTATATTTCACTGTTTTCATAAATTTAATGAAAATTGTAAACTAAGCTTGATTGCTTCCCATCCCATGCTGAAATCAGAAGACGTCTTGTCTACAAAAACTATTTTTTTTTTTTAAATTCCTACTTCTCTGTTACTGAGAGAAGCTCAATTGCTGTAGTGCTAGCAACACATTTTTTTATCTCAATATGACCTTTTAACTTTTAAGATGCCTAGGCTAGAGTTGCTCAAAACTGTAGTTAAAATACTGGTACAACTATCATTCTTATTACTGCCAGTGCTAAAATTGGACCCATGACAATAGTGTTTGGAATTACATGAAGAGTATGTCAAACTTAAACTGATTTTTGAATTGGGATTGTTAAATGAAGATCCTGAATTCACAATTAATCCAGATAATTTTTCAAAAATGTCTGAAGATTTAATAATTATCATTGTTCTAATAGCAGAAGCTAAAGTATTTTAAATATCTTTAAATAACAATAATCAAGCCTGGAACTTGGCTACAAAATAGTGAATTCCTACCCTGCACACAACCCTAAATGATGACAGAACCATAACTTCTGATTTACCTTAAGGTGTTGCTGAAGACAATTTTTTCTAGCAAGCTTTCCATCTCCTTTTCCCAGAAAACAATTTTTTGCTAAAGAAAAATTAAGTTATTTTTCTATCTTAATCACACATATAATTTTTCTTACCCTCCTTCAACTTGGCTTATGACTAAGGAAGAAATTTTGTTTATCCTCTTTCAAAAGAGAAAAGTTACATTGGGCTAAGAACCCTAATCATCCTAAACATGACAAGTAATCATGAGCACCACATAGCTCCACATTTGTTACTGCAATGACCTGAAATCCCAAAAGGTACTCGATGCAGGTTCAGTTTTCATAATATGTCCAAGATTTTATTATAGCACACTTGAGACGGAAGAGTTCATTCAAGTAAACAAATTGATATTGTAACTATTTGTAGTTATATTTAGGGAGAAAAAAATAGAGAAGAAAAAATGAAAAAATGTAGTTTGTCTCTCTATCCCCTGTTTTTTTTCTTCTTAGTAAAAAAAATTCTCATAAACATCCACTGCTGCAGTTCAGTGGCTGACAGTACTTAATATCCACAGTTCAATATATGTTTAATAAGAACGTGTGGATTCATATGAGCCACTGGAATACATTGTTTCTTGATGAATAGGGCTCCTCATCTAGATATAATGATGAAGGCAAACCTGCATTATAGGCAAAATCTTTGCACTATAATGAAAATGAGCAACAGGACTGGTTGGCTTAATATGTTCACTAGATTGCATATATTTTGACCAGATTTGGGTTTATTGCTGCTAGACAAACTGCTGTATTATGAACACTGGCCATACAGTCGTTTTCTAAAAAAACCCACACATTTTTAATTTGAGTAGCAAATAGTTTCCTAGTGAAACTTTAAAGATTTTAGAGCTCTTTCATGGCTATACTTGATAGATAGAAAACCAGAGGTTTTGTCTTTGTTTCACACAAAACTGAGAGAGTAAGACACACACTTGAATAGCTTCTTTAAAAAAAAAATCCTGTACTGCATCTTTATACAGATCAATGTACAATTATAAGCAAAGAGTTGTTGTGGCAAAAGGTCAGGAAAAAATAATCTTTCCGGCACTTATTACTTGGAAAATAAGGTCACATATGAGGTCAACCTTCAAATAAATACAGAATAAATTATACTACAGCATTCTAAATATTCTACACAGCAAAAATTATACTGCAATCTCAACATAATCAGAAAAATTAAGTTGAACATGTATTTTCTGGTGACTGTACTGTGGATCAGACTCAGCTAAGAGGCAAAAAACCCAGATCCAATTAATCAACAACTAATAAAAAGCTTATCATATATTTCTTCTTAATTATAAATATAACTGCTTATTAAGGCTGACTGATTTAATAATCTCGACTATCTCTAACACTGAATCACCTTCCCCACAACAAAGTAAAATAATGGCAAATATACAAAACATTTAAAAATAGTTCAGTGGTGCACTTTACTGCTTACAGCCTAGAAGCAAAACATAAATGCACGCAATGCTGGAGTGTTCAGTCAGTCTGATGCTTTAAAAAAAAGAAGTGTCTGTTTTGAAATAAAAGGCCTTCTAATTAAATAAAACATATCTGGAAAAAAATGAATTGGACACGGTTTGAGGAAATAAACATGCTTGTTTGTCAGAATGAATGCTGGCAGAATGTCCAGATGTAAGTCATTGTCCTGATATAAGTAATTTTAGCTGTTTCACAAACACACGTTTTTGGTACCTTCACAGAAAGTGAATAAAAGTATACTGAAAATCAGATTATATTCTTATTTGACACTTCTCACACTATTATTAATTGTGAAATCAACACTACAAATAGGAAAATGCGTCCATGAAATGAAAACATCTTCTGCTTAATTTTGACTCTTGTTTGATATCCCCAGCCTCTTTTCTTTTCCTCTTCTCCAAACTGCATGAGGAATGTAAATGACTGGCATTCTTTTATCTGCTGCAGTCATGTCTAGTTTGAATTTCCAAATCACGCTTTGGCAGAAGGACTGTATATAATATATCACAGGCAATGCCAGTGGAGATAAAATATATTCTAATAATTTTTAAAAAGTATTATTATTTTTTTTTAATCTACTTTGGACACTTGTGGTTTCATTTCATGTTCATTCTGAAAGATACTAAGTGTTCTTTGCTCTGGGCTAGCGACAAGATTTACTGTTTTGTCTGATAGTATTATCAGTGAGCTATTCCACCCTGATAACCCACTACTGCAATACTAATAGGTTTATAATGACGGTTTAAACTTTATGGTTTTGTAAGCATTGGAGGCTTCACTCACCTTGTTCCAGTGGTTGGCTTTTAGTTGAAGTAGTTTTCATCTTGAGTGCCTCCCTAACAGACATGTCACAGCAGGAGCCTTTGTTAGTGTCTTGGTCACTGTCAGCCTGATCACTGTCCCCATGCCCGCTGTCCCTCAAGCTGGCTCTTTCTGGATCCTTGAACGTGGAGCTACTGAAATACATATTAAAAAAAAGAAAGAAAGAAAGAAAAAAGAGAGAGAGAGTTGTATTTACTTGTTCTAAGTTGAATTGTACTCTCTGGCAAAGCAATTTTGACAAGAATGCAAATGGGGAAGCCGAGAAAGTTATTTAATAGGCCTTACCTTTGAACAAACTGCTGCCTGCTGCCCATGTAATTGGGCTCTGCGGGAAAATTGTCTGTCTGTGAAAGAGAAGGAAAAAAATACGTATAGTTGTACACTGGACAAATCTCCTGCAGAGCAACAAGATTTCCTAGAGGAGAAATGATTAATAATTCAAAAATTCCCTTAATCTTCAGATTTGTACATTTTAATTAAATTGGAAAATGCTGGCATGTAATTATGTGCTCAGAACAATTAAATGATTCCGGTCCACAAATTACCTGCTAAAGTAAACAATGAGGCTCCAATAAGTGGCATTCTCTGTTAGCACCCTGACAGATGACACTGTTTATGTTTTTTCATTAGTTAGATATTAAGACTGATGGTTATTGAAAATGAGAGAAAAAATTACTTTTGCATATTACAAAAGTGAATTATTCAATAATACTAATTTTTAATCATAATTACATCATCTGCTGGGATTCTGAAGCTCTTACTGCTGTAATGAAATTTCATATACTGCTATCTTACTCTGAATTGAAAAAATAAACAAAAAATTGAGAAACTTTATAGCTGAATAGCTGTGGCATTTCTTAGATGCTACTGGAAAAATGCAAGTATGAAAATATTTACATTTTCTCTCCTTAACTTTCATCAGTATTAATAGCTATGTCAGAATAATGAGAGTCACACATGCAAACAAGAACATTAAATGATCATTGTTGACAAGTAGTTTTTAAAAGAATATACTTTCATTAAGTCTGTCATGAGTATATTTTTAGCAGCATGAGCCAAGTAACTGTAGAAGCAGAAGTATTAAAAGCATCCAGACCAACATGGAGTCCTGCCAAAGCGAACTGAATTCCCCTTGTATCATTAGCTGAAGTTCTTTGGGAGAAAGAGAGACTGCATCATTCAGAAAATTCCGTATACTGTACATTCACACACGTCACTTCTTGCAGCTGACCTAGCAACAGAGCTTCTACTGTTTTCTGCATCACTTCATATCATCCCGCTATGCTCCACAGCAGATCTGAGTTTCTCAACAGCATCCAGCATATCAGTATCAGTAACATGGGCAGCACTCAATTAATGGAGCAGAAGGCCCAAGGTAAGGTTTAATGTCACACAACAAGTGTTTACACAAGTGACTGGTCTCATAGATAATTGGTTTTCCCTGCAACTCCCCCCCTCTATCTCCATTGCTTTACCTTTGTTTTGGTTTTATCAGAAGCTGGTAATCAGAAACATTTGCTACTACTTATGTGGTAGGAATACTGGAGCTTGGAAAAGAGGCATGAAGTTTCATCCAAAATTTAAGTCATGTTGTTTACAACAGAACATAGGCAGACACCTTTCACTCTCAAGGAACTTGTGAAACAGATGTGCTTATACAGAACTATCTCCCGTATAGCACATTTGTCAATGTACATCATACTTTCTTCTTGTTTCTAAACTTTTTAGTTCAAAAATTAAAATTATAACACATTATGTTCACATCCTGATGAGAAGATCCTGGCTTTAATATACACAATTAGAACAAAAGTTTTTCTTTACATGTATTATGTATCGAGTTAGAAAAACAAACATTGAAAACCAAAAGAAAAAAAAAAAGAAGGTGTAAAGATAAATATTTCAGCATTCTTATGTGTAATCTCTCAAATGTAGCACATCATATTTTGGAAACATCTTTAATTCTGCTGTTTATTCTTTTCTTCTCACAAATTTTAAGCTAGTATGTCTCTCCTGTGCAGCAAACTTAGTGCATATATATACACACAAATAATCATTATGATACACAGAGAGCTAATACTTATCAATCTAAATAAACCTTTACAACTGCAGAACTCATGTCTATTTTCTACATTTAGTATCTCAAATAGAGATATTCAGGAAAACTGACCTTATGCTTTTACTTACATAAGACATCTGTCTCCTCCTAAACACAGCTGCTACTAGGATCAACATTTCCATTTTCGTGATATTGGCAGTCAAAATATCTGCTATAAACTGCCTTTTCATCAATTCTCTGCTATTAAAGAAGTCACAGTTTTGCCCTGGAAATAATTATAGCTCATCCTTTCTGATGGTGCTAGGAGATTACTTAGAACCTGGACCATAGTTAGAAATGGTTATGCTTTTTGTCTCTGCTTTTTTCATAGCAAAGAAGATTTCACACATCCTGGACTAGCCAATACACAGATTTTAAAACGGAAGTTATGACCACATCACAGCTGCTGTCCTAGGAATGGAGCTCTTTCTGAGAAATTCTGTATTGACAGTAATCTTTAATGATCTTTAACTAGATAATAATTGACCAATTTTCTTCATATTGCATTTTGCAACAATACAGTGAGTTGGGTGCCATGTTACAGCAAGTTCATTACTGAAAAAGAACAAATGTAAATACTTGATAACCATATAGAGACACAGAACTCAGAGCTGAGTTTCTTTCTTTCTGCTCTAAAAGCATTAGTCTTTCTCCTATGAATTATGAAAATATGATGGTCATGTTGAACTGTAACATAGTGCTCTGAGACACAGAGACAGCAAAGGGAAAATTGCTTTGTGTATGTTAATATCTATCAAAAATCGTGATAATAAGCAAACATTTAATTTTAAGGCTGGGCAGTTTGGAGGAATCTTAGAAATGTAAGCATCTGCTTCACAATGGACTCGAGAGAGATATGAATGTCTAACTCCCTTAATTTTTTTTTTTTTGTAGTCCCAGTTGAAGTGAGAGGTCATATACTTAAAATTTTTGCACTTTAGTCTATGGAAGTGATATTACACTTTTCAGCTCATGCATTAATCATAGCTCTTTACATTGTATAGCTGTAACTCTAAGAAATGAGTTCTACTTTAAAAATCTATTGACAGTAAAAAACCTCTTGTTCTTCTGGATATACAGCCCTTTCTAGTATAACAGAATGTCCAAGCCTCTGTACCTCTAGCTCTAAGGTAGGTTTCAGTTCATCGGCACAAAACCGTCTAAAAGATAGTCAACTAATCAGCCAAGAACCCTCAATGTGCATTAGAGACATACAAGATAATTTATCACATTTTGGTCATCTAGCTTTGGTACATACTTCTGCTGGAAATTACTTTCACCAATAACCATAGGACAATCTAGATGACCACCAACATGTTCAGTGTATTAGCTAAGATACATCATATCAGAAGTGAATTGTATGGAACCTCCTGATAAATAAACAAAAATTATTCAAATGCCAGCACCATTAACCTCTTGAAGAATAAAATAAAACAAACTCCACCTTCTTCTTTCCCCACCTCCTAAAAAATCTCAAGAACAATCCATCTCTGAAAGTCACTGGAGTTAAAGAGTAAAGACATATTTTCTCTCTCTGTGGTTCAAGATTGAGGACTGGAGTATTAATTAGATCACCAGCTACTAAAACACAAGTTCTCCAGCAGTAGGCAATCATACTATGATGAATTTTCTCTAAAATTAAAACAAAAGAAGAAATGTCCACTGCCCCAGCCAGAGAATTAACATCTGTGATGTCAACCTAACTGTCCAAAGCTACCCTAGAGGAGTGGCCCTGTTTTTATGGCTCGTTTTCACAGATTAGTGGAACCAGCTCATTTCCACTGAGAGTATGCTGTTAAACCATTCAATAGATAATCTTTTTTGACAGTTGCTACAACAGATCTTTAAAAATATTTTCTTCCATCTATCTGTTCTAATATGTGACTTTAGAGTAAATATGAAATTTTAGGAAGACAGTTGTTAGTGTGATGTTGCAGAAAAATGTCTGAGGATTTCTGTACACACATTTAACACAGCTTTCTCAGAAGGATGAAGCTCTTTAAAAAAAGTAATTTTAAAAGAGGTCAGAATGCATATGAATCTTTCAAAACCTGCCAAAGTTTAAAAGAAAAGAGGGTTACTACCTTTCAGAAAATATCTTATGGTTTGATTTTGTTACCTTTTTCATCAGTGAATTGAGGAGAAGGAAAATAAAAGAACAGGCAAATTAAACCTGTGTAAAATACACTTTTCATAGAATAATAAAATGGGTTGTGTTGAAAGGCACCTTAAATAATATCTAGTTCTACCCCTTCTATCATGGTCTGGGATACTTTCCACTAGCTCAGGTTGCTTGCAGACCCATCCAACTTGGCCTTGGAAACCTCCAGGTATGGGGCACCCACAACTTCTCTGGGCAACATGAATTGGTTGGAGTTACTGGTATGGAGTTTCAAATGTGATAACATAATTGCTAAAGTCTAATAACGTGACTTTAAAAATTGTTAACCGGACAATGTTTGTTTGAACAACATGAACAATATCCTTCAAGTGCTATCATTAACTGTCTACAAAACCATTCATTCTATTGCTCATGGTAGAGCTTGCATATCATCTAGGTCTCCTCACACAAGGACCTAGATAGAATAAAATTTGTGAATTTGGAATACTGAATTTTATAGACCCAAAAACATTCAGAAGTTTGAAAGTCAACAATTAAGT
>JAWWLV010000001.1:59630824-59681459 GCA_035041135.1 Platyrinchus mystaceus | reverse complement strand
CACCCACAACTTCTCTGGGCAACATGAATTGGTTGGAGTTACTGGTATGGAGTTTCAAATGTGATAACATAATTGCTGAAGTCTAATAATGTGACTTTAAAAATTGTTAACCGGACAATGTTTGTATGAACAACATGAACAATATCCTTCAAGTGCTATCACTAACTGTCTACAAAACCATTCATTCTATTGCTCACGGTAGAGTTTGCATATCATCTAGGTCTCACACAAGGACCTAGATAAAATAAAATTTGTGAATTTGGAATACTGAATTTTATAGACCCAAAAACATTCAGAAGTTTGAAAGTCAACAATTAAGTTTCTACTAATTAATTCTGTAATGGCTACAGTTTCCAAAAGTTTCATTTAGAGAAAGGAAAATGAAAAATTATGGCCAAGAATAGATTATGAGAAACAAATTCTTCATAGGATCCATTAACCTTAAATAAACTCATAAGAAAAAAAAATAAAAACCTCATCACTGGAAACCGTTTGAACCAACCTGGGACAAGCACTATATACCACGAATTATGGGAAATTTTTTTAGCAATGGGCTACATTTATCTTTTGTTCCTTTTTTTATCTTTTCATAAATTCATTTTCACAAAGTATATGTATTTACTACTCTTGAAATATGATGATATTTTTATAAATAAAAAGGAGTTCTACTGTGGTTCTGCACACAATATTTTTTTTTTTCAGAAAAAGACAAAATTAAAATTACTGTGCCATATTAATCAATCAGATTTCACGAATCCTACTATTACTCAGTAAGACAACAGTAGAGGACTTCACAAGGCTTCTGCTTTCAAGAATTCCTGAAAAAAAGTACTGTCTATTAAAAATTAGAGGTTCCTAGCTATTTTTCTGAGCTTTTTTCCCCTTTTCAATAAAAGTCTTTGTTTCATCACAATTCTGAAGAATTCTTTGGTGTATTCAGTACCTTTTGTATACAATTATGGAAAAATAAGAGCAATTGTGTTCAATTCAACAGGTCTCTCTAACAAGATAAAAAAAAAATCTTAAAATCTTAAAAAAAGAGGCTATAAAGAAAAATACAGAGGAAGTGAGAGAAAGAAAGGAGCAGAGACAGAAATGCAATATTTAAGTATTCTTGACAAATTATGTCCAGAAATAATTGTCATATAAGAGATAGATGTACTCTAAAATATAAAAAAACCTACTTAGATATTAATTAGATTTATGAATATTAGACTCCTGGAATATTAATATTTTTTTCTCAGAATTACAAGAAGTATCACATTTTCAGAAATTATTCAATGCAACTCCATTTTATGTCGATGTACATACCTGGAACTATAGTAAAACACAAAGTCTTTGCTGACTCTAACTTCTTTTTAATTAAACATTAAATGCAAAAATGAAATTAAACATTTCTCCCCCTTATCAGACTTCCACTTAATATCTAACTCAAACATCTTCTGTGTCTTCTCTTGAAAAGCTTAATTCCAAGTATTCTTCCCTCCCTCCCCCCCCAAGAAACAAAGATCTTATATAATGGCAATGTCTTCTGGAGATAAAAGAATTGTATTCTGCGGAATCAAGTTTTGAATGTTAGGAACAGTGTGGGTTCAACATAGTACAATTTTTCACAAAGGCTCCTCAGTATAAGAGTGCCAGTTGGTGTGTACACTTAGCCTGAAGTAGTAGGTTTTGGTTCAACAAGCCTTACTTCATTAAGAAAATTCATTAGCCCATTAACAAAATAAACAAACGAAACAAAAAACCTGGGCATAAACCTTTGACACGTTACTCTACCTTTTTCAAGGACGAAATTAAATGGTCTACTATGAGCTCTCCACTCCCATTCTTTTGAAAATGCTTTTGAGATATAATTTATATGACATGTACATATTTGGGAAGTTTCACACTTGATGCAAAATGTGTATTTTTGTGTTAAAAGGCCTACAGTGTGTTTATGTGAATTTCTGACATATGCAGCATTCTTCAAAAGCACATTGAAAACACAGGGCAATAAAAACAGTAAAATGCACAAGGCAATATCATTCACCAGACTGCTGTACTCTTTATTGAAAGCTGTTGGTTGGCGACTTGTGTTTTCTCTTTCTCTTGAATGAGAAAAACAAAACTGTCAGAGAAAGAGGTCCTGAGCATTTGGTCAATTGCACAGTGACTTATGAAAAGTGAAGCTCTGCAGACAGACACTACTATCCTTTCCTGTAAGCAAAGGAATGCAGATTCTCCCAATGTAAATTCCTAATCAATGCACTATTTTCTCTTAGCAAGTAACATATTTTTTATCAAAAGAAATTATTGTGATTTATTGTTTAAGATGTCACACTAAGGTATTGCAGATATTCAGTTTTTTGTACGACTGGCTTAATGAAAACAATTATTTGTTAAATTTTTACAAGAGTTTATTCTGCAATATGCAAAACACAGAAGAAGACAGAAGCCTGAACTGCGGGCATTTAACACAGTGCAAGGATTAGAAAACTCAAGTCCCAGTCAAGCTTCTTCTCATCTGATTGATGATTACACTGAGTGTGAAGACTGAAGAAGTTAAATAGGTCAACATAGAGAGACGTATTTTTAAGTGATCCTGGTAAAAAAAGCAAACTTGAAAGACACTCAAAAGATGAGGTGAGACCAGACCCTGATCAGATTTTTTCATATGAAATAGAAGATTGAAGCATGTCAGGAACAAGTTTGCCTCTTTGTTGTCAGGAAAGTCAGCTCAACAGAAGCCTCAGCTCCATAACCAGAGCAGACACAGGATATGTGTTTGTTTCTCTCTAAGAAAGATGGGATTAGGAAAAGCTGTGGAAGCTAAACCCAAAACTTCCTTCTACTAAAAAGGGAATCAAGAATATTTTCTGGACAAAACTCAATTTCCTCTTTGTTTCTCAATGGTTTCAGGTTTCCAAGCCTCATTTTATTTTGCACTGGGGAAACATGAAATCTAATGAAATTAGCCTGGTCTCAGAAGAGAACGTGGAAAGTTGTCAAATGGGACTAGGAAAAAGGAATTGTAATATGAGCTTTTAAGCTGAACTACTTTTTGGAGAAGATGCAAAATAAGAACGTACGAAGATGTGCCAAACATCACCACATAAAGAGCTCAAGCTAAAAGTACAATAGCGCTATCACAGCATCAATAAATAAACATAATGAAATTCATGACACATTATTTCACTGCTCTGCACTGCTGCTATTCATTTAAAAATGATGAACATATTGAAAAGAATTCGCAACTTGTCAAATGCCTGTGAGAAATGCAGTTAGACTGGTGCCTTAAGAGGCATTTGTAAAGGTCTTACAAGAGAGTTTCATTCAACTTATATCAAAGTAAAGATGGAAGTATGGGAAAACAGAACAATAACTACTTCACCTGAATCTGCAAGTACAATGGCATCCAATATATTTACATTGCTCACCAATGATACGTACTTACTGAAGCTACTCTGTCAATAAAAACCACATTAAGAATCTTTTGAAAGAGCTTCCCTGTCAATTAGGCTGTAGATGGATTCTATCACTCCAGTTTTCCTGTCAATTTAATATACTGGATCATATTAACAGTACTGGCTTGTCAATAAGGCAAATCCGAATCCTATTAATAGAGTTACAGTGCCAATATAATCGGCTTCCCATTTATCGAGCTCCCCAGTATTTGGGAAAGCTGTGAAATGGGATTATAAGGTTAGGTTACATACATCTGTCTCTACATTACAAAAATATTTCAGGAATTGTATCCTGTTGTGTAAAGAAATATATGTAATCACTTTTTTCCATTACAAAAACTTCAGATGACAGAATAGTATAATTGTTTGCTATCGCTGAGAAAGCATTTAATCATCCTCATTTATCACATTTTTTTCTTGCTTTCTCTAGGTAACACTGCTATTTTATGACAGTCTACTTGTGTGCCACACATATAGAACTTCTAAGAGATGTATGCACTTCACCCTACCTGGTCAAGATAATACTTCTCCAGAAAATAAAAGGAAAGGGATAAAACACATTTTAGGAGAAAATATAAAGCACTCCTCAGTTTCAATGTGTATTTAGCCCTTACACTGTGCTGTATAATCTTGGTGAAATTGAAACATGTAAGTATAGTTCTAATGTAACAGAAACACCTGGAAATAATTAATAAGAGGTAGTATTTCATGCATTAAAAAAAGTTAGAAGTTCAGCAAGCCTTCTATTTAATAGAAGCCTTAATGAAGTTGAACATTAGTTTCTTTTAACCACATACAGTACTAAATAACTACTTTGACTGGATAAGCAGAATATACAACAGACCGTTAAACTTGATTACATTTTTTACAAAAAAAAAAGAAAAAAGAAAAAAGTAATTGTGTTAAAATATACTGGGTATTCTCTTATTAGATTAACTCTCTAGGTCTAACTTGAAAATATGAATTTAAAAAACATGGTTCAAAATGACAGTTAAAGGTCAATGATTCAAGCTGCCCATTACATTTTCTGGTAGCAGATGGGTGCAATGAAACCTAATGATTGAATTTGAAACGCTTTAATGCACCTATTATCTATGACTCCCACCATGTTGAGTCTACCTTAGTATTCCTATCAGATACTATGTTTACTGCATAACAGACTCAACTACAATCAGCTAACTAGAAAGAAATCTGCACTTGTCACAATATCCAGCTCATTCTAAGAATAATCATACCATAAACTCAAAATAACAATACATTTGGGAGTGTGTCTTGGACAGCATGTGTGGTTGTTTTAGGTCTTTCTTTTTATTTCATATTTCATGTTAAATATGAAGTCTAGAAATTAAGATATCAAAATTTAAGTGAAACTTTAAAAAACACTGCCTTGAAATTTAAAGAGATGATCAAAGTATTTGTTATTATTTCAAAAATGTTTTCCTCTTCTTGTGTTTAGAACCCCTTTTATGCATGAAAACAACCTTATCTTTTCTGACTTTCCTTCTCTTTTTTTTTCTTGCACAGATTCTACAGTGCAATTTTGATCTCTTGGCATTTTATTTTTAATTTTGAGACACATCTGAAAGTTCTTACTCAGCAGGAAATCCAAGTGAAGCCAGTAAGTGTTGCAAAATTTGTCTTATTCTTACCACTATTTTCCTGCTTCTAAGAGCAACATAACACAAATGTTTTCTGAACAGATAAAAGCATATAAACGCTGCAGTACTAGATGGTGGAGAAGGAGAACAAATTATGGCCTTTTAACACTGTCAGACTGTTTTGTACTTATCATATTTACTAAGGAGAAAACAGAGACACTGTATATTTTAAATCTGTTAACTTTGTGTTAACATCTATTCACTATGTTTACCTTTTTCTGTTCAACCCATACTGTCACTAAAGGCAACAATAAAACTCCCACAAGCCATGACCTAAGGTCCAGTGAAATCAATGGATGTTTTCAAATTGGTTTCAATAGTTCTTGGATCAGTCTGCTTACTTCAATTCCAGGCTAAGTGAGTCTTTACATAGCATGCTACATTCCCACAGATACATGTGCTGTATGCTGAAGAAAGTTGCATTTAAACAGATTTATAATGGCAGTGACAGGGAAAAGTGATTAGCTAGGCAGCAAACACTTTATGAGGCACAAAATTCCAGTTCTGTGTTTCTTCCCCACAGAGTGAAAGAAATTAGCAACAAAGGTAGAGTAGGACTTGGTTTTGAAGCCACACTGCCTGTACAGAAAACACACACAAAGAGGAACACTGAAGCTTTCTTCCTAGGTGACAACCAGAAGAACAGGGGTAAATCTAGATCATCTCCTTTCCCTTAAAACTGCCACCTTATCTCCTTTCTCTTTCTAAAATCCTTCTCCAAAAAAGCAATGATTCCTTTAAATTCCCTAGGAATTAGGAAGAAAATCAGAGATGCTAAAACTTAAATTATTATTTTCTGTCTCATTTCTTATTTAGGTCATGCAATTCTTTATTTCAACTTTTTGTTAAAAATACCCATCAAGGTATTCTATAAACATTTTGTGACAAGATACAAAGCCCTACTTTCATACAAATACCTTTGCAGAATTATTTCCTCTAAGCACTAGAAAAAACCCACACCACTAAATATGCTGCAAAAATAATGGCTGAATTTATGACAGAATAGTAGATCATCAAACTTTACAGACTCACATGGCCATGCAAGGAGATTTTCAACTGTAAAATGGTGATGAGTTGATTTATTATTTGTGACATAAGATAAATAATTTAGGCTTGCACAAATTTAGCAAGAAGTTCTGTCCCTAAATATATTTTAAAGCCATAACAGTCATGTGCCTATGATGAGGTGCCTCATAAAATGGAAAGTTTGATTGAATACACCATTTCTGCTTGAGCATAGTAGCAGTGGTCAAGTAGACTTAGACAATAAAAAATAGGGTCTTTCTCCTATATGGCTCTGTATATCCATCCACAACTCTGTCACTTCAATGTAAACCTACTGCAATATCTTACCATAGGACTCTCAAATTAAGTTGATTCAGAACAAGCAAAACAAAAAATAGTAACCCTTCTTGATAGGATCACCTCATGTAGGACACAACACCCACTTGTCTAGAGATTTCCACAGGTAACCTCTAATTTAATAGGTATTTAAAGGCTGACTTGGACCTATAAATTCTTAAAAGAGTGGTAAAAAATGTTCTGGATTGCCCTTCTCATTACAGCTTGCCATATTAAGATTCTGAACTCAGATTTTGCTGTATAATTAGAAGATCCACATCGGATATCGTCTCTGCAAGATTCCAGGACTAGGTAAAGCCATCTTTCTGTTCCAAACCAGTGCTGTTTTGTCAACATGTAAGACACAGCTGCAGGTTTCACCGGGGATAGAGTGACAGAACATGAATGATAATATTTGACCGAGGAGTTACTTAGAACACAGGGATTAAAATATGGATTTTCACTCTATCTAATTAGCAGGATGCTCACTCAGCATATGAGCACTTTTTTTCAAAGTGGAATGCATTGTACAACTGAAGGACATTTTGGTTTTGGGTTTTTTTTGTTTTGTTTTGGTTTGGTTTTTTTCAAATTTTATTTATGATCTCTCAAAGAAAATAGTTAATGCAACCTTCTCTAAATAATGTCCACATCACAAAAGTCCCCAAGTTGGCATTCAGAAGTATGTGTATGTGAAAGCCTCTTTCAGAATGGGAAAAGTAAGGAAAACATGACAGGTACAGTGCAAGAAATTTCAAACAAAAACTCAGAATCACAGAAGCACAGAATATGCTGAGCTGGAAGGGACCCACAAGGATCACTGAGTCCAACTCTTACCCCTGCCCAGGACCATCCCCGAGAGTCACACCATGTGCCTGAGAGCATTGTCCAAACGCTTCTTGAAGTCTGTCAGGCTTGGTACTGTGACCACTTCCCTGGGGAGCCTGTTCCAGCACCCAACCACCCTCTGAGTGAAGAACCTTTTTCTAATATCCAACCTAAACCTCCCTTGACACAACTTCAGGCCACTGCCTCTGGTCCTGTCACTGGTCACCACAGAGAAGAGATCAGTGCCTGCCCCTTCTCTTCCTCTCATGAGAAAGTTGTAGACTGAGGTCTACAATGAGGTCTCCCCTCAGTCTCCTCTTCTTCAGCAAAACTCATGCAAAAGAGAAAATAAATAACTTAAGATTGTTCACACTGCTTTTCCTGAATAATCCAACCAGATCATGTATAACACAGACTAATGCTGCTCCCTGCAGGTGGATCAAGAGCCCACATGAAGCCACACCAACTTCCAACTTCACTGGAATTCAACATGGAGTTAGGTGCTTAGCTTCAGAGAGTTATCCCTAGGAGCACAGCCTCTGCATGTAATTCTTTTATATGTGTGCCCTCAAAACTTTATTTCAGGTAGAAAAACCCATTAGAAGAAGAATAAAACTATTTCCGTGGGAAGTTGTTCATTTGCATCATTTCAGGGCCATCTGTTTCATGCCATTGTGATATTAGTGATAAAACAAAAGCTATAGAATACTAAGGGCCTACGATAGTCTTGGGTTCACACACAACTTTATTAACGTCCTGA
The DNA here is from genome assembly GCA_035041135.1 of Platyrinchus mystaceus. NCBI lineage: Eukaryota > Metazoa > Chordata > Aves > Passeriformes > Tyrannidae > Platyrinchus > Platyrinchus mystaceus. The sequence goes on along the minus strand of JAWWLV010000001.1, from coordinate 59,673,426 downwards.
TAAATTCCTAAGAATTATTAAACTTGGGTTTGTTTGGCATTTTTGTTTAAATCTTCTGAGGCACAAAGTAATAAAATACAGAATACCCTTCCAAAATATGCTAAGATCAACAGCAAACTCATCCACTTTCCATGAAAATAGAACTAGTGTCTTACTCATAGGATGCTGTGTATCACACTTCAGCACAGAGACTTTACAAGGCAGTGGCATAGCATTCTATTCCTAGAGGTATATAGTAGCATTGCTGCTTTAACCTTAACCACAGGATAATAAGCAGCACCAATATAATGATAATCCAAGCTACCAGTAACCTTACAAATGTGCAAGGAATAGACTGGCAGGAATTAATCTGCCATTTTCACACATCTGCCCAAGGGAAGTATTGTAATTGCAAAAATTTACTCTTAGACTGCTGAGACTCATAGTAATTATGTTTCTTTTTTAATAGAAATAGCCACAGGTAGTAACAAATTGGGTTTTGAGAGGGGGAACTGGGCATGCATTCTAACCCAAATTACTATGTAATTGTCTTTATTATAAAACACTATAGAAAAACTAAAACTTAAATTGGAACAAAACCTTTCCCTTAAATTAAGTCTTCTCCCGTGGCCATTCAACATGTATGCCTATTTCTTCGTTCACCAGTATCAGTAAGACCACTATGACTGCAAATAATTTATCTTTGTCTAAATATCTTTTCCGATGCTAGCCAAAATTCCTGAAGCTTACCTTTGCTTAATAGAGACAGCTTCCCCTTGCCTTACTTTCTTTTGTGTAAAGTACACTAACAAATATGTTGAAATCTAGAAATCCAGATACTCATTCCTAAGGTTCCTTTGCCAGTATCAGGGGATGAAGTAAAGACTTTGTGTGGTCTACATATATTTTAAATGAACTTAATTTTTTCTTCAAACTTCTGGAAGCCTGTTTGAAACAAATGAGCCCAGGAAAGTACTTAAAATGGGTTATTTCAGGCTTGAATAATTATTAATTTGTTACCACCACATTGTTGCAATGAGTTTTTGGGAAAGATCACATATATGGTGGCCAACGGATAAATAAAAAACTAAATAATCCAGGTACTTCTGCCCTTTGCAATACTATAGCCTGTTAGACCTGAAAAGAAGCTACACGTGGTTTAAACAGACAAAATACATTTGCAGATTTAGACAAAATGAAGATTATACATTGCAAGAAATAATAAAAAACAACTTGTTTTCACCTCTTTTTCACCCAGTGGCTACAAAGCTGACTGATACATTTCTAGCCTTGGAGCTGCAAGATGCAAATTATCATGTGCTTTTTAAAACCTAATGCAGTCCACTGAATCAGTTAAGTGCTGTTTATTTTCACAGGTTTCATGACTTATACCTCCTTTTAATCATCACTCTCAATGCTGAAGTCTCATAGCAGGATTCCATCACAAAGCAGAAAATGAGGTCCTTCCTTACCTATGCTCTTGTCTCAGAAAAAAAAAAAAAAAATACAACATCATTTTCTCTAAACTTGATGCTTTCTAGACAATATATATAAAAAAATTATATTCACATTGCCCATTGACAATGTTTTTTATCCAGCTAGTTAGTTATTTTGATTCCATTTTGCTCTTTTTTCTATGTATCTCCACTTATGCATTCATACATACAGTTATATCATCTGGCCTATAGCCTAGAAATCTAAACTCTAAATTCCACTATATTCTTATTGTCATCTGATCCACTGAAATGACGAAGAGATCAGAAAAGTAAACACTTGGTACTTTACAGCTGTGGCTGGATAATCTTGCTCGTGATCATCAAAGCCGGATTGTTTTTATGATCTTCAAATCTGCATATCAAATTACGCAAGTCTATGCGAAAAAGCAAGACATCAGGACAATCTCAGTAGAACGCTAGAAAATATAGTTGGAGGCTAAGTGAAACCAACAGCTTTTGCAGCTTTGCAGTGTTCTTAAGGCAAAAGAGAGAAGCAACAGGGAGCAGTTCAGGTAACACAGACTAACAGATTCTGCTGAATTTTGCACATGCTTATGCACAGCAGCAACCCCACTCCTGTAAGTGAGCTACTTATTTCGATTGTTCTACACTGACTTAAATTTAAATGCTCACTGATTAAGTGGTTAAGGATCATGCCCTGAAAGAAATAATATTAATTTAATTATACATATATATGTATATTTCCATAGGCCTTGAAATTACTTATGCACTGATTAAGGACATGATCCTGTTTTTTTCTAGATTTGTTCAAAAAGGGTATTTTTTACTCTGCTGGTAGTAGCTCAAGTGCTGAATATTAAGTACATTGTTAAAACAATGTTCTTTTCTTTGTCACCTTTAAAATTTTATAGAATTTAAATATTTTCATTAAGAATTAATGAACATTTGTTAGCCCATTTCAGCACACCTTTTTTTTTAAAACTGAATTGTAGCTAAACAATCATAAGTGGTTGCTTAGCAATCAGCAAAGAGCAAGACAGAAATATAGTAAATGTCAGTAAAGAAACTGGCATGTTCTGTGTTTGAATCATGGCATTCATTAAAAACAACTGAATAACACCAACAGAAGTTTAAAACAAAATTCTCGTAATAAAAGAATACATATAGCTGTCTTTAGGAACAACTTATGCATTTAAATGCTACAAATTGTGATTCAGATGTCTGCCTCCATAGAAAAAATCCTGTAGCTCTTATTAAAAATACATTAAAATCCTTCAAATTTTCATGAAACCATTATTTACCTTTTGTTTTAATTCAATTGTCAAGAGTGCTTCCAATGATTTTAAAAACAGTATATATCTACAAAGCAAGCAAGAGTTTACAGCTTTGAAGACTTGCAATTGATTTTTAATGCACCAGCTTTCAAACACTACAAAGGCTGCTCTCTGCTGATAAAGACAGTAAACAAGAAATTGTCCTTTAAATGTTCCCTTTAATGTTTTTCTTTAATTAAAAATCAATCAAAAAACATTGCCACATAAAAAATTTCAAAATTAAGACATTAAAAAATGTTTTAGGTTTTTGACACGCGATGCATTTAAACTAGAATGGAAACTTATCATGTTACTTTTGTTTACTTGTATTAGTTTAGACTTTCTTTACACTGCAAACATTGTTAATCAAAAAATAAAAACAGTTTATCACTAAACTCAGCTATTTTTACTGAGTGAAAATGTTAAAATTATGGTGAAATAAAACTAAAAATGATAAAAATACTAAAGCAAAATTTTTTTTAATACCTTTAGATTATTTTAATATATTGCTTTCCTCTAATCAGACCAGAGCTTATCTATGTAGATTAGTTACATCTAGAGTCTCATTTATCTAACCTGTACTTATTCTTTGATCACAAAGCTTGTTACCTTAAATGGTCTTTTATTGTTATGATTTGTTTTCCCATAATTATGCAATTTAACTGCCTGATTTTTTTGAATAAATATGTGCAAATGCACCGATCACATTCAACAGTGTTATGCTGGATGCTCAATGAACTGTAAGAGCCATTTCAATACAATAAAACTGCTTGGAAGTGTTCCAGGGCAAGGACTGAAAAATAGGAGTAACCATAGTGTCACTAGAACTAGTACAGACACACGTGTGTCATACATATATCAATAGATGGTCTGAAGCTAATTTTGCATGTCTATACTGAAAGAACTTACAATGCATATATCAGAGGTCCTACCCATCCAGCTGAAATTATGCATCTGTATCTCATAACAAGACTTTTCCCTTACCCTTTTGAGTCCTCCTTTAGCATGCCATGGAGTCTGCAGCACAAAGCCACCCAGTAGGGAACAGGATGAAGTTAAAAACTTTTCTATTATGGGTTAAAGTATTTTACGAACCTGAGAAACTCTGATTTGATATACATACCACAAAGCCAGCAGAAAGGTCCATGGCTAAAATAAAGGTCCATGGCTAAAATAAAATATGTTAATTTGAAGGATTTCACTTGTCTAGATACTCCCTCACTGCACCAAAGTGAGATACACATTGATCTTTATGCTTTCCCTCTGTATAAATAACATTAATAATTGGCTGAAACTATGCAATTTTATCTTATATACAGAGGGACTCCTCAATTTTGAGGACACATCACCCAACAAAAAAAAGGAAATATCTTCTCATCTCAAGCACCTGAGATGAACTGATCTGCTATCTGTTCTGTACAAGTAATACCACTATCTAGTGGAAGCAAACCAGTAGGAGAAGGAGGTGGTTCTTGTGTGACCTTAATAATCGGGAATTGTATCAGCAGCCTTTGGGATTTAGCTAGAAAATATATGACTGTTAAAGGAAGTTATTTAAAGCACTGTCTAATATCCTAATTAACGGGGTCATTTATAAGAATTCACTTGTTCTTGAATGTAGTACTTAATACTGAGTATTTGATCTAAAATGCTTAATAATTTACTTTTTTTCTTTCTCATAGGATTTACAGTAATTAATCCAGAATCTTCTTCTGTTAAAAAAAAAAAAAGTCTACATCAGACTGAAAAACAAAAGTTGTACTAAAAATACTTTAAAAAATATACTAATAAGGCTTAGAACATATCCTGGTTAAGACTTATGCCAGGCTGTATGCTACTACATTTCATCTCATATCAACAACAGGAGCAACTAGTTAAGCTCCTTGATGCTCCCTTAAAAACATAACAAATAAAACACTTAAACTTTTTCCCCAAATCCTTTTGCCACTCTCTTCTTAGTACCTTTTTCTATTTTTTTTTCTGTTTTCTATTTTTTTTTTCTACTAAGGCAACAGCCTGTAGTCCCCAGAGAGTTTTACTTGTTTCCTGTATTTTTGAACCCTTTAGCATTAATTTCACCACTTCTCTTACAGATGAAGTAGAGATACAATTGAAAGCATAAAGCTCTCAGGCTATCTGCTACAAAAATTTGTCCCAACTGCTCTGCGTTGACCTTTTGCCATCAAAGGATTGTTTCTATACTTTTAAAGATAAAAACAGAGCTGTGTTTCTGCTCCAGTCAACAAATCATTGTTTGTGTTCTCATCACAGAATTTTTTTACCTATTGGAAAACATCAGTACTAGTGTCAAAATGTCTTTTCTTTATATGTGCAGGCACTCCTCAGTCTTGAAGAAGTATCTCAAGATCTCTGCCTATATGTTTTCTTCAGAAAACAAAAAAACACCAAAAACAAAACCAAACCCAAACCATATACATCTACTTTTGGTATGTAGAATAAATGCCTTGCATAGCGAAACCTAAAACTAATTTGATAAAACATTTTAAACTTTTGTAGAAACAATGAAAGAAAGGGAAATCAAGCGTGATATTTAGAACATACATGTAAATATTAGCTGGTATGTCGCTAGTTCCTGGGGAGTAAGGCAGTGAAGAGAAAAAAAAAATGCTGAGGAAAAAAGAACAAAAAACCCACTTTTTTTTTTTCTGTTTAAAAAAAATACCAATTAGTTTACAACCAAATGTTATGACCTTGGAAGGATTTGTTTTTAATGACATTTTTCTCTCATCAGAGAAACCAGGTTGTATCTTTCATTTCTTAATACCAGGTGATATTTGTGAATATTTCACACATGCTTAATGATAATTTTCCATTTATCAATGTTTGCTGAATTTTAACAATAATGTTATATTGCACAGTTTCAAAAACATTTGAAAACATGTGGAAACATATGTTCAGCAATATGTTCAATGGAACCTTTGATTTCTTCTTTCAGTGGCACACAGGATTATGCTGGGTTAATCATTGGAGTTGATCATCTTAAAGGTTTTTTCCAACCTAAACAATTCTATGATTCTGTGTTACAATTAACATTGTAGTTACAAAAACATCTACGTTCCAATTTCCTTAATTCTCTGTAAAGATGCTGTAAGAAAAAAAAAAAAATCACAAGAAGCTCAAATCTCAAAATGAAGGGCCAAAACATACTATTCTTGGCTGCACTCCATAGCACTCTTAGTCACATTTCACTCTTGAACCACTGAAATAATTTATGAAGTCAAAATTATTGTATTGACTGAAATATGAGTTAAGTACAAGCCTTTTCATCAGTGTGGGTAAGGATAATAGAAATCTGACAAAATCCGTTGTTAAAAGACAACTCTTTAAAGGATCGATCAGTCATTGAAATTGCACTGGTAGTCACAAAGTTCTGTGGATCTCCCCATTCAAGTTTAGGTAGTGACACTGAACAGCAAGTTGTGGAAATCTTAGACAACTTTATGAGCAGTTGAGAGCTGTGATAAAGTAAATCTTGAATAACTTGCTTCATGTCTTTTATGTTATGAAACAGCAAGTTCTACAAAGATATTATTATTCTTAATTTATTGGTTAAGCAGAATTTCTGTTCTGGAAATATTTTTTTCATAATATATAATCAACTTCAGACTCTTAAATTGTTTTTTCTCTATTATGTTTATTGTTCTATATTACAGCATCTCATCTTGGAAAGTTCTTTAGATTTCACGTGGGCTTATATATCAAGAATGATCCTTTTGAAATAATAGTGTTATAAATAATACTACCAAGGAGACAAGACCAGAACAGATGTAACATGAAACAGGAGCTCAATTTTGCTTTCTCTGTCTATTTCAGCAACCAGGGCAGATGCCACAGTGAGTGGCATGTTGACAGATGTGCTTTGTGTCACTATATTATGCAGTGCTTCTTGACAAAAAATTAAGTATAGAAGTATAGAAAAGATCCTGTCCTGAAATTCTTACACAGTCAACTTCATTGAATGAATAAAACTAAAGGTACAGAACAATGTAACACAAAACCATACCAACTGCAGACTATATTTACATAATGCAAATATTAAAGGAGTTATTTTGCAAGATATCTAGCCCAGTAAAACTGTGAGAACTAGAAAAAATGCAACTTAGGTAGTTCTAAAGTTTCATTTATTATAATTTAGTGTTCTTCAATACTGCCCTAGAATATGCAACTGTGAAACTTTGGAACATATAGAGTACAAACCTGCAAACTCGCAAATGTTTAGAACTGCTCCAGTATCCCCTTGTTGCAAAATGTTACTTTGTACTAGTTGTAGTAAAAGAGAAAAATATTCCTCATTTGCAGTAGAAGATATAAAAAGTTAATACCTCTATTTTCAGATAGGAATTTAAATCACTGAGAATGAATAAAACTTCTGCAAGGAAAGCTGCTTCTCATATGCAGCATCTGGAGACTTCTTTTGCAATCTTGAAATTTCTGAGCAGAAGTTTCTCAAAGTAAACTATGAAATAGCGCATTTAAAGGCAAAGCAGCACTAATATGGCTCATGTATTTTATTTCCCCTGACAACACTATCTTCTTAGGTACTACTAGACACCTCGTGACGAAACTGCACTGGGACTTGACATTAATATGTTGCCACATCATAAACAGGTGCCTGAAGTATTAAGAATGATCTGTACTTTATCTTAAAGTGCTACATGACTGCCCAGTACAGCAGGTATGGCAATTCCCAGCTTGAGAGCTTCTTTTAGCAGAGTCATCCATTTTTAGCTGCTGTTTAGCAAAAGCTGTGACCACCACTTTCTTTATTCACACCCACTTTATTCCTGATATATTTACAAAATTCTACAAGTTGCACAACTTGTATAGCAATGAATAAGCTATAGGATGATCAACACTACTTGCTTATGTAGATAGCTTTCTACACTACTGTTATGTCACTTTGAGGAACCTATTTACACCTACTGGTGTAAAGAAACTATTTGCTTTCCTTTATGCATCCACTCTTTTATCTATCGGAAACCTGCAAGAAGAAATTGTGACTAGTTCACCCAGGTGGATGCTACAAAGTAGTGAACAAATAAGTTGTTAAACTGTGTGACTAGTGTATAACAGAAGTCACTTAAAGAGAGGCAAGATTACACCACTCATACATAACAGGAAGCATTTTATTCAACTGCTGGTCATTTTAGGTCAGTCTGAAACCCATAGTCACTAAGTAACACTTTACTCCACAGGCAATTGTTGATATAAATTGGGCTATGAGTAGAGTAAAATGATATTCATGAGAAATAAGGGAACTGTAAAGCCCACTGACTTTACTACGTCTTACTAGTAAGGTAAGTAAAAAAAAAAAATTGATTACGCACTCCTAATAAGAGTGAGAAAACTTGAATCTTATTGAGAAAGAAATTATTTATTTACTTTTAAATATTTATAGAAACCACTGGATGTACTAAGTAATAATATAATATTTAGCATGTATATATATATCTCCATAGATATATAAGTATGTACATATATATATATAAAGTTTTAATAACAAGTTCCTGTTAGAGAATTCTGCCATCAAACAGTTGCCAAGAAAATGAGAGCAAAAAAATGCAGTTCCATTGTATGAATTACATAATGTGAGATTATTGTGGTTCAGTAATATATCTGTAAAAACTAAAGGGAATATTTGTTTGAGAACCCTTATGCAATTGTTTACCTTTCCATTACTGAAGTAATGAAGACAACTGCTTATTTGGATTGACTAACAAAAAGAGATTATAAAGCAGCTGTTTGGATCTTGTTTCTTTTTTTTTTTTCCTTTTTTCCACTGGCTACACGTTTGATTCCTAACTGTGCAATCTACATATGCAGACACAGGTTTCCTGGAGTGATTAAGGATATAGCAGACCCAGAGAGAGGGCTGATCCTTTACTATTTCTCCTTAAGTCTGCAGTTTAAATTTTACATGAGGCAGAAGTACAGGACAAGACATAAAATAGTGTCTACATTCTAAATGCAAATTTTATATCAAATTTACTCCAGGGATGTGGAGATGGAGAATACAAAATGTATTTTAGTAATGCAAAACTATGGAGAAGGTGATCAATTTTCCTATCTAGCTACTTTAAATCTGAGTCGGTTCTAAATATAAGCCAAGAACACTGTTTCATACTGTGTATGTTTTGCCAATACAACTACAAACTATAGTATCAATAAGTATGTTTGAACACGCTGTTCACTAGGTAAAACTATATGCTTTCTAATCTACTGACTGAACCATCTAAACATTCAAAACACTCTGTGTAGATATTGAGGGAAAGCAAAACCAATATTAGATATACCAGTATGTGCTATGAGGAGTAACAGTTAACATTTTCCACATTTCTCATAATGAAAACTCTTATAGAGACCACAACACACTTTTTAAGGGAGGAAAATCCTCTTCTAGCTTTATATAGATCTCAGGGGGGAAAAAAATCATGATTGATATTATACAGTGAACACTGTAAAAAAAAAGGAATCATATTTTCCATAGGGATTTTACACTACAATTGAAACTTTACTATTCAGTAGCATCAATACATTAATTAATTGCTTTATATAGACATTACATGGTTGTAGGAAATTGTAATTTTCTGTCTTTTAGTAACTATTAAGCTTGTCAGTAGGGAAAAAAATGTGGAGTTTTTTTTTAGCATTCTGACAACTCCATTTTACAGTAAAAAAAAAAGTTGACATTACTTAAACAAGTGTCATTGAAAGTTATTTGTTTTTTAAAGCATGAATAATAAATCAAATTATCTCTGGTTGTGCCCTAACCTAAACTCTTTTCTAAAGTGTCACTTTTTGTTAAAATCAATTTCAGATTTTAAGTATTGCTCCACTCACCTAATTGATAGCAACACAAATTCATGATAGGCGTAAAATGGAATTGTTTTCTGTGACACAACTCAGTAGTGGGTTGAGGATTAGTTTGCAGTGACCTTGTACAGGAATTTTTTTTTTTTTCCATTTATAAATGTTCCATTCATAGGCCATCAGTTACTTGAATTTTGGTTCTTTAACCTGCCAATTACTGATGGCCATTTCTATTCAGTTCAAAGTATTAGATACAGCTGGCATCTAGAACACTTGGTGTCCACAGATCACAGGGTATGATAACTCCAAGGTATTATGAATCTTTTTTAGGTACATTGAGTGACTACAGTGAGACTTCTTTCCCACTAGCCGCATACACAAAATGAGTCTGTGTCACTTCTGATACACTCAGCTCATTCCCCTATGACTCAGAACAGCATATTAGGAGAACCGCAGGATAAAAGAGATATGACATTTCAAATATATTTAATAGCCATTATCCAGAGCCTGCTTTCAATCCAAACGTTAAAAATCACTTTGGAACATACCTGCAGTGTTTGAACATTAAGCTGCATTAATCATGAAGTAATACTTTAAATTAAATCAACTGGAGCCAAATTCTGCCCTCATCTTCACTCTGCAAGTTCACTGCTCTGAAATAAATCTTCTGAGCTTGGACTTTAAACTACCTGCTAAAAATTAAGTCATTCTTTAATTAGCACCCTATGTCCAATGGTCCAAATTCTGCCATTTCTCACATTCACAAGTCAGCAGAGGACAGTGTGGATATAACTGGCAGCAGAATGCAGCTCAGTTATAATTTCTAAATGAACTTTGGTAGAAGACAGAGCACACAAGTCTTTTGCTATAAAGCAATCATCAGTATTGACTCAGGCTGCTGGAAATCTGACTAGTTGTTTTGCTGGTTTATGACAGGATGTGAGTTTTGTTAACATTCGGGGGTAGGAGGGAATCACCACATACATCTTCTTTCTAGTTAACTAAGCAGAATTTTTAGCACTGAAGGTTGTTTTGGGGGAGAGGAGGAGGCAATGAGGCCCCTATAATAATACTGTCAAAAATATATTTATGAATGTATATTCTGAAGAAGGAAATTAAAAAAAATTAAACCATAAATCTTGGAAATATAGCTCATATTTATATACAGGATTGGAGGGCTATGATACACTGTTGCAATAGATGTCCTCAGTGTGCAAAGTTTTTCCCCTGTCCTGTTTGTTACCTCAGATAATATGACCACTTCAGAAATGCCCTCCCTCTTCTCCACCCCAAACCAAAGAGAAGTGAAACCTGTGGAAGTGCCCACCTCTGTCTGACAGTCTTCTGGAAAAATACACCAGCGTGCCCCCAATGTACTAAAAGCCTGTCCACACTCTCACGTGCACCTCTTTGGCACTGCCGTAACTATGTGTGTTTCAGGGGGTATTTTCTTTTGAATCACATGGGAAACATCAGTAGAGCCAGACCCACCAGATGTGGTCTGGTTCCACTTTCATTAAGTCCACCTCTCTTTAGTGACTTGTGTTGGTCCCTTCAGTAGTGCATTACAGCAGATTTCACTGCAGACAAAAGGGAAAATTAAACCAGTGTCTAAAGTGAGATCCAGGGTATTCTAAAAGTCTCCTACCTGAATTATGGACATCCGGCTCGGGGGAGCCTCGCTGGCGTTAGTCCCTTGCCCTGTGAAGCTGGTGTGGCAGCCCACATGTCCCTGGGGTACAGTCAGGTTGTTGGAGGCGGGCTTCAGGTACATCACCTCGGACCTGGGAGAGCTGAGGGGCAGGCGGGTCTGGTAGTCAAAGTACATGGGTGAGGTGGCCAGGGATGGGCTGCTCACCACGTTCATGACATTGAGGGGACCCCGGCTGTCCTCGCCCTCACTGGGCACCAGCATAATGTCATTCTTGCTGATCTTCTTCTTCTTGCCCTTGCCCCCTCCACTGCCACTGCCTCCTCCTCCCCCGCCACTGCCTCCCCCTCCTCCCAGCTGAGGGTGGCTATACTCGGCAATGCGACAATTATAGGTGCGGATCTCCTTGTTTTCTCGCTTGCACTTCACAGCAATAGTGATCATGGCAGCCAGCAAGATGATGGAGACAGTGCTCAGCGTCACGATAAGGGGCAGCGACAAGTCCCAGTGTGGTCGCCGGTGCTGCTCACCATTCACCTGCGGCTCACCAGCCTCGGGCAGGGGCCCTGCCAAGGCCCTGACTATGAGCTTGGCCACTGCAGAGAGGCTGGGCTTGCCATGGTCACTGACTTTTACCACCAGTTCAGCCACAGGGCTGAGCTCCTCCCAGTAGGGATGCAAGGTGCGTATCTCACCACTAGTGGGGTCCATCTCAAAGAGGTGCTCCTCATTGCCTTCCACAATCTCATATGTGAGGCGCCCACTCTCCCCAAAGTCACTGTCCAGGGCACGGACGGTGCCTACAGGGTAGCCCACCCCAGCATTGCGTGGTACCTGCAGCTCAGCAGTGTCATTGATGAGGGCAGGCAGGACAATGAGGGGTGCGTTATCGTTGACATCAAGCACAGTAACACGCACTGTGGCGTTGCTTTCACGGTGGGGTGAACCGGAGTCTTTGGCCAGCACACGGAACTCAAAGTGCTTTGTCTGCTCATAGTTGAAGCTCCTCAGGGCATAGATAGCACCATTTGTAGGGTTGACAGAGACATAGGTGTAGATGGAGACATCTCCCACATGCCCAGGCAAAATGGAGTAAGACACCGTCCCATTTTGGCCCAGGTCAGGGTCCTGAGCCAAGACTGAGCCCAGGTACTCTCCAGGGATGTTGTTCTCAGGCACCTGTAAGACATAAAGGTTCTTGCTGAAGCGAGGTGGGTTGTCATTCTCATCAAGGATACGGACAGAAAATGACTTGGTGGAGTTAAGTGGGGGATTGCCCCCATCACGTGCCACAATGGTCACATTGTACTCGTCTTGTGCCTCACGGTCTAGAGGTCGGTCAGTTACCACAGTGTAGAAGTTGTCATAGTTCTCCTCCAGGGTGAAAGGAACGGCACCGGGCCCGCCGCCACCGCCCAGCACCCGACACTGGAGCTGCCCGTTCTTTCCTGAGTCACGGTCAGTGACCCGCACCAAGGCAATGACAGTGCCTGGTGGAGCGGCCTCACTCAGTGCTCCCTGGCGAACAGAGACAAAGCCAATGGTGGGAGCATTGTCATTGCGGTCAATGAGGCGGACAGTGACCTTGCAGTGAGCAGGGATGGGATTGGGCCCCAGGTCCCGAGCCTGGACATCAATCTCAATGAGGCCACTCTCCTCATAGTCCAGGTTGCCCTTGACACGGATGAGGCCGCTCTGTGGGTCGATGCTAAACAGGTCACGGACACGTTCAGGTGCATAGCCACTGAAGGAATAGAGCACCTCTCCATTGGTACCCTCATCAGCATCAGTGGCATTGAGGTCGATGACAGCAGTGCCTAGAGGTGCATTCTCCGGCAGCTCTACCACATAGGAGGCCGCCTCAAAGATGGGGCTGTTGTCATTGGAGTCAATGAGGCGCACATTGATCTGCACCGTGCCTGAACGCGGTGGGTCACCGCCATCCAGTGCCGTCAGTACCAGGGTGTGGTGACTCTGCTCCTCACGGTCTAATGGCTTCTGGATGACCAGCTCTGGAAACTTTGTGCCATCACCACGGGACTTCACATCCAGGGAGAAGAGGCCATAGTCATCACGGGTGAGCAGGTAGGTGCGCAGACCGTTGTCCCCAGCATCTGGGTCGTGGGCGCTGGTGAGGGGGAAGCGGGTGCCTGGTGCAGCATTTTCCGAGATGTCCATATCCACTTGGTCAGAGGGGAAGGATGGTGCGTTGTCATTCAGGTCCTGAATCTCCACTTTGATCATGCAGATCTCCTGGTCGTTGGCAAACACCTCGAGGGACAACTGGCACTTGGCGCTGCGCCTGCACAGCGCCTCACGGTCGATGCGCTGTTTGGTGTAGAGCAGCCCGCTCTCTCCGTCCACGTCCAGAAGGTGCGGGGCTGAGTTCTCCAGGACCCGGAAGGTGGACTTGGGGCCGCGGCCGCCACCAGGAGCGCCACGCTCTGCAGGCAGCATCCCGCCTCCCCCCGTGCCTGCCGCCAGCCGCGCATCGCGCCCTATGTTCCCGATGACCGTGCCCGCTCCCTGTTCCTCCGGCACCGAGTAATTGAGGTTCTTCAGCGACAGGGCGGGAGCCCAGAAGAAGAAGAAGCAAAAAATGGAAAGGTACATCCCCGAGCAGGGGGTAGGGGTGGCAGGGGCTGCAGCGACGACCAGGGTTGTCCCCGTCTTCTTTGCCTCCTGCGCTGGGGTTGTTCTTCCTCCTCCGACAGCTCTTTTTTTTTTTTTTTTCTTTTTCTTTTGTTTTTTTTTTTTTTCTTCTCTCTCCCCACCCCTTTATTTCAAGTTCCTGAACCTGTTGCTCTAAAACGTCTGCAGAGACACAGGATGGGAGGCAGCAAATAGACCATGTAGCTCAGAGGGAGGGAGCAACCGGGGGGGGCTGAGGGGAGGGAGGGAACAGCTCCGGCAGTGTTTCAGCAAGCGCTTGCCGTGCTTGCAGTCCCCTCGCAGTTACTTCGGCTGTCCAACTTCTGCAGTGGGAGGGTTTCAAAAATCAGAAAATTTGCAAAAGATCTTCTCCTCCGGGCAGGCGATGTATTCCCGATCCTTGGATCCCCGCAGATGTACAAAGGATAATAAAAATAATAACAATAATAAAAAAATCGGTGGCAGTAGTTGTTTGGGTTTTCTTTAAATCAAAAATATTTTTCTCAAATATGTGTATTTATATATACATAGAAAAGGAGGGTCACAGGTCTGCAGCAAGAGATAAAAAAGCTTATTTGCTACTCATCGCTTGTGATGTGATTGATGGAGTGGAGGGGTAGGAGAGAGACAGAAGGGAAAAAAAAAGTCTCAGCTTGTTGTTGAAGCCCTCTTCGTGTGCAGTGAGAGGTAGTGAAATGTCTGATTGCACCGCGGGGTTGTTGGTTTTCAGGGAGTGTTTTGCTGCATTTAGAGATCTAATCTTGCATTGCTTGCGGCGGAGAGCTGCATCTCGCTGCCATCGGTATTTCCCCCCTCTCTGTCTCGTACACCCTCACTGTTTCCTTCCCGAATCAAAGGGAGTGGGAACGAGGACTGCAGGGCAAGAGGGTAAAAAAAAACATGAAAAAAAACCCCAGAAAAAAACCCAACCAAACAAAAAAAAAACCCAACCCCCCCTGCCCCCCCCCCCCCCAAGCAAAAACTAGTGTCCGGATTTGTAGTTTCCTTTCTCTTCTTTTACTACTAGCCTCCCACTCGTTCTTTTGGGGCGAAAAAATTAAGAAACCGACCAGCTGACCTTCATCATTAACAGTAAATATGTGTTTTGAGAGAAAGCTCAGGCCGTGCTCTATCAGCAGTACATTTGGGTTTCTTTAAGACAGGCCAGTAGCCGCCGCCACTACCACATCCTTTCTCTCTGTGTATCTATGCGTGTGTGCGTATGCGTGTCTGAGGAGCTGCACTTTCTCGATGCAGTTTAATGCCAGTTTGCTATTCTCTCCAGCCGAGAGGAAAGCAACAGGCAACCCATGGCTGGACGCATAGATTAAGGAAAAAAAAAAAAAAAGCAAGGGGTGGGGGGGGCCTGCGGGGGAGAGAAAGAAAAGCCACCACACACACACACACGCACACACACACGCACACACACACACTCTCTCTTTCTTAGTCTCTCCCTAAAAGGGAAACAGTCTATGTATTCACAGGGCTGCGCTATCAAGTGCCTCTCTTTTCTTTCTATTCAGCGTCTCCTTCCAATGACACTGCCGCCTAGTCCTCTTCATTTAGGGGAAAGAAGAAGAGGAAAAACAATCCTGGCGATGAATAAAGTGGGAGATCTTTTAATCGACTAATTCGCTTACGTTAAAACCTATGCAGTTCCGCGATCTGTGTGATGCATTTTTTGCAGTCCTTTCAAAGCTTTAACAGTCTCTCTGGGCATCTTGGTACAGGGGAGAAGAGCGGCGGCAACGCCAGATGCGTTCCCCCTCTCCCATAAACACCTTTCCCAGCGATACAGTGTATAGGTAAATACCGGGGAAGGGTAGCAAAATTTTATTTCAAGTTCTTTTAACAACCTGAAATAAATGAATGTCAAATCCAGAAATGCAGGTGTTTCAATCTGCTTGGATGAGTCAGATCCAGCGGAACAAATCACATTCACTATCGCCTCATGTTCCTCCCTTCACAGGCATTAGTTGCAGCTTCTTCCTAACGCTTCTCTGACTCACTCTATAGACAGGAAAAAAATTAATCAGATTTATATTTTGGAGAGGGGGAGGGAAGAAAGGAGAAAAAAAAAAAAAAGAAGGGGGGGGTGTCGGATCCAGCTACACTTTTACTATACCTCTTTCTCCGGGAGACTGAGGATCAGGAAAACAAGGCTGTTATCCACTCACTGGCACAGAGGCGCGTCTGATTCCTGCTTTGCTGAGTGTTTTTAACCACCTTTCCTCAGTGTTATGTGTGAAATAAATCAGAAATCTTTCAAATTAAAAGAAAAAAAAAACCAATAAAAATATAGGTTCCCAATACATTGCTCACAGATCTAGTTCCGAGTCTCAGTTCTGCACCGTTTTTTTCTCCTTTATTTGAGTCCGGACCCAAAGTACACAGTTAATTCTGCAACGTGTGGTGGGGAGGCTTTCAAACGAAAAAGAAGAAAAAACAAATATTCTTCTCTGCCTCATTGATGGGTGGCCCCTTGCAAACAGACGGTCGCCAGTCTTAGCCAGGCAGCACGCGGAGCGAACGCCGATCCCAGATAAACCAGATCCATTTCACCAGCCGCCCGCAGGTAAGTGGAGAATTCAGAGAAAATTCAACAGTTGGAGCCGCGCTTTGCTTTGCCTCGCGCGCTCGCTCGCTCGCTCTCGCTCTCTCTCTCCCCCTCTCTCTCTCTCGCTCTCTCTCTCCCTCCCCCCCGCCCCTCTCTCCGCCTCGCCTCCCTCACTGCAGCACTCGCGGGGCCGCCGCGCCGCGCCGCGCTCGCCCAGCGCCGCTCTCCGACTGCCGCTATTCACCTCACGCCGCGGCTTAAACATTGATACGGATTCAGCGCCAGCCAATCGGCGGCGCCGGCGGCGCCCGGCCCCGGTACCCACCGGCCAATGGCGAGCGGCGGGCGGGCGGGGGGGGCGTGGCCGCGGCGGGCGCTGGGTGTCATTGATTAGATCGGCTCGGCGGGGGACGCGCAGCGCGCGAGCGGCCCGGCCGGGCGGGAGCCATGCGGGGTTTCGCCGCCGCGCCCCGCAGCGCCACCGCCCACCTCCCCGGCCGCTCCCGGCTCCGCGTTAGTTGTTTATTTATATCTCTGTCTTCCCCCCCCGCCCCCTTATTTATTTATTTTTTGAGACGTATTAACAAGTCTTCCGTGTTGACGGGTGGGAAAAGAGGGGGGACGCGACACCCCCGAACTCGCCCAGAGCGCTGCGAGGGTGAGGACTTGGCTCCGCTGCGCGGTCCTCGAGCACCTCGGGGACCCGCCGCCCCGAGGATGTATGGCTGGAGGAGTGTGTGTGGATGGGGACAACCCCCCGCCGTCACCTCTGCCCCGGCCCTGCGGAGCCGCCCCGAGAGGGTCTCCCCTCCCCGAGGGGCAGGTCCCGAGTGCGGGAGCATCCCCCGCCTGCCCGCGGGGCCGCGGCGCGGGGCAGCCCCGGGTGAGGGGCCGGGGGCCACAGCAGCATTCCCGGCTCCTCTCCCCGCCCGAAGCGGCGCGGCAGGAGCCTCCCGGCCGGGGGCGGTGGTTGCGGGGGGAGGACCGAGGCTGGAAAGGTGCGTGCTCGGATTGCCGGAGCGCCGGTCCCGACCTGTGCGTACCGACATGAAGCTGCCATTTGTGACCAGCGTGTAAGTAGCAAGAATCATTTAAGGGGAAAAAAAAAAAAAGGAAAAATAAATAAATAAATAAAAAAGGAAAATATACTCTGTAGCACTTATAAGACGCTCCTGAATTATTTTAGGAGCGTCTCTTAAAAGATTCAGTTAAGGCAGCTGCTCCTTTGCCTTGCTCAATAGGATAACCTTCAGCCCTGAGTTATTATGTCCATAAATATCATTTGACTTGGAAAAAGTCTGGCAAATTTATAAATTCAAATCTTTCCAGACTCATCTTCCCGTCCTGAGGAGCTCTTTGTAGCTGTGAAACGGATAGTTTGCCACACAGAGCAAGTCTGCTGTTAACCGTTATAGAACTAATGCCCTGTTAAAATGCAGTGTATAAATAAACTATTCATACATTAGTGGCAGGGGAAAACCACTACTCTCAGACGTGCCAACGTTCTGCGTGAGAGCAACAGACAGACGAAATAAAGGATATGTTTACAAAATGGGCTTTGCTTTCTGCATGAGGGCTTCAGATTGGCTGATGAAAATTGGCGTGTTTGGCTAAGTCACATATTTGGAGAAGTTCCCTATAAAAGCAGCACAATGTTTAAAGTTTAGCAAACGGCAGCAGAAGCCCCCGAGCTATCAGGAGACCTCGTTTGACTGTACCTCGAGTCCTCTGCTTTCCTCTCCTTATTCTGTAGCCTTCTGCCAAACCTTCAAGATGTCTCAGGATGTCCAGCGATTTTAGCACGCCAGTTCTGCTAATTGGGTGGGGGGTGGGGAGGTCATTGCAATTATGTAATGGCTCCCTCTAGCGTGCCTGAGATACTGCTGCATCTGGGGTAGGTACTTGGTGTATGCATCCGATGGTGTGTATATATATATGTATATACAAGCTGTGGAGTATACACTCTGCCTAAGTGTGTACACATATGGTAACTCTAGTTTCCTTTCAGAGCAGGAGAGCACCAGCAGGAATAAAAAAAAAAAAAATGTTTTGTAGTACGGTGGCATATACTATGTAATATATTTCTGGCAATATTTCTCATGGTTTACTTAGTTTTTTTAAAAAAACCCCAAACTCATAACCCAGGATGAATTTGACTTTTTTGTTTGAGGAGGCTAGTGTCTCCATCACTTTTTTCTCCACCCTAGTGAATACCTTTTTTTTTTTTTTATATATGACTCAGCATTACACAATAAATACTCTGACTCCACAATGAAGGCAATACATTTGAGGGCACTCTGCAGTTTATAAAACAAGAACTCAGGACTCTGAATTAAGAGAAAAACTATATAACCCTTTATACAAGTAACTGAAGTCTTTGCTTGTAAAATCTGCCTTTTTTATCAAACATCTTGCATCTTAAAACATCCCATTGATACCAACAACATGCATGGA
This sequence comes from Platyrinchus mystaceus, assembly GCA_035041135.1. NCBI lineage: Eukaryota > Metazoa > Chordata > Aves > Passeriformes > Tyrannidae > Platyrinchus > Platyrinchus mystaceus. The sequence goes on along the minus strand of JAWWLV010000001.1, from coordinate 59,654,532 downwards.
ACACTTAGAGGAAAAATAAAATCTAAAGCACTAGCACTGGATCTTCAAATCTATGACTAACTGCCAGCTGATGATGATAAATGAAACTCTTATGCTTTGCTCTACAAGTCACTGTGGTTTTTGCTATTAACTTCAGCTTAGCTGCATTTTAGTACTCATTTTTACGTATGGCTAATTATTAGCTATTTCTAATGATCTCTTGGACATCATATCATCTTGGCATCTTTAAAAATTGTAGCCCTTAAACCCAGTAGAGACTTAGGTGCCTTACTGGAAAGTGCCACATAAAAAATGTGCCTGCAATGAATATATGCCTCTGTCAGGCTGATGGTTGTTACATCAGACAGTTTGTAACAACAAAATGGCATTTATTGATTTTAATCCACCTGTGCAAGTAATGAATATTTTATTTGCATGATGATTTTATAGTATATCTAAAATACTTTTTCTGTCAAATTTGTACCACTACGTATTTGGTAGCTTAGACTGGCATCATAATTTTACATACATTCATCAGTCAGAAATGAAATGTATGAAGGTAATGCAAATGCATGCCAATAATACCTATATGCTGTGCTATGTCACTATATATTGAATACATAGTGTATATTTATTGCTGAAAAAATGAAACAAAATAAAAACAAAATTAAAAGTGCTCATCAACAGCTTGGTGTGAAAGCTGGACTGTGGAGAGACTAATACACAGACAAAATGCAAATCTTTAATAACAGAAATACACATATAGAAGACTTACACTGTCTGACAAATCAAAAAAAACACATTAAATACTCTGTATAGGAGAAGTTCAACAGTGAAGCAAAGTCCAATATAACAGCCCTAGCAATTAATTATATATGAAGCAGTTAAATTATGCTTTGGAATACTACTTTTCGATACTGAAATGTTTGCTTATTGGAAGCTATAGTTTGACATCAACCAAAATAATAGATAGTAACAGGACACATCTCCAAATTAATTTTTTTTAAATGCTGATTTAATGCAAACACAACAGTATTCAGTCTATTTTGGGCAAGTGTTCATGGTAAAATCCAGTTCTTTATTATTCTATTCTCAGCAAGGACAGATAGATAAACCTCTGTGTTGAAATGAAAATCTTTGGTTGCAGTGTGAAGGGTGCTTGAGCACAGCCCAGAAGTCTCAGAACAAATGTCCCTAAACAACTAAAAGAAAACAGGGAGGCAAGGAACAGATCAATATAGTTAAATGTCAAGGTTCAGTATTTAGGTTATTTGAGCCTAAAATGTATCACTGTGAAAGCCCAAATCCAATCAGCTTGAATACAATAGAAAGAAGTAAAATTAGAAAGGCCAAGGAGCAAATTTGAGGAACAAGGAATCCATATATAAGACAATGAATTATCTGCTAATAAATAAACATGCTTTACCAATATGAAGAAGCTATGACAAAACTGTTGGACCTATTGATTAACCAGCTATAAAAGAAAAAAAAAAAGCAGAGAACTTATATTTCTATACTCTAGTACTCATAACAAATGAAACAAACTCATTTCCTCAGGTCAACTCTTTTTTAGTAACAAAGATGAGATGTGGGTGTGTACTAGGGTGTCAGTGGTGAGATTCTTAAAGAGCAAAAAGCATCTAACTAAATTGTAGCTATCAAGCATTCTTACAGAACCTGAAAACAAAGTAAATGAACTGTTAAAAATATGCAGTCATTAAGATCAGTTACTATGTCTGAGGATTAAAACATACAAAATCGTTTCTCTTTTAAAAAGACTAAAAGGGTTTTCAAGGAATTATGGTGTGGCAAGCTTTACTTTTAGTAGCAGTAGTATAAAATTTGTTAAAATGACAATTAAAAATAGAAATGTGAGAGAAGTACTGTCCAGAAGCTCAATAAAATCAATAGAAACCTTTCCACTGATTTGATTCATAAATTTGATTCCATAATAGCAAAGTAGGTTAAAAGGACATTTCTTCTGTTTATAGTATTGTTTCAAAGTCATAATAGAACAACAGGTAACATTACTTCTGTCACTCTGTATGTGAGCAGTTTTATGTCAATTTAATTGTGAGTTCACACCAGCAAGACATGTAGAAGAGACAGTTGCTGAGAAAGGGAATACAAAATAACAGTGCAGTAAGTAAAGGCAAGAGAGGGTAAGTGTCTGCAAATCATGTTAGTGTACTAATGGGAAAACAGGGGCCAAGAAGAGAGAGGAGTAGGAAAAGGACGCCAAAGCAGGGCACAGGGCTGTTTAAAAGGCTTCAGGCAAACAGAATTAGTAAGTAAGAGCTAAGCCTGAGACTGTCACTAAAAGAGTTGATACCTACAGTTTCTATCTAGCTGGGAATATTATGTTTACAGTTGTACCTGTATCATTTTGGAAATGCAAACAAACACACACAATGATTCATAAGGAATACAGGAAGGGTGACTTTAAGGCCACAGGTAAGGTCTTAGGACTTGTATTCTCATTCCTCTTTTCAGGTACATTATTTGATGACTGTTTATCACAAAATACAGAAACATTTTTTGCTTTTTTTTTTATTACAATGAAAACAGGACACACTGAGATCAAGCCCAGCATGATTCAAACAGACTAAATAGAAGTTTTCTTAATGAGTTTTTTTAAAAAAGCAATTTCTTTAAGAGCAATTGAAACATTGAAAACCAGTTTCCTACAGGTGTGTCTTTTAATTTTCCTCTGCCACTACTACCAGATTCCTCCTGTGTCTGATGGTTACCCTGCAGATATGAGTGGCTGGCTGAGAGGGACATGCTGCTGGGCCAGGCAGCAGCTGCCTGGAAAGGTAGAACAGCTACTTTTCTTTCTCTCAGGGTATCAATTTATCTCCCATACACATCCACTCACTGAAATGAAATTTAAACTACAACCACCTTTGAAATGTTTATTCCACTCACAAATTTGATTGAAATTGTCCAGTAGGTCACAGACGTGCTGGGCAGAATAATGGAGAGACAGACACACTCAGATAATGGTCAAGGGGTCTGGTTTTTACCTACATAAACCTCCTTTTAAACCTCCTTTAAAAAACTAAAACATTAAAAACTAAAATATTTAAGCATTTTATTATAACATGATGCCAATTCCAGGGTTATGATATGGCACAGTAATATGATCATATGATATGACTTGGCATGATAACATAATGCGCACACTGCTTGTACCAATGAGATAGGAATATATTGTGTAAATATAGACACTAGATTTTTGTAACATAGAATAGAAAATATTTGCATTTTCAACTAAAGGATATTCTCTGAAGCATTTGGAAATTTTTCTGAAGCAAATACTGTAGGGATTTTTCTTAAACCTGACAATTTTTGTTTTCATGGTAAATTGCATTAAACCTTATAGAGATCAACAATATGTTTTGCTTCACTGAATAATGAAGTACTTTACTGATGAAAATCTGTTTTGTGAGTTATTTGTGACAAGTTTGTAAGAGATTAGAACACATACACCCATCATTAATATAATGATTGAAATATTTTTTCAGAAATTTATAAATATAATTAAATTTTATTAAATACTTGGTTTACTAGATGGGATTTAGTTTGTCTGCCGTTATTGTAGGTTAATATCTCCTATGTCCTCTAAAGATTGTGTGGCAGGATAGGACAGATGTTTGTTGTCTTGTTCTCCTTTGGCTTAGGCTGCACTCTGGAAAGGGGGAGATTGTGCCTTCCCTGAGAATGCTCAAGTGAAGAAAGTTATGGAAATGCAGGATAAAATAAGGATAAGGAGGAAGGGGGAAAAAACCCCAATCAAAACAAAATCAAGAGTGAGAACAAACTCCAGTAAGTGTTAATAAAGGAAGGGAACAAAACTACTATTTGAGTCTTAGAGGGAAAGGAAAGAAAATGTTCTCTTTGGCTTGGGGAGTGTACTGTGTGTAATTTGGAAACCTGCAGAGGTGCTGGACAGGGACCATACATGGAAAAGCAGACCTGCTGTCTCACATCAGCATGAGCCAGTGGATGCTCATCTACACCTTTTCTATTCTCTCTCACTTTGGACGCTTTATAAAGTTTAGGGTTTTTTTAGGGTAAAATCTTATATTCAGGGTTTAAAATTTCCCTGGAAGTGCTAACAGTGCATGCTTTAAGGATAAAGTAGAAGCAGATCCAGCTCAAAGATCTGGCTAAGTGTCTGACATTGTGCAGATAGAAGTACTGATAGAGTACTGATAAAAGACAGAATAGGAGAAGCCCAAATCACAGAATCACAGAATTATTTGGGCTGGAAGGAACCCTAAAGGTCATCTACTTCCAACCCCCTGCCATGGGCAGGGACACCTTCTACTAGACCAGCTTTCTCAAAAACCTGTCCAGCAATTTTCTTGTGAAGGAAGACCAGTGTCTTCAGAGCTGATGCTGCCACCTTCAAGTATTGGTAGAAAGCAAAGGACTGAGGAAAACTCCAAAATAATTTACATCTGAAGTACTACATAGTCCTGAGCCACAGTAATTCCCCTCTGCCATCATTCTTCCAATTACTGCCGAGATGGGATGAAGATATTTTCTTGAAAGTTTTGATTCAACGTGCAGTTGAAAATCAAGTTCAGTTTCCTGAAGAGAATAAGCCTGAACTATAAGTGCCAAGTAATCTGGGTGTATAAATTTGCAGGAGATAAAATTCATACTGTCAACAAAACCAATAATAATAACAACAACAACAACAAAGGAATTAAGCCAGATTTCTGGTAGTTAGTTATTTCCATATTTTTCTCATTTTAGTTTTTCCAAGCTAGCATTTTGCACCCACTGACAAAACTGCAAACTCTCCCAAGGGTGTATGAAATTTCTTATACATTGCATACTAAAGATTCTACAAGCTAAATTTACCTGTTATGCAACCCTTTTGTTTCCAAAGTATTCCCTTATTTAGTTATGCAGTTAGTAGCTCTACTTTAAACATGACTGATTGCAACACTGTAAACAATTCTGTTGCTAAATCTCTCAGAGAAATGGAATCCCATTTACTCTCTCCTAGCTGCAATTTCGGAAGATTAGAAAGAAAAAAACCAAACCAAAACAAAACCAAAAAACCAACCACCAAACCCAAAACAGGTAATGAAACTGTCTCTGCTCCCCATCCCAAAAGTTCAGGGACACAACTAGGAATAAATGATGATAATAAAAAAATCTGTCGAGTGTTACATTTGTATGGTTGCCTTTTAAAAGGGAGCAATGTCTTTAGAGTTTCTGTAGGTGAAAACCTTTCTTTGCTAGCTTACCCATCTATTTGAAACCAACCATCTAGTTTTGTTCCTGCTAACCCTTTTCATTTGTATACTCCTGTGTGAGCTCTAACATAAACAAGACTCGTAAACAGCAGACTATAGATAAGCTTTCAAAATATTATGTGGCATTTTGCCCACATATCTGTCAAGTAAAAGGTTAGAATCTTCACTTTTTAAAGAAAAACATACCAATTAGCAGCAAGGCAAGGCTGTCTAGAGCATGAGGTTTTCAAAGTTTGACATGTCTGTATGTGCAACACAAGCCATTTATTTGTACCAAGCTCCCTTTCATCTCCTGATGGCACTTGAGAATTCAGGGAGGGCCCCACCTCTGGTGAATTTGCTCCCAGGAATTACAAAATAAGGTTCTTTGGCCCACATGTCCAATATAGCTACAGCTCAGTAATGGAGTAGCAGTTTGATTGTTTTGCACTGTTTGGCTACCAAATTGAGGGCTCAATACTGGTTTTAGTGGCATAATCACCAAATAGGATTGTCAAATGCTCTTATCCCCACAGAGCAGGAAAATAAGGGAGACTTGAGGGCTTGCTTCCTGGCATGGGCTGGTGTTACTGCAGGTCACAGCAAAAGCTGAAGAGTGATGACAGCAGCCTGTGAGGGGCCACTGGTCCCTGTCCTGATGGGGCATTGGCAGCTGATGCTCAGGGCCACGCAGGACTTTGGCTTCATCCCCTCAACACATTGGCCGTCTGAGATAAGCTAACCTGACAGTTGGCTGTCAGCACAGAGCAGTAGGGGTTTGTGCTCCCCTTAGAGCCAGGGGCAAGCAAGAGAGGAAATAATGTTTCTAAAAGTCATAATTCCTTTCTCCGTTTGCTCCTGGGATGGTTCTGCTATACATCCCCCTTTCTGCAGGCAAATTGTTGTCTTACAGTCTTGTCATAAGTGATTAGTCAGAATCCAGTGCTATAAAAAAGCCAGAACAAAATGTAATAACCAAGGTGCAAAATTAACATTTAAAAGAATCCTGTAACCTGCTGCAAAAACAAAAACAAAACCTAAAATTAAAATATGAAATACTATATCCCTGAGACCACTAAAAATGCTTAGTAAATTTATCTATCTTTATGAAAGACATTTTGAAAAGGCTTGACTTTTTAAAATTGCAAAGCGTCCATTTCCTGGAAATTAGGTCCTTTAAGGCATCTTAATGATGCCTTAATAAAATCCCTTTTTACTCTGAAAAAAATTTTTGAAAGGCACATATTGTTGCATAATGTATGTAAAAATGGAAAAAGTAGGAGAAAAAACCAACCAAACAAAAATCCATGCAAATATAAATCCTAGTTAGTATTTCTGTCATTAACTTTGATCTGCTAGGTACCAAAATAGGTTTTAGTTTTATGCAAGAAAGTGTATTCATGGCTGCTGCCCTGAGGAATTTATAGTGTCAGTAAATTAACATAAATGAATTGCAACAATTTTCTGTTTTATTATAATTTCTAAAATTGTTAGCAGACTTAACGGTTTTATATACATCTAGAGATAACATCTGAATTGCAAATAAATCACTACAAAATATATGTTGCCGACAGTTTTATTTAATGTGCAGGGGCATTAAATATTTAAATGGCTAACTTCTGCTGTTTGCCTATTCCACTAAATGTGTCCACTGTAGTGTGTAAATGAGAGTGTACTATATTAAAATGGGTAATATTTTAAGTTTTGTTTTATACTGCAGGTATTTAATTTAGATCTAATGAATCAGTTATGTTGCTAAAATAGCATAGTTATTTTAAATACATTTATTTAGATGTAGGGAATATATAATTGGGTTTTTTATTCTTTTTCTGCTTCTGTATCTCTTAATAACTAGTTCCTATTTAACATGTACTAATTCCTATCAAACCTAAATGAAATGCTTTTTGGAGGATTGCTCTTTAAAGTCTTACTGAAGAAGTAAAATTTGTTTTTTTAATTAAAAACTTAATTTAAATGACAAATTAAGAGTATGTAAACATCTCTGAGGAACAAGTACATGCCCTTTGGTTAGGGTGAATGATGATCCAGCATCAGTTAGATCCTCATTTCTGTACGGGCAAGGCCATACACCCTCACTGCATGGGAAACTAGCTGACAGGGTGCTGCAGTGCAACTCCTCCATAATGCTGGCTGCTCCTGATGTGTGAGAGCACGAAACCTGTCTCAGGGTGCATCAGTCAAGTTCATCTCACCCTTATCTGAAGGTGCTTAATGATTCAGGGTATCAAAAAGACCAAGTTCTTCATGAAGACGAGTTGATAATTCTGCTTTTTTGTCCCAGTAGAGAAGTCTGCCATAAATATAGTTTATCTGGAGAGGGACCTGACATCTTCGGTCGACAGACTCGATACAGTGGAACGAAATCCCACAAGAAACAATGACCATTTTACACTGCAGCAAGTTTCTGCTTCAGGTGCAAGGCTTTTCTCTTTACTTCGCTTGCTTTAATGGAAATACATAGCAAAATTTATATGTAGGTATCTTTAATTTATTGAGATGAAACAGGTCATATATTTTTCTTTAAAACAAGGGTGGCAGAACAAAATTAAAATAGATTAATTTGTACCCCTTGGTACACTAATATTTGTTTTCATCCTACAGTGATATCTGTCAAACACCTGTGTCTTGAAGAAGACCACATATAACCAAAAGAAAGATAAAATCACTGCTAATATGTGGTGTCAGGGACTCAAGCTGTATGAAATATATTAGGTCACAAAAATGTCTGAATTCAGACACTGTTGAGCTCTTATTACAGGACATAATCATATAGAAAACTGCTGAAGAAGTGCATTTTAAATTGCTCTGCTATTTTTTCTCTAAGAAAATGTGGCGTTCCTGATCATTGTCTCTGATCTTTAAAGGCTGTAGTCATGTTAGTGTAGCATTCACTTCTTCAGCAGAAGTAAATTGTCTCTACGGTGTTATGACTGTAATCCCGATTCTCTTGCAGAACTTTAGCTGCTTGTTGCATTTACCTACCAAACGCTCATCAAAGCATAGCCAGATTTAAGCCTTTTCCTACATGATCATTCTGTTATCCTTTGGCCTGTGTGACACAAAAATCACAGAGGTTGCCAAGAAATTAAAGTTACAAACACATTTAATGAATTAATGAACTTTGAATCACAGCTTCTTTCAGTTTTTGTTGTTGTTGTTATTGTTGTTTGTTTGTTTGTTTTTGTGGGATTTTGTTTGTTTGATTGTTTTTTGGTTGGTTCGGGGTTTTTTAACCAATGCGTGTGAGGAGAATTCTAAGTTTTTGCTTGTGACTATTCTTCAGTTTCATGTAGCAAGCTCTTTGGTTTACAGACTTTATGGGAAAGCATTCACAAACAGGGACCATTGTTTATTGTCTTGTAGTAAACAGCAACTCTCTCTAAGAACTGGCTACAGTACCCTGGGAATTGGGTCCAAACCTCTGAAAAACAACTTATCATACAGTAAATGCACGAAAGAAAAATGGTTAAAAATCACAGGAGGATTTTGAAAGACCTCAAATAGATCAAATTGTTGTCTAAGCTGTCTAGCTCAAAGAGTTTGAAATAGCTATAATACAAAATTACAGCTGGCAGATCTAAGCAATACATCACCAAATGCCCACCTACACAAAGTGTATGGCCTCTACTAAGAAACTAAGTAAATTTTCAGATTAATATTTAATGTCTTTATTCTGCTTGGAGACATTATTCTTTTTCATGACTACGCTCATTTAGAGTTGAAGCTGTAGATGCTTTCTGTTAGATTCTAATACACGTCCTCCTTCGAGTCAGTGGACCAAAAAAAATGACAATTAGTGTTCACACCTGATCACATAAAGGGGACAAAGATGGTTAATAAATGGAGTTAGGCAAATGCTAAAACTTTGGGAGACTTCCTGTTGTGTATAACTGGCATGAATTTAAAATTATTAAATAAATTTATAGTTGGCTATAGTATAACCAAGGTCTAGCACTTAACGTTTCTGAATAGAAGAAAAAATTATTATTTGGTTTAACAGGTCTTTTCTGGTATTAGGCATAGTTATGCAATTAATTAGGAAGAAAAATATGGTAAAGACATGTTCTTTTTTCCTTCTGGTGGGTAAATGCCTGGTGTCAACATGAACAGAAATGTAACTAACATTTCTAACGTATCAGGACAATTATTTGGAATATTGACCTGCAGAATAAACAAGTCTTGAGGTTTTGTCATCCCTTCTAAATGTCACAGCACTGAAAATCTCACAGGGACAAAACTGTAAAGTTAAAAGAAAAGATGCTTTGTTCCACAGCAAGAAAACTGAGACCCATGAGCTAAACACCAGTGACGACTACTGTCATATCTTAAAGACATCTTTCTTCCTTCCTTCCTTCCTTCTTTCCTTCCTTCCTTCCTTCATGCCTTCCTTCCTATCATCTTTCAAGTGAAAATATAGGAATCTCTTTACATAATTTCATCTGTCCATATAAAACATTTCGCAAAAGCAAAATGAGTATTTAATTCCAATTATATGTTGTTTATTTGCAGTCAAATAAACAAGTTTGCATAATTTGCATTGAATTAATGTGTTCAATTCATTAGAAATGAAAGGCTGGGAGACAACTCATTTTAAACATGGAGAATTGTCTTCATCCCTCTGAAATCAGACAGAATTTTGCCGTTCATTATCATGGCAGAAAAAGTACACACTGTGATACTGAAAATAGGGGTTTTTTTTAATCTTAGTATAGGTGAGCAAAATAATAATTTAGTTTGGAGTCAATAATTTGGAAGATTGCTACCATACCAGCCCTAATAAAATTACCCCACTAAAAGAAAATGTAAATTATTTAAAAATAAGTATGTTAATATACTTGGCTGCCACACTGAAATTCTGCTTTAATTTGGTTCAAAGATATGCTGAAAAAGAAAAGATAGTCTCTTCCAGTGAAATTTGAATTTTTAATTTTTTTTTTTTCAAATGCAATACTTGCATCAAAACATTTAGATTAAGTCATTATCAACACTGACTCACTAGCACCACAAAGTGGGAGTAGAGTCTCTGGTACATTTTTACTACGACCAGTGCAATTACACCTGACATTAGCAGGTGTGGTTGAATTTAACAAGATAATTTAATTTTAGATGTCAGTATTTCTAGCATTGTTGGTGTATTTCAAAGAAAGAGTAATAAGCAAACTTGCATCAGCATTGTTAGAGCAGATAACTGAATGGTTGGCATGACTTTCCAGATGTGTGGAGTATATGTCACAAATAATGTGAAAGCATATTTGAGTTTAAGCAGCTAGTGATCAGTGTAGCATGTTGAGCTCTCAGGCAGATTAATTTCTATATCACTTTATGATGACACATTTTTATCTCTTTTGCTGTTTCAATTACTTTGATAAATTGGGGAAGGGGATTGTTTTCTCACAGTAGCATCAGATACAGAAATTTTAGTGGATTTTTTTTCTCATTTATCTACATGATATAGTTTAAGAAGCATACTGCTAATTAATCAAATTAATTACATATCAAGATGCAAAGCTTGTGTGGTCAGGCTTTTTTGTTATATTATCTGTTTTGTTAGCTCATTTCATAGCTAAGCTAAAAGAAATGTATCATACCACATTTGCTTCAGAAAGAGTTACTGATTTGTTACTGCAAGTTTTTGCTTCCATTTCCCACTGCTTCTAACAATAAAACTGATAGCAATTGACCTTAGATGCTTCTGGTACTATAATATCATCAGCAGTAAAGATTTACAAACATTAATTTAACTGGCAATAGATTATAGAATCTTGTTGCTTAATAGCTGAATTATGGGAAAGATTTGTATGATAAACAAGCTGAAATGTCCCTTGCCTGAGGAAACTCCTAGGAATAAAAGGTTCTGTTGTGTTTGTGTGTCTGTGGCTTTTTTTCATTTCCCAACTTTTTTTTTTTTTTTTTTTTTTAAAGGAGAAAAGAGATCAAACTGCTGCCGCATCTTTTAGTAGGAGCTGTTTTGTGGACAGGCAGCATATTTATTTCAAAACTAACTATGGTTCAAGACTCTTTTGAGAAAGTCACAGAGCTAGTAGCATGATCTCAGAGGTCATGTCTTAATGAGAATCAGAAGTATACTTTACTCCATAATAAAGTCCAAACTGTGGTTTAAATATGTATCAGCCTTCAAAGGAAAGGCAATCTGGTGAAGGATCCAAATTTTTCAAGTATTCTGACTCACACTTAGTAAACACTATTCATTTCCTTTGCTCGACCATAAATCTGGAGGAGAAGAGAACTGGAAATATTTTTGTTTAATTAGTATGAATATATTTAAATGCTACTTCGTATGTTTATTTACAGTGTGATGTAGGATGATGAAATAAATTTCGTAATTATTATTTCTGCAATGTCATTGTTATACCTGTAACTTCACAAATGCCTTGTATTTTCAGAAACAAGACTTGCTCCAAAGCACTCATAAAAAAATTTGCACAGAATGAGCAGAGACATGAAAGAGGAAAGTGAAGTTGGTTGGCAGGTTAGAATAGAGAGGATATTTTAAGCACTGTAAACAGTTTTGGGAATAGAAACGGGAAGTCATGCATGAGATATGGATACACACAGTAGGCAGGCCAGTATCAGAGCCAGAAAAGAGTAAGAACTCAGTCCAGGGTTAGACTAAGGCAGACGCTTGCAAAGCCTTGAAATTGCAGAGGAGAAATTTGACCTTGTAGTGTAGTGAGATGGAAAACCAACTGAGGGACTGAGAGAGGACTTGACATGATCTGAGGGGGAACAAGATAACCTTGGTCGCAGTGTTTGGAGTGAACTGGAGAAGGGAGATTAGAGAGAAGCAGGTTACAGTGGCTAAGAGGTCACAGCAGATGAGAGATAATGAAGGCATGAAGCAGGGAGGAAAAGAAGATGAATAGCTGAAAATAATCTAGATAGAGAAAAGATATGATTTGTCCAAGGAGCCCAAATTCAGGTGTTTGAAATTTTGTATTATGTAAAAAAAATATATTCAAGGCTTCTGATGTGTTTATTTACTATTCCATTGGCATGCTGCAGGCAACTTACTGTAGTAAAAGTTACAAAGCTTTCTATATTATCTCTGTCATTATCTGTCTCTATATGTTCATATGTATTGATAAAAAGATATTTTTATGTTTTGACTGTAGAGCAGGTTAATGGAAATCAGGTGACACAAGTTTATTTTGCTGACTCTATCATTGTATAGCCCATTGTATCATGGGCAGGTTATTTCTATTTGCTGTGCTACAGTTTCTCTGTCTGTAAAGCAGTGAAAGCAGTTCTTCCCTTTCTTTGCAAATTTATAAATGAAAAAGGATAGGTACTGTTCAGTGGATGTAGAAATCTCTGTAGAGCTCAGTTAGAAGATGATATCAGGCCCCTCCATGTGGACACCTTCATAACCACCACTTCGTCTTCTACAGTGGCAGCACACCAGTTCCTGATATTGGGGTGGGTCCAGATGTGTTTGGGGTTGCAAGAAAGATGAAAATGACTGTGCCTGAGTAGGTAGTTTTGACTGGAGGTGTGACAGCTCAGCTGTATCTGAAGCCACCAGAACCAAAAATTTGCAGACACACTTCACGTACCAGTTGGCTTGGCTTTGAAACATGTGCTGTCAAAAGCATGTGTTCTTCCCTGAGAATGCTTCATTCAACATGCCAAAGGTCTTTTTAAAATATTGGTAAAATAAGACATAAAGCAGACAAAATACTTGTTGGGAATTTCATTTGGGAGTACCAATATGTTTGGAGTGTCACAATTCTAGTTCAGAAAAACTGCAGGCAACAAATGATCATGCCATAGAAGACAGAAAGAAAAAAATATAGCTAACACATTAATCATAAGCCTAGAAACAAAGAGCAAGTCAGCAGTAAACACAGACATAATAGTGACCGTAATTTTTGCTAAATCACAATTAGATTCTGCACTGATGAGCTAAAAAAAAAAAAGGTGAAAGGGTGGAAGCTGGCAAAGAATATTCTTTCCTCTGAGGCACTACTGTCTTAACAATGTTCTTTGTACTGCTGGTGCTGAAGCTAAGATCCCAGGTGTATGAGGAAGAAGGAGAAGGTCTTTCACTATAGCACTGAAGGTGGCTATAGATGCCAGTTTTTCACCAGCTGAAATTCTGAATTAATCAGAATTCTTGTGGAAGTAATTTCTGTGGCTTATTCCTCCTGGTTTTCTCCCTGTAAGCTATAAGTATAGAAACCTGTTTGCAACGTCTGCTGTGCCAATAAGGCAATATTTAAAAAGAAAATTAAATTATAGATTAATAACATTTAAAACATTAACTGCACATTGAAAGAATGGTCCAATAAATCATGTATTTTGTGTTTACTATAGGAGAGCATGTTGTTAGAGAGCAGAAAATTCTCAGAGGAATCAACTCCGGAAGAGGTCTTCCTAAGGTAGTAAAGGAATATAACACAAGAAAAAAATCTGTTGAATATGTAAGATACACTTTTTGACTTTCTAAATTAAATTGTTGCCATTTGCTGCTGAGACAATTAGCAGGTGTCAGTTAGAAGACACAATAGATTATGTACCCAATTACTTACTCTTTTCAGACAACAGTTTGCAGTCACAAGAACGTGTGAGGAGTTTAATCAAAAATTAGAACTTTTTAATTAAATAGGGCCGTATGTGACTAGTCATTTGACATTAATTACTGTTTTAGTTGGATTCCTTTTGATTTTTAAAAGGCCCTGAGCACTGCAAAAATTATGTCACATCATAGAAATTGCTGACTATTAAAACAAAAAGTTTTCTTCATCAGCCCATCGCTCTCCTGAAAAAGAAATGTAATTTCAAAAGCGAAACGGCTGGCTTAGAGAAGGAGACCAGTGAGTTTTAAAAGCAAAATAGCAGATGGTACTTCAGCTGACTCCCTTTAGAAGGGACAGTCTGAAAGCACTTAATTGTAATGATTGATAAGGTCTTCTGTCAATGCTCAGCAAAACTTTCAAGGGGCTAAACAGCTGGCATGAGGTTCATTTGGAGTTTTAACTAGCTGACTACCCTTTGGGGTGTCTTAAAGCTAACTAGCATCACTGATATTAATAGAGGACATCAATCAAAATGAAATGCTGTAGCAGAAACTGATCCGAGACTTGGAGTAATATTTTAATTTGTTGGCCTACAGAGAGGAGGATAAATGTTAACAGTGTCCTTGTGAGATAACTTTAAATTCAAGTCCAATGGTGGCATCAGTATTTGCGAGTTATTCTTTTGTGATTTTCGCTTTTTCATACACTCCACTTATTCAGAGTAGAGTGGGAACAATGACAATGAAAATCCTTATCTGAACAGCCTGCAGAAAGAGAAGGGAAAAAAAGGAGAAAGTTATAAAGGGAGCAGGAATAATTCTTAGCTCATGTAAAGATTAGGGGTGAACTTCACACAAACATACACTCAGAGTCACTGTGCCTTTTGTGGTGAACTTTTAGAGAGATTTGTCTGTCTGAAGGTGAATTAAGAAAGCCAAATCCATCCATAACCTGCAGTGTCACAGTGCAGTTTCTGCACATGGGCTTGAGTACATGTATCTTTATTTGTCACAGTCTAATCATACTAGTAAATTTTAAATTGGCAAAGCAATTAAAAACCTGTTTTGCACCCCAAACTAGCAAAGCACATTTCGTTGAGAGTTTTTTATGGACAGAAATACTGACATGATAGAAAGAAATAATATCACTTGGAATTAGATAATCTCCACAAATTGATACCTGATTTACATGCAAGTGAGCTGCTTCCGGCCATCAGCACAGGAGGTTAATCTACAATCTGAATACTAGTTAAATGGAGCAGATTTACTCAATGGAAAACTGAAGTCTGTTTGATAACCTGGACTGAAACTCAACAGACCTGGGTTCATTTCTGTGACAGCCTTCCTATATGACTGTAAAAGAAATGTCTTTCAATTTCTCTGTAACTCAATTTCCTAAGTAAAGAAGGATGGCAATATGCTTCTGCTTCACTTAGTAGACAGTAAGACTAGGAAAAGAAAAGTTGTCTGTGGCTGGCATTGGTGCAGAGCCTGGGACAAACAGCTGCTCCCAAATACTGTTGTTATTTCCAGTATAAATTGTATTTATGCCTATTTTTCTAGTTTAGCCTCCAGCCTGCTACAGTCTGAAAATCACTATGGAAACTGTGGTAGTACATGTGGTATTTAGCAACCAGTCTTCATACCATGACTAGGTTAAATCTTTTCCTAAAATGGTCTGAATCACATTGTATTTCCTATAGGATTGCAGTCTCCCCTGAAATGGACAGAAGAATTCCCTCCATTCACATAAAAAGTTTCCATTTAAAGTGAAAAAACCTATCAATTTTATATGAAGACAAGCACTCTAGGAAACTTTAGAATGAATGGAAAAAATGTAAGCTTTATTATTGAAGAGATATTGTTTTTCAAGGAAAAAAAAACACTGAAGAGAAACACAAAATTATCATAGCATTTTGTATTCACTGCATCAGTTATTTCCCAAAGAAAGCCTATCAGTTAAAATGATGAATTTTAACCTTTACCGATTCTTCTAGAGAATGTTCAATTTATATTCTTCAGGCACTTTGCTACTTGTTCACCATACTGATACAAAATTATTGTTTTTGTAATATTTATAAAGATCTAGTTACAAGTTTTCAAGGACATATTTCACATTTTTTTTTCCAAATCTAAACCCAGTAGTATAAGTTAAGATAGAAATGGAACAAAAAGTTAACATATGGTACACGTATATGCTTTAATATATTAATATTTAAATAAAGTATCATATTGCATACAAGTCTGGTGGTCAATAGAAAATACAAAGGTCATGATATCAGAGAGTACAGAAAGCTTTAAGAGATGAATACCAATGGATAAACATATCTGCATAGAATTGTTTTTTTTTTTTTTCGTAGCTCCTATCAGATCGAATAATGCCCATATGAAATTAATGGTTTCAAACTCCCTTTATGAAACCAATCCTGTAGCTGCTCGTGGCAGAACTAAACTTAGAAAAACAAACAAGCAAACAAATAAACAAACAACCCCCCCCACTTTGAATATAGCCTCAAATATTGAGCTTTGTTTAATTTCTGTGTCAAAAAATTTCTGTAGCCATGGTGTCAGTTTTTCTTTAGCTACTCTAGTCTCTAAGCATCCTTCTTAAAAGAGCAGTACTGTTACGTATGAACATTGTAGTCCTCGACTACTGCTGCAGCGTTGCAGTATTAGATCCTGTCCTTGTTCTGCAGTCTAAAGGTGTGTTGGGTGATAGGCGTGGGATGCAAAACTGCCAGCACACTGAACAAGGAGATGGTGTGTAAGAGTGCCATGAAGAAATGGGATGACCTAGATGTTTACTTGCCTGCTGTAAAGATCGCTTTCATAGGGTAAGGTTAACAACTGTAAATTCTTCTGAGAATTTTCTTTTACTTTTCATTTTTTCTCCTTATTTTCTCTTAATTCACTTTTCAAAATTATGTTTATATTCCTTCAAAATGAGTAGGCCATGTGGATTCTCCTTGTAGGGGAATTTGGACCTTTTCTAGAGAGCATTCTGAACAAACACAGAGACAGGAAGCGCATGAGACTGCCCAGGGTGAGAGAGGATTAGGAGGCAGTGAGAGGTATAGAAATGAATTGGTATCCTGCAGGTCAGAAAAACTGAAAACATTGCTAGAGGCTTAAGAGGTGACAGAAGTAATGTCCTAACTAACTACAGAGGAATGTGCCATTTGCTTCAGCTGGGAAGATACCAGGTTGACTGAAATAAAGTGTAAAGCAAGGACCTACCTTTAAGATCATGCAGGAACTGAGATGGGGGAAAATGGTTTCGTTTATAATTTAATTTTTAACTGACTATTTTTTTATCACTTTGAGTTTTTCTGTCCAAAAAAATAGCTATCCTATTAGCGTGGATTTTCAGTCTCCTTCAGAGAGGTCACTCTAGGGAAAAGATTTGGCTGATTTGGGGTCCTGCTGAAGTTCTTGTAGATATTCCAGTATAGCTAAAATACTCATAATGTGTTTCAGGCTTTGCTGTGGAGTACACTGAGTAATGTCTCTTTTATGAAATTTTATTCTAATGATCTAGACACCTACCAGTTTAATGCTGTGGGAACTTTGCTGTTAATATGCATGGCCTCTGGCAATAGCTTTGTTATAAGGGGGATATTATCAGTGGAAATGTTAGTCACCTCCTAAGTGATAGCAGAGATTTGTAAATGTCACTGGTACAAAACCTTAACACGTAGATACCTAAAGCAGTAGTTGTAGCCTAAGAATAAGCTCCAAAGGAAAGCTTGTATGCTAGGATATGTTATTTGTCCTATCCCAGGAACTGAATTTTGCTGAATTAGACACCTAAGAACAGAATAAATAGATGCTGGAGTACTGAGCAGAGAGATTTCAAGATCAGACAGCTCGAAATTATAAAAATAGATGTCTAAACACCTTTGCCTTCCGATTGGAGAAGCTAACTCTGAGACATGCTTAGCTGCCTGAATGAGGCTGGACCTCTACGCAGGAGTCTGCCTTTCACACAACTAGGTTGGTGTTTAGAGCAATTGCTACAGTAGCTGGAGATTTGAAATAAAATCTGTTTCTCCTATTTCATAAGGTACCGCACTGAATGGAGAAGAGCCAGATTTGCATTCTGGTCCATCCTCTTGCTGTTACCATAACTTTTTTACCTAATGGCATCTAGATGTAAATTGGTTAGGGAAGCCAGTGCCCAGATCCCCCTGCTATTGAGTTCTAGAAGCACTGTGCTGTATTCTATCACAGCTGATGTACGTGAATGTAGAATTCTTGCTTGGCACCCACCTTTTGAATTCGCTCCGAGCTCTTCTGAAGAAAAAGTTTGATTTAAGTATGTGCTCAGTTATGTCCTAAAGTTAGTCTGTATTAAGTTTGAAAACCTGACTTAGAACGAACAGCAGTTGATTTGACTATCAATCATTTAAATAAATTTTTGAAAAAAGCTAATGTATATTTTTTCTACATTTCATTATTGTGCAGTGGGGAAAAAAACCCTCTTTCTGTGACAATGACAAAAATGCACAGATTCATTTTAAGCTTGGCTGACACAGGAAATATTCTATATCTGTAAGTAGATAGCCTGCAATTTATTCATCCACATTAAGAATTAACAAGAAAATTAAATAAAAATTCCCCTGCAAAATTAGAAAAAGTTCACAGTTTGACAGAGGGCATGACACTGTAAGACAATAATATTGAATGTAGTGATTTTCTACTGCATTTAAGTCAAGCAATAGCACAGTGATATTTAAACAGATAGTAATTATATGAAAGATGTCAAGTAAAAAAAAATCAAAAATCAAATTTCTATAAGACTCTGTGAGATATGTTAGTTCTTCTAACTTGTATAAGTAGGTAACACAAATCCAAAGACAATTCTTTTTCAGGATGTCATAAGAGTTGTGGGTGTAACTGGTATATCTTTGGTAAAAACAAAGAGATCTTAGACGTAGATTTACTTTGATACCTCTTGTTACATGTCAAAGTCAGTACACAGTAAGTCACTTTATCTCTAGGGAGATTTTTCATCCTATATTTTTGCCAGTCTTTGTAATTATTGAAGGGATGAAGGATACCTTTTAATCCCTTATATGGTCTACATGGAAGATAAGTGAAGAATTGTGTCATAGTAGCACATCCCCTGCACTTCAGTGTAAGAAAAGTCTACAGCTTTTCTGAAGTATCCCATCTAAAATGTTTGTATGCAGAGGACTGATTGCTTGAATTAATGGTTTCACTTCACAGATTCACCCCTATTGAACTATACTGCTTCCTAATGTAGACATACCTTCTAATCCCTAAATCTTCCACCAAACTATTCTAAAATCATTAAACTTTCAAATATTGTTCATGGGCTGCTGCTGGTTTTGTATCTTTTAGTTAAAAACAAAAAATAAAAAAAGTTTACTTTTTCTTCCTTTCTTAGGCTGCTAAATTTGTGTCAGGTACAACTGAATACACAGGATATCTCAATGACATCCAGGCAGTGGTATATCAGAGGTGCCACCTGTTTGCACAGCTGAAGAGAGTTTTTCCTCAAGACAATATCTACTGAAATTTGGATCATTGTCTGATGATACATGAAGTTACTTCTGTGAATCAAAACAACAAGGGTTCATTCCTTAGGGAAAAGGTTTTATGTTAGAAGAAAAAAATATTAAGATCCAGGAACATTATTGATGGGAAATTTATTGGCATTCCATTGATGACATTGATATAAACATCATAAACAGCATTGTGGGGGATCAGCAGTTCAGTGAAAGATTGTGATCTGAGAAAAAAAGGATAACATGGATGACTACAGTGTTGAAGGAGAATGAAAACCAGTTGTATTTAGTGCAGTGTCATTATCTTAAGGGGCAATAAACTGGGAATTAAATCATATGGGAATAAAAAAAAAATGAACTAGCTGCAATAGTCTGTCAGGGAACAATACTCCTTCGTGAAGCAGCTCCCTCAAAAGCCAAGCACAACCTTAGGTATGTAAAATTACTTTTAAATTAGTTTAACAGGAACAGTAGAAACAGGAATAATGATGCCTTCACACAAGGACCTCTAAGTTTGAAATTTTAGTTTGTATCTTCCAAACTGCTGAAAATATTCCTATTCTAAGACATTTTGTAGGATTCCTTTTTTTGAGAAGCAGATGCATTGGAGCCTTGGGAGACTTGACAGACAAAATGTTTTGGGTCTGGTTCATTTCTGGCCCTTTACTTCTAAGTCTGTGGGGTTTTTGCCAGTATTAGATAGTGTCTCCTCCAAATCTTCTGCCAATATGAAAAAGACAGGAATTCTTGCTAGATGAGACTGTGTAAGAAGGAGTTGATAACTTACAATAGGTTAAAGCAACTGGTAAACTTAAAGAAACACATGTAAACCTCCCATGGTGTTGAAATAGAACCATCAACATTCAAATTTAAATTAGTTTGAAGACAACAGCACAGAGTTTAATTTGGTGACATCATTAATTTACACTGTATGAGAGAAAAGGTATTTTGACAGATTGTGATTAGAAGTGTTAACAAATTGGAAGTTTTAAGATCATACATCCAGTCAATGAGATAGTGAAAACTTTTTTTTGTCTTATAATTTTTTTAAGAAGTAGAATTTCCCATAGAAATACCAATGGAATTCCCCTATTAAGGTAAGAGAACTAGGAGTATAAATATTTGGTCAGTAGAACTTAGAAGATAAATGAAAATCACAGACCTGCTGGAGTCAAAGGGATAATAAGAGAACCAGCAATAGAAACTATCACTATCCTCCTTTGCTTTCTAGCTGTTGGCTCAAATAATTTAAAACTGTAATAAAAAATAAGCATATATATGCTGGTTACATGTAGGAGAAAACCGCCAAAAATGAAAAAAAATAATGGTTAGGTCTTATGTTTGCGTATCTCTTCTCTCTTAGAGAAGACCTTAGACCAGAAAACCCCTGTGTCCAATTATAAGCAAAAAAAGAGACACAGTCAAAAATACCTGGCATAAGAATTAATTATCAAATTAGAACTCTCATTTTTCATTTGTACACAAAAGACTTGGAGTCAAAAAGAGCTGGTGTCTGACTTTCAGTAATAAGGATACATCTAGTAAAAGTGACATCTTTCACCTACACAGCCTTGTCAGCCTAGGTGCATCTAGAATATGTATAATTCAAAGCTCTGTAATAACATTTCTCTCCAATAGGTCTCTAGTCTGTCTAGCATCTAACCCGCATCAAGAGGTTAGGAGCTACTGTGGTGCATGAGATGAGTCATTTGCTGTTGACATCTTGGCTAGTCATTAACACACATATTTTTGGCAGTCTAAACTGTTCCTGTATCACAACCCAGAACTCTAGGAGATGGGAAGTCTTAGCTTGCCTAGCAGAAACTTCACTGCCCCCTGCATACTGTGGCATTCTTCACAAGACAGAATGCATTATGGTTGTTCAATACAGCAAAGCCTTCAGGCCAGTACAGATTTTCAGTGACTCAGAGAAACCTTTGGAGTCATCTTGCAAAGAACATTCATCTTTTTTAGAGATAGAAGACTGTCCCTCTTGTGAACAGGTCTTATTGTTCTCTGGTTTTGACCAACAGGATTCACAAAGGGAGTGTGTTTCAAAGTCCTACAGCCTGTAGGCAAGTGCACAAGAAATAAAACTCTGTTTATTCCCACCCCAACAACTGTTAACACTAGTTGAAGTCAGGCAGACACTTACCGTAGGTGATTTTTTAGACTGAGTATTATGTTTCACACAAATGATAGAGCATTAGAGCATTGATACAAAACCTAGAAATAATTTCCACTGCTAAAGTTGTGAGTAGATGACCAGAGAATCATAGAATAGTTTGGGTTGGAAAGGACCTTAATCTGGTTCCAACTCCCCTGCTATGGGCAGGGACACCTTTCACTAGACCAGTTGCTCAAAGCTGCATCCAACCCGGTGTGTTGCTCCTATTCAATTTGTACAACACATTTGTCCTTTTATGTCTCTTTCTGTTTGCATTTCTTTCTCTTTCTTCCCAGAATTAAAACTTCACAAAATAGTCTAGAGGAGGCCAGGTTAAGTGAGCATTAGAAATGCTATAAAGAAATATTTTCAATCCAAGTAAATATTTTCCAACTACATATCTATGTATATATATATATATACTAACAATATATGTGGATTGAGTAGAAAAATAAAAGAAACATTTTACTTGGGTTCAAATGTTGTGATCTTTAAGACATTCCAGATTTTATTTTATTTTATTTTGTTCTAAAATTGTCTAATACATTATTTGATAAGCATTAACATAAAACTGTTATTGGAAACTACTAATTATTCTGATAACCACATGGGGCCTTAATTAAAAATTGTAATCCATTTCAAAATGTACATGTATATAATAAAAACACAATTCAAATATGTTGACAGCTGGATTTTATTACTTAAGCTTAAGGAAATTGATACATTTTCTAAAAAAATGCTCAGAAGCATGATATTTCTTGATGTCGCAGTTGTTCTCTGCTATCCAGCAGTGAAAACAATAATTATTATCAGTTCTTCATGTTCTTAGGGTTGGCATTGGTATTTGTTTGCATGAAGAATGCAACCATGCAAAAGCACAGTAGCACTTTAGAGAAAGAGAGGCTGCCAAAGTCTCTTGTGAGGCTTGCCAAAAAACCACTCACAGTAGGGTGTCTCTACTAGCTCTCTAACACAGTGTATATAGGTCCTGCTCTTAAGGATAATCACCTGCTGCTGAATAGAACTATTCATTGAGGCTGAGGGGGTGTCTGAAACAGTCTCAAACCTTTCAAAATTGCAAAGTTGCCAATACTTTTGTTTTCTCAGGAGTCTCCTGAGGTTAACTTGTTCTCGGTGCCATGTTAAGTACCATCCAGCCTTGGGACTGGAGTCAGCTTATGGCCAGACAACTAAAGTTTGGGATAGGTTGCCATATGCATCTTTACATCTGTCTATGGAGCCATGTCCTCAGTCTTTCAATGCATCTTAAAAAAAAATTTTCACAGAAAATTCCGTTCTGCTCATGCTATCATCCTTGCTATCATCCTTTTTTTTTTTTAATTTTAAATGAGACAAGGTTAATTGAGCCCAGAATGAAAGTGGTATGGTGAACTCAGATATACGTCATTTAGCTGAGAGAGGTACAGATGTGAAAGAATTCAGGCTAAAAGAGTGAGATGCTGATTTTGGGAGCCTACTCACCTTGAGGGAATAGACACCAAAGGGAACGATTTTGAAAAGTAGTGATAAATTGCACTCCCTGTCTTTTGAGCTGTAGACTGGCAGGTAAACCAATGCTCTAGTAAGCAGATTTTGAAATTGCGAAGCAATTGATGTTTCCTCCATACCACAGTGGCCTAAATCACCAAGCTCTTTGACCACCTGAGACACAATTAGCAATTTGGTGAGGACAACTGCTGATAAATGTTTGTTTTTGCTCTTGAAACTAAAGCATTGTAACCAGAAAAGTCAAGTGACCATAGAAAGGATTCTCTGACTGTCTTTCAAGTAGGACAGAAATTGTATGATTTCTCTATGTCAGAATAGATATGTACCTTCTATGCTATAAGGTTATGAGGACAATAGTCTTGGGAGTAAAGACCTGAAAAAATATCATATTTACCTCTTTCCTGCTAAATGCCATAAAAACTAGAAAAAAAGCCTCTCATAAACTTTCTATCTATTTTTATATCATGCCTCCTTCATCATGGAGGTCCCACCTCTGCAGTTGGATGGAACATGCCCTTTCCTGAGGCTGCCATAATATTTATGGCCAATGATGGCTCAGTGCTGGTAACAGGCAACCAGCTTTTGTGAAGAACAGTTCTGAGCATTAAGCAGATGTGAAAAAAAGACATAGAATCATAGAATCATAGAATCATAGAATCATAGAATCATAGAATTAACTGGGTTGGAAGAGACCTCCAAGATCATCAAGT
>JAWWLV010000001.1:59610586-59630724 GCA_035041135.1 Platyrinchus mystaceus | reverse complement strand
CCAGGTCCCTTTCTGCCTGGCTGCTCTCCAGCCACTCTGTCCCCAGCCTGTAGCGCTGCAGGGGGTTGTTGTGGCCACAGTGCAGGACCCGGCACTTGGCCTTGTTGAACTTCATCCCGTTGGAAACTGAGAAGGGGCAATGTTTTCAGACTTTTCTGGAGAAGTAGATAACTGAGTATCCCATGATTAAGCCGGGAATTTATCTGGGCAATGGGTGTATATCTTCAGTAGCCAGGGCTGAACAAGTGTGGCCACTTTTAGCAATAGCAAACTTTAAGCCACACAGGAAGGCATTTTATAGATTTAGGTATTGTAAGGATTAACCAGTGCTGAAAAGAGATGACCTAGATAATGATCTGGGCTGTAGTCAAGTTTGGGCTTCTAAATCCTAATTTAGACTAACCTTAAGTGATCCCTAAATTCTCTTAGTTTCATTTTAGATCTAAATCTTATATTGAATCTGGCCCATAAGGTCTTTCTTGGATCTGGTTTGTGATGTTAGGCACTTAAAAAGACTTTTTTCCTTGGAGTTTTAAATTTTATTTTTTTCAAATAAAATGTTTCTGCATGGAAAACATCTGTGATGATTTATATATTTTTGTAGTAATCCCCTAATTCATTAGAAGCTGTATCTCCATTCAGAGGATTACTATGTAAATATATGTGCATAAATCTAGGAAAGTTAACTTTTAAAAAGGAGAGACCTTGGATTTTAGAAGCATTTTCATTTGTAGTGTTGTTTCCAGCTATGATAAATAAAGGTCTGAATTGCAGCAGAAAATGTAGAAATTGAGAACCTGATCCTGCACTGAATTCCAAGTGAGCAGGAGGTTTGCCAACACATAGTTCAGTGCAGGATCAGGGCCCTAAAATCTGAACTTACAAGGGCTGACTTTTTTTATTCTGCAGTGTTCAAATGGACTGCTTAAAAACCCTATAAATGCTTCATCTAGACAGCAGGGCACCATTTCAGGAACTGATTGCCCATTATAGTACTGACAATAAAATAGGAAAATACCCCAAGGGAGAAGGAACAGGGCCTTATGACTTTCCCATTGAACTCAATGTGAAACTTATAATTTCCCGGCCCCACTTTACAGAATGTGTCAGTTTTCAACGTGCATTGCATTATGCTCCTAAGTCTCGTTCAAGGAAATCTGAAATGAGGGGATTTAATACAGTGGAAAACCAGAGAAATCATGGGAGAAATCTGAGTTCACATATACAAAAGAATATATATTTTTTTCTTTATATTGTCTTCACTTTCCCCCAGAATTAATCAGCTAGAAGCAATATACCTTTGATTTACATTTTCTGTGCTAGATTGTTAGAATGTGCTTGTCATACATAGAAGTGAGCACGTCTGTTTGAGAGATCTTTTAAGATTATTTTTTCAGAGATATTTTTAAAGACTCTCTGAAACAATATTCAGGGAGAACAAATCAGACTCATATACAGACTCATACATTCTCCTTTCCTGCATCACAGCCAAGAAACCAATATACATCCCCCTCCTCTCTACACTGAATCTCCTCCGTGGAACTTCCGACAGTCTTTAGTAGCAGAGAGCACCTGTCTGGATAATGCGAAGGGATAAGGGAGTATGTTAAACAAGGGCAGAGGGAATTGGGGAGGGATGCAGGAGACACTGAGCTAATTGAAGTAAAGCATTTTATTAATCTAGAGTGCTGTCTCTAGGCATGCCTAAAATCTAAATAATGATACTGAACTTCAAAGCCCTATTCTCCATTCCTTGTGCACTCACTACTCCCGCTTAAGTCAATGGAACTTCTAAGTGTATAAAAATGCAGAATCATACTGTGAATAAGCTGTTAAGAATCAATTAGCAGTAAAATCTTATGCTTCTTACAAGAAAAAAATAGACAAAACCCCAACATCTACTTGGTCAATTCTTTCCTGTCTGTTAGTAGCATGAGTAGCTTGAACATCAAGGTATGGGATTTGGACCCTCTGGAGAACCATCTAAAAGCCTAGACCTCCTTTGAGACTTTATTGTTTTCCAGATGATTTATTCCACTGATCTATTCAGCTGCCATTGGACACTGTGAATGCAAAGCACATCAAGAATTGTGTAAAACCTGACTACAAAGTTGTGCAGCTTCTCAGGTGGGCTCAGGGAATTAGCTTGTGTGTTTTAAAACTCTTCTGTTGTTTCAACATTTTGCATATTGAATTATGTTAATTTCACTAAGTAAACATTAACTACTTGATGGTTTCATAGTGCTTTGAAGCTGTAAGGTATTCTGAAAGTGATCATTATTAATTATAATATGTACTATTGATATTTTGTCTTTATTTTTTAAAAGGCAAAGAACCACTTATCCTCTTCCTTAAAGGAGTCCACTTACAGAGGCACAGGACCCAGTTCTCCACATGCCTCTTCAAAGTGTGCGCAAGGGTGTCATCTACCTAGACAGGGAACGCAGTGCACAGTGGGAAAGACTATTGCACCAAAAGCCCAGTTACCAGAACCCTGAATCCAGGGCATTTCTCATTCAGAAATGTTCATCTCTCTCTAAACAGTGGAGAAAAAGCTCTTGTCTACTTTAACATGTAATTTGATGTACTAGGCAGGATATAATTACTGAATATACTATGAACTACCATACTGAGCATGCTGTCATATGGTCTGGAATATCCCTTTGGTCAGTTTGGGTCACCTGTCCCAGCTGTGTCTCCTCCCAGCCTCCCATGCACCCCGAACTTCCTTGCCAGCATGGCAGTATGAAAATCAGAAAAGGCCTTGGCTTTGGGCAAGCCCTGCTCAGCAATAACAAAAACATCTCTATATTATCAACCCTGTGTTCAGCACAAATCCAAAACATAGCCCCATACTACACACTGTGAAGAAAATTAACTCTACACCAGCCAAAACCAGCACAGCGTCTTTCTCATTTGCATTTAAATATTAAAATTCATATGAAAATTTTGGGATTGATTTCAATTTTAAAATTTCTGTGGCAGATTGTTTCATAAACCTTTTTTGTTATTAAAGAAGCTTAGTTAGCCTGTGGAGGTTGGCTTAATGCATTATTAATAATTGGGAGGTTGATACTTTTTAATAAGAATAGTATTACATGGAGAAATGGGAGTTCATCCAAATCAACAGAATTTGTGAGAAAATGTCTATTTTAATTAAATCGATTAGATTTTGTGATCACAACGTACACCAGGGTGTATTAAGATTTATTTGCTTTGTTTTATAACTAAACCAAATTAAATCAAATTTGTTTTCTATATGAATTAATGTATTTGGTATCCATGGTGGGCTGCTGGCAGCGGGGGCTGCAGCAGGAGGCTCTTTGAAGAGTGTCCAGGGCTGCCCCATCCTGGACACAGCCAGTTCCAGCAGGGTCTTCCCTCCCACAGCAGGGCAGGGCTGGGCCCTACCCTACAGCCAGGAGGGTAGGTGGCGCCTTGGGAAAGACAAGTTTAAGAAAGGGTGAAAAAGTGTTGCACAGCAGCTGTGTGAGAGAGGAGTGAGAATATGTGGGAGAAACAATCCCGCAGACACCAAGGTCAGTGAAGAAGGAGGGAGAAAAGGTGTTCCAGGCACCAGAGCAGAGATTCCCCTGCAGCCGCTAATGAGGACCATGATGAGGCAGACTGTCTCCCTGCAGCCCATAGAGGTCCACAGTGAAGCAGATATCCACACTACAGCCAGTGGAGGACCCCACACTAGGTCTCTGTGCCCTGGAGGAAGCTGCAACTTGGTGGAGAGCCACAGGGGAGCAGGGAAAAGTAGGAGAAGAAGTGACAGAGGAGGGCTGTTATGGACTGACCCCACCCCTCCATTCCCCATCCTTGTGCACTGCTCAGCATGAGGAGGAAGTTGAGTAGTCAGGAACTAAGCAGGAAAGTTGACCCGGGGAAAAAAGGCGAGTGGAGGGAAGGGGGATTGGTTTTTTATTTTGTTTCTGAATATCCTATTTTTAATTGGTAATAAATTAAATTAAATTATCTTCCTCAAGTAAAGTCTATATTGGCTGTGATGGCAATTGGTGAATGATCTTGTCTTCATCTCAACCCACAAAATTTTTCATCTTAAGATCTCACCCATCCTGCTGAGTAGAGGAAGTGGGAAAGTGGGTGTGTGGGCACCTGGAAGCCAGCCAAGGTGAACTCACCGCAGTAAAGCTCAATATTTTTGGGTTTTTTTAAAAAATATATTTGCAGATTTGACTGATCTGGTTTTATCATTCTATGCAAATCTTTTCTTTAAGTGTTGTCATAGAAGATAAAAGCTAAATCATCCTCTTTCCCCCTCTCCACCCCCCTAAATGTCTCTTCTTCAGTATTCTCTAAACAGCTTGTTATTCAATTACCCATACGCCTGCACTTGGGAAGCTTCTCTGGTTTCAGACCTCTGTTGGCCTCCTTCAAGTTATAGGGCGGAGAATCACATCTCCAGTCTTCTAATTTCAGTGGTCTTTCTATATGCCACTTCAAAAGCTGAAAATTAAACAAACAAACAAACAAAGCCAACAAATAAACAAAACCAACAAACAAAACTAACAAATTTTTGCTTTGCTCTCTTTCTTCCTTGATAAAAGAGTAGCTATTATTTCACCAACCTGACTCTCCTGACTGTAAAACACACTGGAAAGATATTGGAAAGTGCTTGTTTAAGAAATACTCTTCTCTGCAAACTTTTTCTCAAGGGAGATGAGAGAAGTAAAGAAGCTGTTAATGCTAAGCTTCTGAAATATTTCTGTAAGCAAAACATCTAAGAATAGTACAGCAGTATTTGTTGGCCAAAAAGGCAATGTGTGATGGAGAGACTAGAACAGCCCCCCACAACTGAATATGTTATTTTACTAGCACAGTTGACATTTGCATGGTTGATGTTTTTTGGGTACAACCTGACCAAAAATTTTTAAGTAGTAATTAGTAAAATTTGCACATGTAAACAGTCCCATGAAGATAATGAGTCCACTTCAGTGGATGAACACATACTTAGGTCTGTGCTGTAGCTGAACCTTATTTAATAAAAAAGACACCTTTTCTTTATCTAGAGGTCATTGTAGCACCAGTAATGGACACTTATTGTTATCAGGCGGTAGAAAAATGGGAAGGAGAAAGCAAGCAAATGATTGTTACAGTTTAAACTACAAAGAGGGTAGAAGGAATGTCAACAGGGTTGGGATGGAGCTAATGCTATACGTGAAGCCAACCAGTGCATCCATAACATTTTTGCAACACTGATGAATACCCTGGCTATGTGGAGATTACAGTACAGAGAGAAGTTCCTATGAGGGTAAATTGGAGAAGACTGTATGCTGGGAAAGAAGCTCTATCAGAGAAAAGTTGCCTGGGGTAGGTGAAATACATAAGCAGAACGTGGTGTACTGAAAAGCTGTAGTGAAAGTCAGCAGTGGAATTTTTTTTAAAAGGTGTTTAAAGTTTTTCTCATGCAGCAGTAGGTCACCAAAATTGAAAGCAAGGCTTCTGAGGTCTGGTGATGGGGGATAAAGTGGTGAGAGATTTTCACCAAGCTGGAAAATTCTTGTGACATCTTTCAGGGCCATTAAGAATTTGAGAATTTAAAATATAGTCAATGCTGTTGTTAGGCTGAAAGATTCACTACAGAAAAAAAAATCAGCCTATAAAACTGTTCCATTCCACTGAAATTTCTCTGGTTTTGCTAATGTTTGCTTAATGTGTAGATGTGTTGTAGAGGAACCATTACTTCAATTATAAGACATAATAGAATGTCACTAATAGAGTTCTTAACGATATTTTTATGTTAGTATTTAGAATACTAGAATAAAGAAAACTTTTACAGTTACTTTCTGGACATCAGACTAAATTACAATAAGAAAATAACTAATTAAAGCTTGTCGGTCTGTTGATTTTGGTGTGCATTTTTCTATTAGTTTTACTCATTTAGTTCTGGCCCAGATCTTCTCTTTCACAGATTACCAGGCTGAAACAAGCATCTGCTTGGGGAGGGTGAGAAGAAGCAGCAAGATAGCAAAAAGGGGAAAGAAATTTAAATGCACCCAGTGATATAAAGCACTAATTGCCTTAGTCCATATTGACAATTCTTTAAATCTATGAAAACTTGCTTCACAGGTTCTTTGAGTAATAGGAGGTGTGTTTCCTCTGGCTGTCCAGCACTGAGCACATTGACACTGAGCTCAGGGCTGAACTTGCTTGTGATTGTGGTTTTGATCCAGAAGAAAGAAGGTTTTCATGCAAGATATTCAGTCAAGAGGAGAGAAAATGACAGTATACCCTAGTACCAGCCTGGGTAAATTTACATGTTATATAGGTATTCTCCAATTAGTGCTGAATATTAGATGCAGACACTCTGTCTGGAATTGTCTGGGACTTCTCACCTCACAGCAGAACATCCTAGACACTTGGATACAAAAACATCTGGTCCAAAATACTTTAAACTGCATTATTTGCAAAACTAAAGAATCCGTCTTCTCAGAAATTGCATTAGAGAATCCTATTAGAAAATTTTGTTCTATTTTCCTCTGTTCCATCTTCTGAAGTTGTAAAATATTTAATCTAATATTCAGTTTTTGTGGCACATCTTTTTTGAATGACTTACGAGTTGCACAAAATTCCTGAGATGAAGAGTGCTACAGAGCATTTATGTGCTCATTATCCGAACTCAGGCCCTAAGATGGAGGAGCTCTGCATTATTCTATAATGTGTTGAGACAATGTATAACCAAAGGAGAATTTCAAAATTTCAAACCCTGAGTTTCTGTGAGTTATTTCAATGGTTCACTTAGTCAGCTGTTTGAGCAAAGAGTTTGCCTAGCTTTGTTAGATTTCTTTGCTGTAGAATCTATATACTGTTACAGATAGAGCAACAGGTTCCTTAATCTTTTCATGGCAAAATAGTTCTTTTTAGAAAGATAGAATAGTTATAGCTTTTCAAAGGCAAACTAGTGGCAAACTCTTGAATTTACATTATTGGCATTTCTACAACTGGAGGTTGCAATATGTTTGAAGTTCTACAAATAAGCATTGTGCACTGACAAATACTATTACTAAATAGAAACTACACACATGCTATAAAGTACTCTTTAAAGAATAGCATTTCAATTATTTTTGTGATACAAAATATAAAAATTTGCCATTAATTTATTAATATTTCAGCCAGCTTAAATATCTTTCCCATTTATAATTAGAGCTGCTATGAAAAAGCATTCTAGATGATAAAAATATTTGTTCTGTTTTTATAAGAAATTCTCAATTTAGAACAACTTTTATTTTAATTAGTGTTGAACAAATCTAAAAAAATGCAATATGATGCCTTCTTTGTTTTGTCATATTGGTGGTAAATACTAGACTTTTTTTCTTGTACCTTTTTATTAGTTTTTTTTCCTTTGCAAGCCCAAAAAATTATTGTAGATATCTGTAGTTGAAAAATATGGGCAGACGCTTTTCCTTTCCTTTGTCCATGCACATCAACTCCCTGCATAGGAACTTTTGCCTTAGAAAATAAACTGGGGATACTTAATGATTCCATAGATGATTCCATATGACTGTCATATATTGCTGTTAAGTGTTGAACTACTTAATCTACTTAATTTTATCAATAATGAAGAGTATTTTTTATATAATGAAGTCTTTCCCACATCTATCATGATATTGTCTGAATTAATGTATTTGTCTTCTGTTCTGTTTTCAGCTCTTCATATTTACTGATTTATTTTCTGCTTTGTTCTTTCCCCTACTCTTTCCACTCATCAGAAAACACTACATTTTCAGTAATAGCAGTGTTTATGTCAGCATTTAAGTGTTACTATTTATTGTGTTGGCATAATTGCTGTTGGAAGATAATCTTCATTAAACTTTTCATTCCAAACTTGCTAAACTTTACATTGTGGAGTGTAATTTTCCATAAATAATTGTTGTTAAGTGACCATATCTGGATCTATGACATGCATGTATCTCATTCTGTGTATTGTCTAACACAATCGAGCTTTTATTGCAAGTGTATAAACAATTAACTTCTGAAAAGCTTGGCATTATTGGCAAGTCATAATAATCTAGATGTAGATATAGATTATATAGATATAAATTGTATCTAGATATAATCTATATGTTTCTGTGTGAATTTTGCCATAAAGCATAGGTTCAAACTGACATTGAAAATGACTGTATATTGAGACATCTACTGTTGTGAATTTGCCTTTCTTAGTAATAAGGTGGTGCATGACAGATTTTCTCTGTAGCGAAAGTTCATATATGACAATTTGATTTCTATTGCCACATAAATATGGAATATGTGCTTTCAATTATAATCCCTGTAAATAATCCACCTTCTATGTTTATTGTAGTGGAAAATTAGTCATCTGAACCATACAGGGGAAAGAAAACAGTAAACAGGGATGAGTCTTTTAATTTACCTTTACAGCTATGTTAAGCAGACACCTGCAACTGAGCTATTTGTGTATGTCTCTTTTGTTATTAGTGAAGAGAAACAGGCACTCAGTTTGTGATTCATAGAATCCTAAAGTAGGCATCTATAGTTGGCCTCATTCCATCCTCTACTGCCTATTGATCTCCATTGGATAGAAAAAAATTGAACGTTTCTAGTAAATATGCAGCGGTCTTACAGACTTCCAAAGTTGGGTGAGATGTCTGCTGAATACTTACTTAAATGCTGTGGTATAAATATATCACTTTATTTTTTTAGTGCTAGTTATTTTCAGCTTTTACAATACTTTTGCTCTGTGCAAAATGTGTCTCTGTTATACTCTGTACAAGGCTACATAACTGAACTGTTTGTTTTACACTAAAATGGTTATTTTTATAGCTCAAACATATCACTTCATAAAATTTAAACATTTCATAGTTTGCAATATTTTGTGTTTCAAAACAAACTAGAAAAAACAAATTATTTTTTTAACATCAAAATATTTCAACAATTCAGCGAATACTAAGAAAATATTAATTTCATATGAAAATACTCAAAAGCAGGATGAAAAGCAAATATAATCTGGAGAAATTTCTCATTGGTACAAAATTACTAGAAAAATTATCTTTTGGATATAATTTATTTTCAATAGAAATTGTAACATTATGAAATCTTTATTTATGGTCATCTAGAAAAAGAAGAATTTAACTTTGAAAGCATTGAAACAAAATGAAAAATAGTAAGTATTCTGGGATATAAGTTTTCTGGGATATCACAGTATATTTGCTTTTTCAGTAACCTTTCATCACTTTCTTTTTAAGACTTTTTCTTTAAAATCACATTTCCTTTTTTTCCACTTTACAGCTTTCTTTTTCCTTTTTTGCCAACTTATCTAAATGCTCTGTTTCAGCTGGGACACTATCTTCAGCGGGCATTACAAATGTGATAGTAAAACTTGTAAGGAGAAATTGTTTCTGTTTTCTTTATAAATAACAAGTAAACTCACCAGTGGAATTAAAATCTTTGAGAGGAAAGTAGAGTTTTCAGCCAATCTCATTCAATTGCAATAGACTTTTCAATACCTTCCTATTATATTTGTGCCAATATCTTAAGCCATAAATCTTGACAGCTGTTGTTATTTAAATGCAAATCCTTCAATAGGAAATTAATATAAAATCATGTTAAAGAAGGAAATGGTAAGAGCTGTAAAAAATTAACAGAATTCTAAAGACTTTTTTCTCTAAAAATGTTTTCCTTTAACAGACTTTCAGATTTTCAAATGGAAAAAATGTAGGCCCTGGGTATTTGTTTGACATCAGTGGAATTTACTGTGGGTAATTAATTACAAAAACCTCTCTATTGTCAAGAAAGATTCTAGTATTCATATTTGTTTTTTGCAAAGAAAAATAAAGATATGTATTTTAAGCACATAATTCAGTGTTCCTTTCTAGTTATTAACCAAGACAGTCAGAAAATGTCTGGTAAATGAGTACTTAAAGTAGAATAAATAAGACATGAAATACACATATTAATGACGTAGTGATTTTTAACTTTCCTTGTGTCAGCACTTTCTGGTACTAATCTACTCTGTCTTCCAGTCCTAATAAAAACAAGCAAAGGCCTTAATATGAAACAATAACTTTGCAGCTATAAACCCATATCGACATTTTCTCTTATTTTTGCTATAAATGCATGTTTTCTTGTTACAATTAAAAATGAGTGA
Organism: Platyrinchus mystaceus; assembly: GCA_035041135.1. Taxonomy (NCBI): domain Eukaryota; kingdom Metazoa; phylum Chordata; class Aves; order Passeriformes; family Tyrannidae; genus Platyrinchus; species Platyrinchus mystaceus. The sequence goes on along the minus strand of JAWWLV010000001.1, from coordinate 59,620,595 downwards.
TCAGAGAAGAATTTAATAAAATTATCAGGCCATATCTACTCTCAATTAATTTAAGAATAAGCAAGGCATTAATTTTATTGTAATCCAGTGCTGGCACAAAAAGCAACACGAAATGAGAATATATGATTATATATATTGAACTATATTGGCATATACTCCAAAATGATGACAAATTTTATTGATTTATTTAATTAGAAGTGAATTTTTATTTTGATCTTGCCCTTTCCATTACATTTTAGTCCAACTTTTGTTATCTTCACATTTACCCAGCCTTTAATTTTCAAAATGTCGAAACAAAGATATCTTATTTGAGCACAGAAATAACACTGGTTGTAATTCAATATTGTTGCACACTGAAAATACTTCTATTAACAATACTGTTCTCATTCAGAAAAGTGTTTTCAAAATACTTCCGTTATTGAAGGGTTTGTTGTCTTGTACAGATTTCCTGATTGGTGCATAAATAAAACTAGTTTTCTAATGGAGACCTGAAAATCAAACTGATATTTGATTTTTTTTTTTTTGACCAATGGCAATTCCAACTAAAAAAAGATATTTCCTTAGTTATTTTTTATTGTCTTCCTTCTAGTGTATCTATGTATGTTAGCAGCCTAAGTGAATTAAATGGGTTGTTCATGTACTCATACATCACAGTTTGACCTTGAAATTGAATCTTAGATCACAACATCACTGATGACCTACAGATAGAAGAAAGACATGGCATGTTGGGGAGGAAAGAAGAAAGGTGAGGCAAAGTCTAGTGAAATGAAGAGATAAGAGAACGTTCTTCATAGTTGTATGAACTTTGCAGAGACAAACATAGAAACTTGCTTTTTACGTGAACTTGTGGTTATTCTTAACTGCTATCTTATGATTTAACTTCTTTTCTTCCCTTTTCTTTTTGCCTATACTTTCTAACTTGATTATTTTCTGATACTGTTCAAGAATGAAGCAATGGCACAGTATTTAAATAAGCTGTAATTCCACTTAAGACAGAAAATAACCTCCAGATGAATTCAGTTTTACAAAATTTTCATGGATGACAGTTGAGCAGAAGTACAAAAAAACCCCTCAAATTTCTCCCCTATTAATGGACACCCCTCTAAAAACACCTCATTTATATTTCTTATTTCTACCTTGGAGAGGACCTTTACTTTTCATGACCTGGCCCTTACACTATAATTTGCACATCATATTTTACTTAGAGTGCAAATATTATCATCCTCTAAGGTTACTTGCATTTGCATGCCCAAGTTGTATTGTAAAATGACATTTAGCAGCATTTACTTTTTTGGCTGCCATTTCTTCATCTTGCATAATGCATTTTTCTTACATTAGAAGATGAGGCCCAGGAAAATTTTAAAGTTGGAGTGCACCTGTGGGATGACAGTGTGATAGACATCTGTGAAATAAATGCAGACTTATGGTGAGCAGGTTCAGCTGCAACCCCTTAAAATGACATTTTATAATACGGCAGGCTTAAATGGTAGACTGTTGAACAACCAGATAAAAACATTACATCATGTAAAACTGTGATACAAGAGGAAAAATTACAACAGTGTGCAAAGCTGCAGCTGATCCTGCTTGCCATATGGTATGTCACTCACTGTAATAACACTTACATTGCCTTAGTAAGTGCCCTTAAATATCAAGGAGTGAATAAGGCATTACACAGATTGCAAAAGGAATTTGTAATCATATACATTAAGATCTTTTTACTTTCAGGAATTATTCTACTCTTACGTTAACAGAATACTCTTTAAAAATGTATATATCTTAGAATATTTCCACAACTAGATAATTTAAAATCTGGTTGTGCAGATGATTAAAAGCAAGGCTTCCTTAGTCAATATAAAACAAAAAAAGCCCCAAACCATGGACAAATAGATGCTATAAGTTCTCTCCCCTTTTCCTTTCAGAATACTGTGATTTTCACATAAATATAATTTTCATATGTTTCTATACTTTTTTGAGAGTATTCTGTTCTTAGTGACCCTGATGAGACACCAGATAACTCAAGTTGTTTGAAAGATGATAATTTGGTCTTTATTACAGATGTAGGGTAAACTGCTTGACTGTTCATTAATTCTCACAAGGCAATATCTAGAGAGCCCTCAATGCACATTTCAAGGAGCAGTTTTGGAATAAACAGAGGAAGTACTTTGTCATATCACGCCTGTAATTAAATTGTGGAACTCATTGCCACAAGATGTTTCTGGAGCCAACAGTGTAATTAGATTCTTAAAAGGACTGAGGTCAGCCCCATTTTGTCTATTGAACACAGATATCTGGAGCCTTCATTTCAGGTAGTCCCTCAGGCTCTTACTGCTGCAAGAGCATGCCAGGAGAAAGGACCACTCCAGGCATGCCCCATACTCATGACTGTGGAGGAATGCTGGGCCTGGTGAATCCTTGTTCTGATTTAATCTGCTCTTTTATGCTAGTATTTACATTGGAATAAATTCAGGTCCAGCATTGCATTAGTTATTTCCTGTGTCTTTTACTGGATACCAAAATATGGAAAAAAATGAGAAAACAAAACCCATTTACCTGGTTTTTTGGTTTTCCTTTTTTTTTCTTTTCTTTTTTTTTTTCCTCTGTCCCTGAAAAAATAAAAAAGCAAGCTGAGTCTGAGGACACATGAATCATGAGATTATTTATTGTTTTAAGAATGGGTGAGTTTTTAGAGATAAGCAAGTCACTTTCTATTCTGACAGGCTATAAGGGATAAATTTGGTCCTTCACTGATTATGTGAATAAAGGATTGTTTTGACATTGTTTTCTGATTTTAATATCTTCTTTATATACTCTGCAGTTCATTTGTGTCCTGGAACCATCTCTGTCCTATGGAATCGTGAACAGATGATAAAAGCTAAATATATTTTTTTACCATTTGCAGTTTCTAAGATCTTCCCTGACAGGAAAGTGGTTTTCCATCAGTAACTTTGTGAGAAATCAACACTTCTCCTAATTTTATAGGTAGTGTTTCCAGCTGTACATTGTACTTGAGCAAAAATCTCACTGGTTTATCTGTAGAATTCTTTAGTACCTTTGTGACATAGCAAGTGTGGCAAATCAGTTAATATGCACCACTAAGAAAAATCCAGCAGTGACAGAGAAAAAAAGCAACTTGACTATACAAGTTTCTTCTCTCTATAAATTATACAAAGTAATCATTCTTTATGTGTCACTTAAGGAAGCAAAAGTGGGTTGAGGTTAGGATCTGAGATCTTATGAGGTCATACTGGGTGAGACGTGTTCAGCATATGTCATCACTTCTGAGGTGGTTCCTATAGCATGATTTCTTTTTAGCTCTTTGGTAGAATTTTCATTGTTGTTTTTTAACTTTGAAAACTAGTGGAGTATGCACCAATAAAAAGTAGATCTCAGTGTGGGGAAACTTGTGGGGAACAAGACTATTTTTCCAACGACTTTGACCTTATGCACACGAGTCAGGACATTGTTTTTTTTCTGCTGACTGAGAGATCCAATTTTTTTATGAGACTTCTCATAGTCAGTAAATGTCCTAATTCTTTTCTTCACACTTTTCATGTCCCTATTCACTGTGTGGCTTATGGGAACTTCACTCATTTCAACTTTTTCCCACAGCTTTTGTGACCCTGAGAATTTTCTCTGATCAGTTTGTAGGATTATATTTTTCTACAAGCTATTTCTTTTGAAATGACAGGTCTCTTCTGCCAACATTTCTGTCATCACTAATAAAGCATAATGTTGGAGAATGCCCTTCTGGTTTTTCCTGTTGCCCTTTTCCACAGTTTACTATAGTATCATTTGTTGCCTCTCTCTCTTCGTCCTCAGTAATGCACTGACTGAGCCAGAACAACTGACCTGATGGTTTCATCATCTGGGATTGCAGACCTGTCTTTTCAGTCACAGTACTTGTCGTATCTGAGGATCAGGGTCAATATCAGTCCTTGGCAGAGTTTTTACATTTCAGGGTACTATCTTGTCTGCCTGATTTACTGATAGTTTCTCAGGAGCTGACAAGACTGAGCTTCAAGTACATTTTTTTCAGCTGTAACATCGGAAGAAAATGTTAGTCAGAGCAAGCAGATTATCTCAACAGAGCCTGATGAGTCTATGTCCCTGCTCATTGATCTTTCTTAATCCACGTTTGCTTAATTCATTCTAATCCATGACCTTTGCTCCCACTTTAGCTTTGCAGTGCCCCACATTCAGCAGCGCATTGTGCCTCAGCAGTGTGTCACTGCATTCTCCAGGATATAATCATCCTTGGCCATTGTCAACGAGAGGGGACCTGGACAGCAGTCAGGTTGACTGGCATTTCTTTAAAGAAGATAAAAATAATAACAGCTGTAAAAGGATTATATCTCATTAAGATTAGTATTCTGTCCCTATCTAGGGGTGCCAGTGCTTTCTTGTGTTTTAAACATCATCTTTAAAATGATAAAATAAATGACAGCTGAATGGTAGAGCATAGCTAATCCTCCAGCTATTATATTTTAGTATTATACAGTGGCTTTGTGATAGCAATATCATCACAAGTGAGACATTCAGCTCATAGGTTGTAATGGAGAAGTTTGTGAAACACCTAGTGAAAGCTGGATGTTTTAATGACATTAAAGTGCTATTTTCCTGAAAAAATAAAAGACAGATATATATAACTTTGTATTTTTTTCTAGATTCCACTGGTGAACACAGAGTAGCTTTTCTATTACAAAGTGTCTCCCATATTAGGACATAACAGTAAAATATTGAGTGATATTATATAAATGTTTTTCAGCTGACCTTTCACCCTGGAAATGCAGATAATTTTCAGTCCAGAGTATCACTGTGAGTCAATACATACAGATGACTCAAAGCCAGAAAAGTTTCTCTTGTTTATTTTTATTTTTTACCTTTTTTTGGTTTGGGTTTTTTTTTTTTTTTACTTGATAGACATGCTTTATATGCTTTAACATCCATTTGGGATATGCTCCTAGGAATCTCATTTATAAATTATATACTCTCCTGCCTGTCTTCATTTGTAGCAGTGTATCATATACAAAATGATTGTGCAGCTTTGAGCCTCTCTAGTGTACTTTAAACATGTATTAACTTATACATCTTTAAGTACATTGAACTTATTTAGAACGAGATTGAGCCAACGTAAATTGAAATGGAGGATTAGAAGAAACACAGGTAGAGCCAGAACAAAGAAGCATCAAAAGTAGATAAAAATGTTAGACAAAATGGTTCTGAAAAGTTACATGCAAGGACTCTGCAAGCCCTTGGGTAGTTGCACAGTAACTTGAACACACAGTAGTTCATGTAGCAAATAGAAAATGACACTTGCCAGAATCTGACCTTGACAGAAGTATTTGAGTAATATTTCTAGTATGATCAAATAACTTCCTTATTATTTTAGGCAGTAAGATGTTTTCCAGAAAGCTCTGTCTGCTAGTTGTTATTATGCTCTCTGTTTTCATAAATGGAAGACCAAGAGTATTGGAAATATATAGCATTTAATTTTTAACCTTTTTATCTAGGTTCTTATTTGGTCTGCATTACATGAGTATCTGAGCAGCTTACAAATATGAATTCCTTTAGTTTTCCAGGGAAACATACTTACTGTTGTAAGAGAGAAAACAGAAAACTGAGTCATAAAGAAACTGAAAGTAAGATCTTTAAAGTTATTTAGGAATCTAGAAAACAAACTTAGTGGAACTGAGACGTTTCAGTCTCAGAAAATAGCAAGATAGCGGACTCAAAGTTTTCTGCACTTAGGATAATTTTTTTTTTTAAATTTAATATCCTGCTGCTACACATGCCATATTGTTGTGGTGGGCAGAATGGAAGATTTACAACTAATATTTAGTCTGGCATAGATCACAGTAGTCACACATGTAGATGCTTGTGTACTGTATCCCAATGGTTAAATCACTTTTCCAAGAAGCAATTCCTCTACCATGTTAGCCTAGAGAACCCCTAACCCTGCATCCTGGAAGAGGAGGAGCTAGGTGATGAATGTGGGCATCCCTTATCACTAAGTCTCTTGTGTATTTTATACTCAAGAATAGAAGCATCGTGGGACCAGAAGAAAAGTAAGGGAGAAGAAGCATGGCCATGCATTCTTATTTCTATAATCCTAGGCACTGTGAGGACAAGCCTGGCTTTTAGCTTCTTTTCCCTGGACTCCTTCAGCATTCAATTTGTTGAGATCTAATGTAAAATTCATAAAACCAGCAAAATCAGGTTTTATAATTACTGTCTCTCAGTCTATGCTCTGGCCTTTAAACTGCAATATCAGGTTTCCCCTTGACTCATTTCCTTCCCTCATGATTCTTGTAACCTTGTTGTGATGGTTTTAGTCTAGGCCTTCCTGGTAACCAGCTTGTAACCAGAGAAGTGGCCATATTCCCAGTATTCCATACGGTTTTTACTTAAACGAAGGTATAAATAAGACAGAGATTAGAGACCTCGCTCTCTTCTCTTACAGTGAGGTTCAGGAGCAGTGTGTCCTTGTGTTGGTCTCGCTTACCCAGAGGCTGAGGCCTGCAGTGACCGCTGGCCTTGCCACGCGGGAGGTTGGAGAGTGCTGGCCGTGTCTGCCGATCTTGTTTTTTCTGAGGGACATGGTGAGATTTTATTTTGCTAGTTCTTTATTTTGCTAGTTCTTGAGTTTGATTGTGCATATCTGTTCTGTTTTGTCCCTTTTTGTCCCTTTTTCCCCTTTCCCTTTTCCTTTGGGGGTGTTTGGGATCCTTTGCGGTGTACATAGCATTTTAATTGCATATAACTGTAATATATGCAAATATATATATTTTGATATAATTTGGTTGATTTCGGGTTCTTCCATTTTTATAGTTTTTTTCCTTTGCCCTAAAGGAAGAAGGGAGGGAGAAAGGGTTGTTACTGTGAGTTCAGGCATTTGGCAGGGGGTCAGGTCTGAGCCATCACACCTTGGCTAAATATTGGCTGTATCTCAGCAGCTGGTAGGATGGAGTCCCTTTCTTGTTTTGCACCTCTACATGTTCTGTAATCTGAAAGGTAGGATCTGTATTGCTTGAATAAAAGTGGTATGACTCCTTTCCTCCATTACCTTCTGGGGCTGCTGCATGACCTTCTGACTCTGGTTTGGGGTTTTTTTGTTTGGTTGGGGGTTTTGTGTTCATTTTTTTTTTCACCTGAAACACCTGTCATTACTATGAACTGCAATTGGCATGCAATGGAGATGTAAAGAGAAGCAAGAGTGAGAGTTGTAGAACCTACTCACCTCACTTAGGTACCCAACCATCTATAGATATTTAAAATGAAGGACTTATTTATTAAAACTGGAGTTGCTTTAGGTTTTTCCGTAGTTAGTACAGCAAAAAAGGCTTCCCCCAGAGACAGTTTCTCTCTCCGGAGAAAGAGTCCCAAGAGATTCTATATGCAACTCCTTAAATCAAGTTTTAAAATTCTAAAAATAAAAAGATAATTTTGAAGTTTATTAAACATTTCAATCTCAGTGAGGTGAATCCTATGCATATTAAAAAAGGCACTTGACTTTATTTCATATTTATAGTGTAATAATTATCCTACTATTGATCCTTATGGAAATGTCAGATTTCAGTGGGTTTCTTGGAGTTCACTGGGATTATTTATGTATCAAGAAATTTATTTCTCTTGCTCAGTTTTGCTCTTAGTGTACTGACTGCCCATGGTTTATAAATGTTTGTTCACGAGTTTTCTTCTGGCCCAAGTTTCCCTCCTAAAATAAATCCAAGCATGATTCAGTGGATTGCACATCCCAACAACTGTTTTTAGTAGACTTTACAAATTAGAGTGGGTTTTGTCCCCCTGCCCTGAGCAGTCCATTCTTGTCTACTATGCTGAGGAACTTCCTACACTCCCCTGTGTTCTTTGTCACTGCCTCAAAATATGTGACATATGGCCACATTTTCGTGCTATAAAAAAACTTTCAGGTGAGCTGAAACAAAATTCTCTCATTATTTTGTGAAAAATTAATTTAAAGTTCTTTCCTTAACCCTTCCATCAATAATTGTATATATGCACATACATACACACACACAGACACGGTTAGAGCAACAAAAATATAAATATGTATTTATGTACACACTGTATATATTTAAAAACAGACCCATGTATAAACCATACAAGGCCCAAAAAAGAATCTATACCCAAGAACTGTTCATGCAAATACAACTGATCTACCCTAGACAAGACTATTTCTGAGGCTGACTGCCAAGCTTCCCTCCCTGGGGTGGATGCAGGTAGAAGAACAGATCTAGTCTGATTTACTACAAATTGTACCAACAACTTTTCTATACTAGAATATATTGCATGTCACTAGGCTGTTCTTTTTATTTCATGTATCTTTCTCATCATTTTACTGTTAACTTTTAGGTTAGGACTTATTATTACAATAGGCTTGTAGAGCCTCTTTCCATTAAACAAGACTATAAAAGTAATGCCTTTCAATGTCCCAACTAAATAATCTGTTTTAATTAGCCAAAAGAAATATATGTGTAGTGTGTTATGCATAATGTATTTGAGGGAAAAAGTTTTTAAAAGAGTCAAAGGCTAGAAAGTGCCTTTTTTTTTGTATATAATCCCAGAAGAAAATTTATGTAATAATTCATTGTACACAATCTAATTCACAATTATTTCCTTTAAAAGATCCTTATGGATATATACATACACTGGACATGAATCCCCTTAGGGCTGAGGAAATCCAACTTTTTAGTGGATTCCTTTTGTGCATACTGGAGCCATAACTTAAAATTTTACGTTCTGAGCAAGAACAAATGAAAGCAAACAATTAAATTTGCAACAAAGTTAAAAATATGAGATAGCTCTTCTCTCTGCATATCCTTTGGAAAATATTAGCTAATTATATTTAACACAGAATGAGAACATAATTCCCACTGTTTTGACAAGTAACAAATTGCATATTATCACCTTGTAAATAATATTATTATAAAAACAGTTGTCCTTGTCTGTAGTTTCTTCTTTGTAAGAACAAAATTAATTTGAGGCCTGTCATTCAAAAGATGTGCATTAGAATATCAAAGCAGCAGTTTGAAGACACTGAAAACTGAAAATCCTGTACACCCTCTGCACAGAGGGAGAAATATGGTGCTGTAATAAGAAGATAGAAGGAAATGTATGTGAAGTCTATGGTAGCAGCATGATCCCTTGTGATAATCAGATTTTCAGTCATGATTAATTTGACTCAATCATTCTGTTAATAATATTATCTTGTCTATAATCTAAGCATAATATTGGTTGCCATTGGGAAATTTTAATTGTACATTATTAAGCATTTTTATTTTTTTTATTAGATGACTAATTAAACTGTATTGCTTACCTTTTTTTCTTAAAAAATTTCATGCAGAGATTAATTTTAATACTTTGCATTTAAATGCATCATCTTTCATCCAAAGATCCAAACATGCTTCACTGTACAAATATTAATTTGTACTGTATGAATGATCTCACAGCAGTCCAATGAGCTATATTACTAGCTGTTATTTTTTAATGCTCTTTTTTTTAAGTAAAATGTTCACATCCTTTAGCAGGATATAATAACGTGAACATCTACATGTTTTCAGAGTCCTTTTCAAGTCAAAGGACAACACTTGCTGGTACCACAAAGATTAGATCCATGCAGTAACCTTACTGAAAGATAATAACTCACATTAAAAGTAGGAAGGCTTTTTCCCATTAACTTCTAAGGGGTCAGGTTTTCACCTAATAATACATAATGGTAGCGGTGTCAGAGACAGATGTAGAAAGGGAATAGTCAAAAATCATCAGGTATTCTCTACACCAGTGAGATGCAGAATGTACTTGCACAGAAGTTTGATATGTATGTTTAGTTCTTAACTTTTGTTTTCTGTTAAAAATTATGTGTATAAGAGCATTGCTTCCTTCAAATGTGAGGCCAGACCAAACGCTGGATCAGATAAAGCTAAGATGCAACACAGCAGTAAGAACCTACTTTCACTGGGATGATGCAGAGGAGATTTCTGTTGATTACATG
>JAWWLV010000001.1:59591121-59610486 GCA_035041135.1 Platyrinchus mystaceus | reverse complement strand
TAAAGCTAAGATGCAACACAGCAGTAAGAACCTACTTTCACTGGGATGATGCAGAGGAGATTTCTGTTGATTACATGTCATCATTTTAACAATGCTTCAGAACTGATGAGCAGTCAAATGGGTCATGATAGCAAATGTGACTACAGGAAGTAAATACACTGCTCCCACTGCCTTATTATGTTCAGGCTCTTTAAAAGTGACAGGACTAAATTTTACTTTTCTTTAAACAAAAATGAATTCCAGAGTAATGTATTTTTCACTTTTTAATCCAGATTTAAACTCAGATAACTGAAAGCAGAACGTGGACTTTGTAGTTACAGGTAAAACTATTTAAAAATGTTCTATAATTGTTAAGGATACAGTAAAACCAAACATGATGATCTGTACTTGGACTTTGTATCAATCAGATCTACACACAGAGACAGGACATGCCTGCAGGGCTACGATCTTTTTGGGATCATGGAAACATGGTAGGATGGCTTTTGTGACTGGAATGTTGGAATGGAAGGATACAGGCTTTTTGGGAAGGATAGGCAGGTGAGATGAGGAGGGGGTGTTGCTGTCTTCGTCAATGACCAGCTGGAGTGCATAGAGTTCTTTCTGGGAATGGATAAGAAACTAAGAGCTTATGGGTCGGGATTAAAGGGGGAGAAGGGAGAGGTGAGGTTATAATGGGGGTCTGCGACAAGCCATCTGACCAGGAAGACTGAGCGGATGTGCCCCTCTATAGATAGATAGGAGCAGCCTCACGTTGACAATTTCTGGTCCTCATGGGGAACTTCAACCACCTCGATGTCTGCTGAAAGGACAACACAGCAGAGCGTAAGCAATTCAGGAGGTTCCTAAAATGCATTGATGACAACTTCCTTCTCCAATAGAGGAACCACCAAGGAGAGGTGTTATACAGGACCTTATTCTCACCATCAAGGAGGGGCTGGTGAGGAATGTAAAGTGTAAATCTCAAGGGAAGCCTTGGCTGGAGTGACCATAAAATGGTGGAGTTCAAGATCCTTAGGACAGTGAGGAGGGTGTGCAGCAAGCTGACTGCCTGTCAGCCTCACCTCCATCCCTGGTAAGGTGATGGAATAATTCATCCTGAATGTCAACTGTAAGCATGTGGAGGAAACGAAGGTTAGATGAGTAGACAATGAGGTGGACTGAGAACTGGCTGAATGACAGAACTCAGAGGGTTGTGATCAGTGACACAGAGTCTAGTTGGAGGCCTGTAACTAGCAGTGTTTCCCAGGGTTCAGTACTGGGTCCAGTATAGTTCAACTTATTTGTCAAAGACCTGGATGAAGGGACAGAGTGCACCCTCAGCAAGTTTCCAGATGATACAGAACTGGGAGGAGTGGATGACACACCAAAAGGTTCTGCTGCCATTCAATGCGACCTGGACAGGTTGGAGAGTTGGGCAAAAAGGAACCTAATAAAGTTCAACAAAGGCACATGCAGGGTCCTGCACCTGGTGAGGAATAACCCCATGCAGCAATACAGTCTGGAGGCTGACCTGCTGGAAAGCAGCTTTGGGGAAAAGGATCTGGGGATCCTGGTGGAAAGAAAGCTGTCCATGAGGCTGCAGTGTGCCCTTATAACCAAGAAGGCCAATGTTGTCCAGGGTGCCTTAGGAAGAGCATTGCCAGCAGGTTGCGGGAAGTGATCCTACCCCTCTACTCATCCCTGGTGAGGCCACATCTGGAGTACTGTGTCCAGTTCTGGGCTCCCCAGTTCAAGAAGGACAAGGAGCTATTGAGGAGGGTCCACCAGAGGGCTCTGAAGATGATTAGAGCACTGGAGCATCTCCCTCAGGCTGAGGGAGCTGGGCCTGTTTAGCCTGGAGAAGAGACAACTGAGAGGGAGTCTTATCAATGCATATAAATATCCTAAGGGTGGATGTCAAGAGGATGGGACCAAACCTTCTTCAGTGGTGCCCAGGGACAGGAGAAGGGACAACAGGCAGAATCTGAAACACAGGAAGTGCCATCTGAGTATAAGGACAAAATTCTTTACCGTGAGGATGACAGAACACTGGAACAGGCTGCTCAAAGTGGTTGTGGATTCTCCTTCCCTGAAGATATTCAAAACTGGTGTGGACATGGTCCTGTGCAACCTGCTGTAGGATGACCCTGCTTTATCAGGGAAGGTGGACTAGATGATCTCCAGAGGCCCTTTCTAATCCCAGCCATTCTGTGTGAATCTGTATAAAATACATGACTGCAAAAAGAAGCGTGTATACCTGAAACAAGGTCCTTGGATAGAGTGCTTACCTTAGGGTATTGCTTAAGGATCTCTCACTGAAATCAGGGATAAGGTGCTTGGCAACATAAAAGACTGAGTCAATTATGTTAAAAAAAAAAAGGCAGTGGAACACTCATAAAGTGCATGGAACAGCTGCATGAAATGGCAATATGCTATTATTACAAGGAAAATAAAATGGATCATTATAAATGAAACACGCGGAGGATTGTTATCAGCAGAACAATTGTTATGTATTGAGCAATCAGAAACACCCACTTGCAAATCCTTAACAAAATGCTTAACATTTTATAAATAGAATTTCCAGGGAATTTAGAGATCAATACAACTGTCTAGCCACCTTCCACCTGTCTGGAACAGCCTTCCAATAAGAATAACAGAGGAAAACAATTTAAGTAGCTTTGAAGTGGAGCTTAATACATTTTTGAATGGGATTATAGGATGCAGGAAATGCCTGTTAGAGCAGGGGATATGAATCAATGGCTTGGGAGGCCTTTCAATATCACATCTTGTGTTCCAAAAACTTTCTTTTTTGTCTTGTCTCCTATAAGCACAGATTCATCACAGAAGACAGCCTTCAACAAAACACCATATTGTTAAGAAGTTGTTCTAGCTAATAGTGTTTTTTGATGAACATTTAAACTTCAAGTAATTCTAATATTAACCCTGTATTAATGGAGTAGGAATCCATGCTTCATGAGTCAGTATTTGTAGTCAACAGCAGAAGTGTCTAAAATCAATAACTAACATGCACCAAGGCCTTATATGGAATTAGGAACAGTGTGAAAACAGCAGTTGCTCTTCAATATTCCTGTGTCAACTGAGATCAGATGAAATGTGAACATTTTTTTTCTTTGGTCACTAGAATTTATATATACATGCAGTAGAAAGGCCTATTAGAAGATTAATCATTTTTGGGTTTAAACCCCTGTTTTTTCATCTGTCTTGTGTGCACCTCTAAGGAATATCTACACACAGAAAGAGGAGAAGAAGCACTCAAGGTCAAGTGGGGATCCATGGGAATTCTTCCTATTCTAGGTGAAGAATGGGGAAAAAACAATGAATGCAAATTCTCCTTGGCTGATGTGCCACAAGTTTCTCATGGTAATTAGTGATGCATGAGCACTGTTAGACTTTGCTGCATGTTATATCCCTCAATGCTCACTATTTACTGTAGTGCCCAGAGGCCCAAATAGGAACACTGAGCCAATGCAGCACAGCTTGGAGACTGTCAGGGCTGCAGTAGGAGGAAATGCCACCAACTGGTCTTGCAAAAGGACTCAAGGACTTGCTCCTCTCTGTCTCCCATAGGCGCTGCAACTACTGAGGTGGAGCAAAGCTGTCATCCTTGCTGGGCTCAATGGCTGTGTACATATGGTGCTGCACCTGGGAGCTTTGAACTCTCTGAGGCATGGGAGTCCTTTCCTTGCATTGTCCATAATAAATAAGCATTCATTCTTGAAATGGTCCTCATAAGGGATGATACTATATTGTTTCACAGAACTGGAGTACTGTCAAAACCACTTTTTCTGTCCTTGTCTAATTCTAAATGTTTCAATTGTCATTCAGAAGCAGGTTACCTACGTGTATTATACTACCCTTATTATACTGCTAAGAATGGAGAGACTTAGGACAATCTGCGATGGAGAGGTTGGTTGCACAAGTTTAGGCTGGCTGAGGGCTGCTGTTACTTACTGATTTTTCTAAAACTTGTGGGAAGAGAAGACTGTATACTAAAACTGATTCATTCTACTTATTTTTCTCTTTACATCTTCTGAACAGTAACCAAACTCTCTGTCCATTGTTGTTTGGTAACTATTAAAAGGATTTTACCATATTCACCAAAATATTATTCTGAAATAATTGGTGTATACATCACACAGGTCAGAGAAACTATCGATCAAATGCCTATCTGAAGATTAGAAAACTGTTTATCTCTCAGTCTTAGTTAATTGAGACTTCACATCTAAGCTTTTGCTTGGTACTCCAATACAAGTGTTAGAAGTTAATCTTTTAAATCTAACTATTCACATAGCCTCTCCTTATGTCAAGGAGACAGAAAGCATCATCAAAGATTTATCTCATTCCATACCAGACATTTAAGATGTTTCAGATAAACTATGTTCATGAGATTCCTTTTTCTTTTCAGAGGTCTGGGCTCAGTAGGCTACTATGTCTAATGTTAAAATTTGTAGGTTAGATGAAATAAATTGCACAGTATAAGGAGGTGGAATATGATTTACATGCTTCACCCAATACGGGATCTCAAATAAAATTTGGGGATTTAAAGGAAAGAGTTGCCTAGATTCTGTCATACACAAGCAGATGGTTGGCATTTTAATGTAAATGTAATATAAAGAAATAGTAGTAAAAAATATTGGTGTGTAGCGTGTGCAAATTGTGTTTCAGCAGATAGACATAAAGAGTCAGAAATAAGAAATTATGTATCTGATAAAATTGTCAGCTTAATAGATGAAATAATGTAGAATGAGAATTTCTGTGTGCCTAAAAATTTCTATTTCTAGAATTATATGCTCATAAAATGACAGAATAAATGTTATCAGGATGTTGCTTGCACAGCTACTATTACTGCAATTGTAAACTACAAAAACCCAAACCAAACAAAAAATCCAAGCACAAACCCACCAAACACACAAATATCTGGTAGTAGGTAGTCTTAATTACCACTTTGTGCATTTATGCTTTTATTTAAAATGCACTCATTTTATCATCACATGCCTTTATGCTATCAATTCAGAACTGATCATTCAAACCCAGAAAATCCTCTTTGAAATGTGTATGCCACATGGTAATCTTATCTGAACATATTTAATGAAGAAAAATGTTCAGTTTTGAACGTATGCTATGAAGTTAGCTGCTTTTTCTATGCTGTATAATACCTTAAAAATACACCTTAACACTTCTATCTGATTAGTATGAATGATTCAATAAAAACACCTTAACTGCATAGAAACTGGAGATGATATAGCCTAACCCAGCTGTCATGCAATTTATAAATACAGAAGCAACTACCCACATCTGTTCTCCTATTTTCTTTTTTCAATTTAAGAGGGAAATTGACCTTACAATCTTCAACGTGACTTCAGGTCATTGTTATTAGTGATGAAAAAATGCTGTGTTCTTCTTTTGACTGAGTTTGGCAAAGCTCCCAGATATTTTACAATCATAGTGTAAAAGCTCTGAAATGCTGCACAATATTTTATTTTTTTTTTTCAGGTTTAGACATTTGTAGTAGTAGCCTGTACAGCTGGCAAATAAAAATCTTTTTGCAGGAAGTCTGTGGGCTTTTTTTATGTTAAAATGATGTTTCTCCTTTGAAACCTTGAATCCTAAAATAACTTTGCTGAAATAAATATGTTACTAGGTGTTTCTTTTAGGCAAAGCAGTTAGTAATTTCCATTTAGGGACCATGGGTAAGGGAGAAGTATTATTATTATTTTTCAAGTTTCAGGAAGAACAAATATTTGTGTGTAAAATTAGAGTTGGCTTGAGGTTCATTCTCAAGAAAGCATGGATGCATAAACACAGGACTATGGAACTTTCCATTCTCCCTACATGAAGGAAAGAGAAAATCCAGCTTTTTTCAGCATAATTTCCATTAACTACAGCATTATTCATGCATAATCCTGTTTACATTTTTTGATGTCTAAGTTAAAAAAATCAACAGTTTAAGTACCCCAATAAAATAAGTATATCATAATTTATCAGTGTCCAATGGATCTCTATAGGAACTTGTTTGACTTCTTATCTTCTATCTGCAGGAATTCAGGACCCATGCAATAAGTTTTGATGTTTAATATAATAAGCAGCCTATAAGAACTGAAGTAAAAATTTATGAATGTGTTTGTATTCAGATGGGATAAAAGGATGCCAGGTCTGGGGGCTATGTTTTTGTCTCCACTTTTTGAAACTGTTCTGTTTAACATGGTATTTAGAGACAAAGATATTTCTCCTGTAACAGCTGGTTAATACAGCATACACACATATGATTTTTGAACTGGAACTGTGGCTGAGGTTTCCACTTTTTCTCAACACTTAGGGAAGAGAATCATGCTTAGAAACTTTCTTGGGTAAAATGAATATTTAGTGATGCTGAAAGAAGACAAAAAACTCTTGCAAGAAGAAGGGTACTCTTTATCTTTCCATTAAAATGGATTGTTGTTTAGTGAGCAATTTTGATAAATTCGAGCGGAAAACAATACAAAACCAAGTATTTCATCTAAACTGATTACTTTGCAAAATCTTGCCAATTTCTATAGAAAACTACTTCAGATGTCACAGCATGGGAATGGGCTGCCCAGGGAGATGGTGGATTCTCTGTCCCTGGAGATATTTAAGAAGAGACTGGATGTGGCACTTAGTACCATAATCTAGTAACTGTGGTGATAGTGGATCAAGGGTTGGACTTGATGATCTCAGAGGTCCTTTCTAACCCATCTGATTCTATGATTCCTGCATTTGTCTCTCTAGGAAGAGGGGAGGAGAGTAAGACACACTGCAGATACTGAAGAAAGAAGATTCATTTGCCACAGGCAAATTTTTATGGCTTTTCTTTAACCAATCTCCTTGGAGAAAGGCTGGATAAACAGATGGGCTTTGTGGCATGATTTTAATATTTAGCAAATTCAGTGCTGTTGAACTGTAGGGGTAGCAAGATCAAGGACTCTTTGATGAAAAAAATCTGCAAAGAGTCATCACAACTAGTCATCTCTCATTCTAAAATAGAATTACCACCTATCTAAAATGTGGAGTTATTCCAAGGAAGCAGAAGTTTTCATGGTGTCATCCAGGAACTTAATCATATGCGTTTAGTGGGGGGTGGGAGAAAGAATATTTATTACCCAGTTATTTACCAGGAAATGTTTATTATAGTCATGAAATGTAGTATTAGTGTAGTAGTATAGACAATTCCTTAAAATTTAAAAGATCTTAAAACTCTAGAATGAGGCTTTATTTTTGCAAAATTAATAGATGACAATATGCAGTGCACAGTACCACCATTAGCTGTTATTTAATAAGCAAAGATAAGGTCTGATTTAAGCTTTACTTTGGTTTAGGTCCCATAGCAATTTTTCTAATTGACTAAGTGCCTTCAGCTAATTTGTTTTATTTTTGTTGTCTGTGTATAGTGAAACCA
This sequence comes from Platyrinchus mystaceus, assembly GCA_035041135.1. Taxonomy (NCBI): domain Eukaryota; kingdom Metazoa; phylum Chordata; class Aves; order Passeriformes; family Tyrannidae; genus Platyrinchus; species Platyrinchus mystaceus. The sequence goes on along the minus strand of JAWWLV010000001.1, from coordinate 59,603,072 downwards.
TTGTTTGCCACAGATAGGAGAAAGAAGCAGTTCTATGCAAAAAGAAATATTTATAGTACTAAGGTAGTGACATAATGTAGAGAAATAGAGGCCTAGTACAACATTTGGCATAGGGATGGGCATGAGGTGGCATAGGGATGGGTCACAGGATGCTACTTCAGACCCACGGCAATAAACTCACTCATTGTCAGATACAGAAATGCAGATCTGGGCAAAAGTGAGTTTAGGGAGAAAAAAAAAAAAAAAAGAAATAGTATCTATCTATGTGTAAAGAGTATCACATAAGTAACTTTAGATGTAAGGTGGAGATGCAGTCCAGCAAAAAACCCACGGAATTGTAAAAACAAGTTAGCAAATACGAAAGTAATGCAAAGCAAACCATAAAGTGAAAAAGAAGAAACCATCAATGCAAACATCATATCGCTCCCACTGAAGGACTCCAGATACTGATAATTCACCATAACAATGGCCCACACACATTCTCCGAGAAATTAAGCACTGACCCTAAGACCCAAGGAGCAGGGAAAGAGTGAGTGTAACACCAGAAAAAGGGATAGAAACAAAGTGCAAGTTCAGCAATTTTAATTGCATTATTATCCTTTCTTTTTCTATTTCAATTTCAATTAAATATGGACTAATAATGACTAGACTGTTATTATAGTGTTATTATAGTAAGTTCTTGGGTTTATATTTATATAAGGTTTGCCTACTCTTTACACATAAAGATTTTGAATGTAACAGACACTGACTGTAGTGAAGTAGAAGGAGGGGAAGCTACAACTTAGAAAGCTCAGAACCAGACCTTTTCCATATGGTTTTCATTGTGCTACTACTGTTTTGGATAGCCAGCTTAAAGTTTTGGAGTCAGAAGTAATGTTTCTAAAATGCTTTACTTACATACAAATCTTTCCTTTTACCATTCTTGCACTGGAAAGCAATGGGAAAAAACCCATAATAACATAAAAAGTGTGATTATATTACTTAGCATTTTTCATAGAGTCACAGATATATAGGTTTCAATTGTTTAGTCATAAAGAGCTGGTTGCTTGGGCAACCTAATGGGTTTTAAATTCAGATTCCTTCATTTTGTAACAAATATTCTATGTAATCCAGAAATAGTCACAAGTATTTCATTGTCCATCTGTTACCTTTATTTCATACCAAGCCTGACAGAGTTCAAGAAGCGTTTGGATGATACTCTGAGCCACATGGTGTGACTCGTGGGGATGGTCCTGAACAGGGCTAAGAGTTGGACTCGATGGTCCTTGTGGGTCCCTTCCAATTCAGCAGGTTCTATGATTCTGTGATTCCACCTTTGTCCCTGTTATTTTTTTCCTTCAGATCTGTGGCAGTGGTTTTTTGGTTGTAGTTTTGGTTTTCGTTTGTTTGGTTTGTTTTGGCTTTTTGTTTAGTTTTTTGTTGTTTTTATTATTTGTTTTGGGGTTTTTGTTTTGGGGTTTTTGTCGTTTTGGCTTTTTTTGTTTGGTTGGTTATGGTCGTTTTTTGTTTCTTTTGTTTTGTTTTCTGTGGGTTTTTGGCCTTTTTTGATGGGGGTGGGGTGGTATGAGACTGATCAGCAGAAATATCTGCTGTTGATTGGCTTTAGAATGCTCACAGAGGAAGAGTGGATAATCTTGATTATCATCAGGTGTTGCAGCAATACTACTCAACACCATATTCAGCAACCACTCTCAAATATTTTTGCTAGAAAACAAAGTTTTTGATAGTCAGTATTTGAAGTCAACACCTGTATTTTTCTTACACTGACCCTGACAAGGATTTATTTCACCTTGAATCCAGGGCATGAGGTTGCTATTTCATTAATGATGACAAGAGCAAAATGAAATATGATAAAATTTGCAACTAAAGTATTTAATATTGAAGTATACCGGGAAAAAAATAGATTCTTAAAAAAAATAGGAAAAGTAATCCTTCTTGTTTTAGCAAAATCTTCTAAAACAGTCAAAACAAAATAAAAAGAATATTTTTATAATGCAGGTGTTCAATAAGATTTCTATAGTACTTGAAACATAATTAATGTCCACTTTTTATTACCAAAAAGAAAAGCAAATGTGATAGGTTCAAATGAACTAGAATAAAGGATCCATCATTAAGTGAATGAGACACTTTGATTATCCATGGGTCATTAGTTCAATATGCTTTAATGGCTCCTAAAGAGTTGTTCAAATTCTGAGCGTACTTACTAACTGACTTAGCTTATAAATGCATCAATACAGAGGAAAATAATATCAGTTTCAGAAAATCATCTTAGTAGGTCTATAGCTGAATCAGAATATTTATGTCCACTTTTCAGTTAGTATGGTTATGAAATACCTATGTTTTATTCATGGCATCAGCTAATGCTCATGGTGACATGACAAAATCATTGTTGGGAATTGTTACTCTTTCTACATTTTTTTTGAAATTTATATCACTTAATATCCAAGTTGTCAACTTGCAGAAATCATATTGTCTCTTTTAATGTGCAGGTTAGGTGGACTGTAGATAGCCATGTGCAGGAAAATAGTCCAGAAAATTCCTGCTCACTAATCTAGGATCCCTTAGGGGTCTTTGCTTTTCAAAGTCGTAGAGACTTCCATTTTTGGTGAGAGATTACGTAGACATTAACATTACTACTACTGCAATACATGCCAATTTCTTTTTGCAATCTTATGTTGCTTCACATGACCTTGGAACATATTTAAATCTGAAACTTCACTCTAACAACTTTTTCATCTATTCTGACTGACTTCTACAGTTATTGAACTTCGGAACATACAAGCTCTCTTGAAAAAAATTTTTTTTTTGCTTTCTAGTTTCTTTTATGTCCATTCATGCCCTAAATATTATTGAATAGTATTTATCATGAAAAAACATACCTTAGTTGGGGCAAACACACATAGCCACATACCTTCACGATATACAGAAGGTAGAATTAGCATTTTTCCTAGGTAAAAGAAGGCAGCAGTTGCACACTGAAGTGGTGAAAATCTTTTCATGGGATCATAGGATCGTGTGATTGAATCTGGAAGGAGCCTCAGGAAGCCATTTTTTCCAGACTCCTGCTCAAAGCACAGTCAGCTCTAAGATCAGACAGCGTTTCTCAAAACTTTTCCTAGTTTAGCCTTGAAGATCTCCAAGGACGGATGCATGACTTCACTGGACAACCTGTTTCTCCACTTGACTGTCTCCATCATGAAAAAGCTTTTACTGGCATGCGGCCTTAACCTCTCTTGTCTGAAATTTTGCCTATTCTCTCTTATCCCCCTCTCTCGCACAGCTGTGAAAAGCCTAGCTCCATCCTCTTCATTAACCTCCTCATAGGAAAGAGGGGACTTCTGTTAGCACTCCCCAAAGCTGTTGCTTCTCCAGGAGGAACAAACATGGTTCCCTCAGCCTGTATAACTTTGATACTATTAACTGAATTTTGAAAATTTGTAAATCTGTTCTGTAAACCTTACTTTTTAAATCATTGGATTAACATGCAACAGCCCTAGGCTTAGATTCAACAAATGATTTATGAGCTTACCTGCTGTGAAAGCTATTACCATCTAATGTTAGCAGTTAGAAGTTGAAAGCATAAATATTTTGTTGGATCTGGGCCATGGCATTTTCCTTCCTTGTTCTCACTTTGCCCTTAGTCATTCATCTAGCCCAATTACAGTTAATTCTACATTATACGCTATTCATGCAATCTTTTCCCCATATGTCCTTTTTATTCAAACCAAGTCATGCACTGGCTCCTTAAAATGTGTCTAGCCTCAATCAGCAATACATGATTTGACCTCAGCATAGTAGGCACCCAAAGGTTATCTATAAATTCCTTATTTTGTCTTTCTCTCCAAGGTCTGTCAACTTTTTCCTCTTCTTCTTCAGCAATTCATCAGTTCCTTGTTCATGTCTCAAAGGAACTATAATTTCTATATTTTTTTTTTATCATTAACACTTCTTCAATTCTATTGTCTTTTACCCCTAGGACTATTTTCCTCAAATCTATCAGTCATAGAATTGTTATTCCTTCTACTTTCTACCTGTCCAGCCATCATAGCAAGATCTAGTTGGTTTCTCAACTCTGAATCTTCTTATACAGCTTTCTCTAGGACAGCTTATCAGAAATCAGCCAGAAGAAATGGCCTACATCAAGGAATCTGCTATGGTTGTTTGGCATCAGGGCCTTTCAGGAAGTGCACTTTACCTCCTTCTGGTTTCCTGCTGGAGAAAGGGGACTTAATGCCTCCACTTATTAGTCCACCAAAAAAAAAGGTATTGTCTTCAACAGCAGTGTGGAATTGTTGTCAGTAGGACCCTACCTTCTCTTTCCCAAAAAAAGAAAAGAAGGAGGTACTAGTTAGAAGAGGCAGGGTAGAAATCTGATTTATACTGGTAGTCAGTATAAAGATCCTGGATTATTAAGGAAGAGAAGGTAGATGTGTGTATGGAGGTTGTGGCTTTGTTTGTTTGTTTGTTTGTTTTAAGCATGGAGGTTTTTGTAATTGGACAATTTCATTGCATATCTGAACATGAAAACACACTATAGTATCAACAGCACATCCTCCCTTTTTGATATTACAGCTTTCTTCCTTTTCTTCCCTGCATACTTGCACAGTCTAAAATCTGAATGTTCTCTTTCAGTTTTTACTTGGTTGCAACTTCTCTGTTCTGACATAGAACAAGAAATTGCCCACATTATTTTGGGTATCAGCTGAACTGATGTAGCACCTGCTATTCTCTACTGTTTGCTGGTTACCAGACTAAAATTAGACATGTGTGCCTTAGGATAGCTAGCCTTTTTCTCTCTCCAAACAAAATATATTACAGTTGCCTTCTGTGGAGCAAAGCATTGGGCTTTTCTAAGTTTCTGACATGGTTTCTCTGACACAAAAAAATTACCAGATCCATTAAATGATGTCATACTCTCTTGTCGAGGTATTCAGGAGCAACTGAGAAAGAACCAGAGATGGGGAGAATCCCCACTATCCCTAGCTGGAAGACATATTTTGAACGAGTAAAGATACAATGTCATTTAAATTCTCCTCAGAAAAATGTGGAGACAAGTCCGAGTAATAAGGTATTATCCATAACAAAGAACATAGGTTCAATTCACAAGCTAGCTTTCCAGCTTTTCATTCATTTTTTTCCCAGTACATTTTTAATTTAATTTCAAACTGTTTAATTAAAAGTGCTTGCTTTTGTCACTCTGACCTGTGTTTTCATCCAGGCTTTGTATGGTACAATTGATACTAGCCCAGTGTGAACTGCTGTTGGGTCTACTAAAGAGACACAGCATAGTGTGATGATGTTTGTTGCTGCTGAGATTTAATGGCTATTTGACTTGGCAGCTGCTTTCTAAGACATGGTTCTCACAGGGGATCTCTCCATTTCAACAGCCACAGTATAGGCTTCCTCTCTGGTACAGAGTGTCAAACATCTGCTCTCCTCTTATCTTTCCCTTGCAGTTTTCCCTGTCTCTGGCATAGTTTACTGTGGGCCAGAAGTCCCCTATTTACCCCTTCAGGAATGTGGCAGCAGCTTTTTCTTGCTCAGGCCCAATATGACTAGGAATTTGTAGATATGTCAGGAAACATGGAAACTACTATGACATGCACTTTTCATCTTTGCCACTATTGCATTGTTACTATTGCATTCCCCTCCACAACAATCCTCCAAGTGCCAGGAGTGATCCTGACAGTGCCACAGGCACTATCACCTGCTGAAGGAATGAGTCAGCTCCAGCATTCTAATAGAACTTATTTTTGCACCCATTTGACTGCATTTTTAATCCAGTCCACTTCCCCGTTTCCTAACACATTGTATTGCTCTGCTCTAATTCTGCCTTCCTCCACTACATAACGTTAAAATGGAGCCCAGGACAAATAATTGTGTATTTAGTTTTTAATTTTTTCTAGTTCAACACAGAATTTAGAAAGGGATTGTCAGCTTAAACTTCTATTTCTTTAAGTGTCTGTCTGCAGGTTCAAAGTAAAATTTTGCATTACTTTGTCCTTACATTGTTATTGATAATTTTCTCTCAAATGGTCTATCCTATTTTTGAAAAGGAATTTCTTTCTATATACCTTAACTTTTGGAGCAAGCCTCTAAATGGAAATGTGTCTATGTATCTTATAAGGAGAAAAATGGGTTCAGCAGTATGTAGGATTTTAGTTTCGTGTTTCTTCAGGAATTATTACAATTGCTTTCATAGCCCATACTTAATCTTCTTTTCACCCCATTAAGTCATCAAAAGAACCTTTAAGGAAATAAAATACAATATTTTCTTGCAATTTGTGACGTTATTAGAGGGCTTGCATGAGACTCCATTACATCCTATTAGCAGAATGAACTCTGCCCTCTACTACTTATGTTTAGGACTTGAATTTGAATGGATGGCTGTTGTCCAGTAAACCAATATCTGTGAAGGCTGTCATCTTTGATAGGCTCAGGCAACTAGGCTTTCAGCAAAGTATTAGAGACAGACTTTCAGATCTTGAGTTTTTGCAAATAAATAGCTGTATTCCGAAAAAAAAAAAATCTGAGTAGGAGGTTTAAGATACTTAAATGCTGCTATGCATGGGAAATCCACTCATACAGTTAGGCTCAGACATTGGAGGTAATGGTGAAATGCTGAGCAGATGGGAGAAGAGGACATATGTGCCTAAGTGGGTTGTGCAGAAGGGGTTTTAGAAGTGTGTCAGAGGTCGAGAGTTGATTTGAGAATAGTGGGGTATCATGCTGGTTTATTGTTTCTTAATGTCAAGTTACAGTCTTGACTGATGGATACAGCAACACCTTCCAGTATTTGGCATTTATTTTGCTGACATTTTAGTGTGTAGGTATAGATCTAATGCGTTGCCTAAAATTTTGATGAGAATTGTCATAAATCTTCAGAAGAGTTCCGGAAAGGACCCCAGATATTCTAAAATAATCCACTTCAATCCACTTCAGCTGAATTATTCTGAGATGCAAGCTATTGGCCCAGTAGGGTAAAAAAAAAAAAAAAAAAAAAAAAAAAAAGCACCCACACTCTTTTTTTTTTCTAGGTTTCTTCCTTTTTTGTATTGGGTTTTCCTCATGAAAAAGGAAAGAGATGCCAGGCCTCTCTAGTCACTGCTCAGTGTTGCTCTATCCCTTTCACAGGAAAGAGCTGGTGTCACCTCCTTAATAAAATTCACGTTTCAAGGAGAGAAATTATAATCTAGAAAGAACGCAATGAAGCTATCCCCCTGCTAACTAACCAGAGTTGGGGTAGAAGCAATACTTAGGTAATTACTGTTTTAATTTTATGTCAGAAATTCTATTCAATATTTTGTATGTTAAATTCATATGCTTTTTTCTTGGATCAGCTGAAAGAGAAATTTACAGAGACTACCACACGTTGGAAGAGTATTTAAATAAAGACATAGAGAATGGTCACCATGATTACAAAAGGAAAGCATTTCCCACATATTTTGGCTTATGGAAAATTAAGCCTTTACTGTGGAGGAAGGTCAATATTAGAATAAATGCATATTCAATATTAATCATAAGAAAAGCAATACACTCAGAGGCTGAACTCATCCATAGACATTGCATGTACTTTTAAAACTAATTTTTTCTATCTATTCTGTGCCGAAGGCAGAATAGCAAAAGACTGAGTTCACTAACACTGTAAACTTAAAGGAAATGCTTTACAGCATCTTGCACTATGCTTATCCAAAGACAAGAACTATCTTTGGACTTAACTAGGGTGTTCTATATTGTCTTTAGAGGCCAGCATATGGAAATTTTCTTTTATCTGAAGAAGAAGACACAGAGATGATACTTACAACAAAGTCTGTGGGAAGATCTGCCAAGATCTGCTGGAGAAAGAATCTCAGCAAAGAACCAGACAATAGGGAAATGCCTCTCTCTGGTTTTGCTGGCCAGATTGCATGTAAAATTCACATAGAGAGACACAGCATGTAAATAAGGCAAGGGACACACATTTACTGCAGAAGTTGGTTTGTCTATTGATGTTGCATCTGTAGCATCTCATCCTGACTGTATGCCAAATAGCTCCTGGCAGATGCTCAGCTCAGTGAGCCTACATTCCTTACCAGCTACAGTTTAGCAAATACTTGGAAGAGACAGAGTCAGACTGTGAAGCTATTGATTCAGAACGGATCTTGCTTCAGAGGTAGATGATGATTCCATTAAGAAAGCAGATGACAGCTACAGTTTCAAACAAGCAAAGGCAGTCTTGAGCAAACCATGCTGATCTTTGGCATAAGAGACAACTAATTAATCAAAAACAATGGTATGGCTCTCAAAAATATTCTTCTGAAGGTAATTCTAAAGGTCGTCTTTCAGAAGGAGGAGCAAGTTCTCTAAAAATGCACAGATACTCCTAAATCTTAGCTAAACTGTAAAAAAACTTTGCTAAACTGCTAAATATTGCATGTTACAAACAAGATTTTGAAAAGTGATACAAAGTCATATAAGGTGGTGCTCTGGTTCCAGTTGTTGTCTGTGTAATACAAAAGATATAATAAATTATTAATATATGGCACATATTAATTGTCCTGGTTTCAGTCAGGACAGGGTTAACGTTTGCAGTATCCAGGAGGGGGCATGGCTAGGACCCAGAGGTTATTCTATACCACCCTGAGTAATTTTCTCTCTCTTCAGGGTCTTCGGGGTCCTGTAAGATGGCAGAGATCAAGTATTGTCAGGCTCTGGGGTGTTGCATGTGAATTATTCTCCTTTCTTGTACACTTTTGTTATTAATATTGTTGCTGTTACAATGTGTTTTCTTATTTAATTGCTATATCCAGTAAATTGTTCTTATCTCATCCTGTGCTCTTTACCTTTTGTTCATCCAATTCTCCTCTCCAAGCCCACTGCAAGAGGAAGGGAAGAAGGAGGGGAGAATGATTGAGTGACACTTGTTTTGGAGTGATTTCTGTCCAAACACTAAATTGAAGAATACCATTCCTAAACCATTACAATATTTTTACATGCAGTCCAGGATTTTTTTTAAGTAGAGAGCTGAATCTTGCCAATGATGCCGGGCTGTTCTGCAGGATGTCAGCTACTGGTTTTGCTGTTTTGTTTTTTTCCAGAACAGACGAATTTTTATACTCGGTCTAGAAAAGGAAGTTGAAGATTTTATTTGAGGAAGATAAAATATTAACTTGAGACACTCACAGATTATTTGTGGTCCTCCTAAGGATCCTGTCTGAGGCAGACCAGAGGGAGAAGTGATAACACTTGATAAAGAAAAAACTGGAAAATAATAACAGATCACAGAAAAACAGTGATAAAGTCCGACAACCAAGAGTTAACGTGGAAATCAGCAAGAACCATTAGAATCACAGAACTTGGCCCAAAGTGCAGCTGTTGTTTGTTGGGTGAGTTTTTTGAGTGTGGAGTGATGGAATAGAGTGCCTAATACCCTAAATATGCTCCCCAGGATGTAAGACTAGACTTACATGTCCTCCAAATCAGATGTCTTCAGACACACTGATGAGATATTTGCTTCACCATATAGCAAAGCCTTCACCATAGAGTCAGCCTTTTAGCGAACAGGGGACTGCATCCCTGTAATGAACCAATGTGAGCATCCCAGAGCAGAACTGTAATGTCCCATCAGTTTTCCATGTGCAGAGATGTACCCTCAATGCACTGTGGGAGACATTGGTGTTACAGACTTCCAAAATCCTTGTGAACCCAAGGGACAAAGGGAAAAATAACAATTGTCAATAAAATCATTATATGGGAAGTTAGGCAGCAAAAGTTAGTAATTTTCCCAACTTGGGCATGGTTTAATATAAAATGGAAAAAAAAATTACAGTGGAAAATTGTCTCCTGTATTTTCTTTTATTTTTCTATCCATACCTCCTATTGAGGTCTCTTATCTTTAATGTTTTCAGAATAACATTGTAGTCACACATTTCTAGTTGTCTTTCTCTGAATTTATCCAAATAAGTAATTCTAAATGTATTTTTGCAGTTATTCACACTCACACATTAATCTTCAAGGAAGTCTAAGTTGTCTGTCCTGACAACGCCTATTTTTTTATATGCTTCACTTTGGTTATTTCCTCTTTTGCATGGTTTGAAAATATCTGTGCAGCTGTAATTACTCCCATAAAATATGGAAGACCTGCCCCTTGCACCATCCCCTGCTTTCATCACTGATGCTTATAATCTTCCTTTGTCAAACTGATAAAAGTAGGAAGTTGTAAAATGCTGTTTGTTTGGCTGTGACCATCCCATAAGTACAGCTGTCATTTTTTAGTTAGAATGGTAACACAAAACCTAAATGATGATAATTTAAATGTCAACAATATCAAGACCAAAACATGAAAGAAGAAAGATAAATGATCCTAATTATACTTTAAGATTACAGGCTCACAGATTGAAAACCATTTTGAGAGGTATAGTAGTTTGTCCTTTATACAGGATAAATTAGACTTAAATCATTCATCTTAGCTATTTTTCTAACTTGTTTTTGAAAACTTCCACTGATAGAAATTCCACAACCTTCCAAGATGAATTTCACCCTCTGTACAGATCAAAAGTTGTGCCTAAACTGAATCTAACTTTCTACAATTTAGAAGCAGTACTTCTTGTCCTTGTTACATGGACAAGGAAATCAGCCTTCATTTGCAATGTATCCTATATTTCAGGTCTGAATTTTTTTTTGCATAACAAATTTCTCTAGATTCTTCTTTTCTTATACATTTGCTCAGTTCTGATGAGGTAGCCAAATGGGATCTTTCTTCCTGTCAAGATGGAATTCTTCTCCACTTGTGTAAACCTAAATATCTAAATATGTCGGTCACACACACACTGCTGAAATGCTGTATTTATAGACAAAGTCATGTGAATCCATAAGAGCCACTGGAAATGTAAGACCTGATTTATCTGCCCACAAGTAGGTGCCTAACATCACATGAAGTACCGAGTGTGTCTCAAAGATCCAGATGGGACTGTCAGGTATGACACAACACTAATGAAACACCTGTGCTTTCCTGAAATGGCATCTGGAGGTCACTGAATCAAGCCCAGGGCAGCCTGGAGAGCTGTTCATTTGATGGTGTGTATATGCCTACTTTTAGGTGAGCTGAATAGCCCTCTGGGCTCCGCTGGCTATATATATTTAAGACTCAGTTCTGTTACTCAAACACACAGATGCCAAGGGCCATTTGATATGCCCCAGCACACCTGAGACTTGCAGATGTGATCTCAGGGTATGACGCAAGGTCAACGGTGACATATTTTTCTGGAGGGGCCACTGGAGGGCAGGCGTGATACCATAGGGTATATCAAACTGTGCTAGACACCCATTATGAGTAGCTAAGCCAGACAGTACTTTGGCATTTTTTCAGCAGCATTTCTGTCTAACTCACTGATTTCAATGTTGTACATGTGGTTATTTATATCTACTTTAAAGTGATATTTTGCTCTTGTCCCATTTTGAATTGCAGTCTATTTACTTTTTGCTATATTCTCCTCTTGTAAATCATTTTGAATTCTAACCCTGTATTTCACTGTGCTTCCATCTGTTCTGGGTTTCATATCATTTGTAAATTTAATAAACATTGCCTCTATTTCACTGTCCATATAATTAATGAAAATATTAAATAATGCCAGTTTCAGAACAGACTTCTGTGGAACACCACTTGACACACCTCTCTGTTTTGACAATGCACCACAATACCTACTTTTTCAGTATAAATGTCCAGCTAATTGTACATGCAACTCACAATGTTTTGATCTAGATGAATTTTCACTCAATTTTTAGTGAGAACATGATGTGTGGCAGTGTTACATACATTACTTACATTATGGTATATGACAACAAATCCCATTTCTCCCTTACTACAAATTGAAGTTTCTTTGAAATTATATAAATTGTTCTTGACAAATCTGCATTGGCTGTTACTTAACCTCTTGCTCTTTCTGTATCCTTACCAACAGACAGTTTGTCCC
>JAWWLV010000001.1:59542179-59588037 GCA_035041135.1 Platyrinchus mystaceus | reverse complement strand
CATTCTTTCATTTGAAGCATAACATAGATGGCTTTAAAAAATACCACGGGAAAGTTTTTCTAATGAGAGCTTCAGTTCTCAAACTTTCCAGTCATTTATGACAAAATGATGAGGAAAAGATAAGAACCAGCTCATAGAAGAGAGGGAGAGAAACAGAAGGAAATAAAATTGAACTGATCCCTTATTCTTTAAAAACGTAGTTGGGCACATTTTTGTTTAAAAACAAACAGACAAACAAAATATCTAGTTTTTAGTCCAGTGTTAAATGTTAAAATTTTTTGTAATAGAGAATTGCCATTCTCTAGCTTGCCCTGTTACTGAGATCAGAAAGTTTAATCAACTACTATAACACAGCTCTTGTCCTAATACAAACTGTGCTCTAAGTATGAATGCCAATATGCCAAGAATAAAGTTTTTCTGATAATGCATTATTTTTTTTTGCAACCCACAATATAAAGACTTTCACAGAGAAAGAAACTTAAAATAACTATTATTTATATTGTACAATGATTATTATTGTTTCATCATTTTGCTAGGATAACATAAACATTGATTGTAAATCAAAAAGCAGATTACTCATTATCTGTCTTTATACTATCAGGGGATTTCAATATAAATTAAAAAAAGTTTAGTTTTAAACACATGCTTTTTATTTGTCTTTTTTTTTTGTTTTCCTCTTCTCCTTTTTGTTTTTCTTTTTTTTTTAAATTGTTTTCCTGTGATATTTTATGTCTGCATATGGAATAAATTAAAAAATTTAACAATATAATGTCAACATATAGGAAAACAAATTTTAATGTAATTGGCATTTTAGAAATTCAGTAGTTACTTGTATGCCTTTTTTATTGATCGTTGAACTCTGCTGGACTTCTGATTGATGTTCTTTGATTCTTTTGATCAGCATAAATCTGGACTTAATGATTAATGAAGACATACAAAGGAAGCACAGTTTCCTGTTGGGATTCAAGATTAACTGCACTAGAAATTTAGACTAAATATAGCACCTTATAATATGAATTGGATTCATTATTATTTGATTTATTCTTTCTTGGTACATTTTAGCATCATGTGCTAAATCCATCAATTAACCTCAGCTAGGCCTAATAGGCTTCATTTCAATTTTTTCATTTCTTATTTGTGTTGAAATTGCATGCTCATAAATATGTTGAAATTGGTGACTTATCTAAACAATCTGACATTAGTGATTGCATAAGATGCATGCAGCAGTTAACTGATGAATTACCTTTATTTACAATATGTATTTCATACTTTACTCAGTCTAGTGTTCACAGATCTTGTAGTGTTTTCACACTCCCTAGGTTTATCTGCTTTATTGGACTGCTGACAAAGTATGGAATTTTAATCTCTTATTGTAACAGTTTGAAATGAAGAGAAATTTGTGTTATACTTTTATTGCTGCCTAAGTTGCTGCCAGAAAATCTGATTGAAAGTACTGAGAAAGCAGCCATGAAGAGGAAAGCGCAAGCAATCTTCCATTCTCCATATTATGGCCTGACACATATTAGATCAGTGTCTTTTTGTGCAACAGACAGTCTGGTATAATGAATAGCAATTTCATGCATGTTACACACAGGCAAGTCTTATTGCTCACCTTTTTCCTACAGTTTTCTTTAAAATCGAACTGGATTATGAAACTACTTCAGTTGCCACATTCTTTGCATGAAGTAAAAACGCATTTTGCCCAAACCTTGCCTGGAAAAAGCTTAAATTTAGAAATATATTCCATTGAAAAAATGAACAATTTCTTTTATGGAAAGGAAACTAAGGTGTGCAGGCTGGAAAGCTGCCACTCTGCACTGCTAACAGGTCTCTGACTTGAATGATAAGGGGACCAGGACTTGCCAGCCTGCCCACGGAGACACTTACCGAGCAATTTAGATGCAGCTTTACTTACTGAACTCCACATTAAATGTAGATAGATTTTTTTTGCTCCATATATTTTGACTGCCTGTTCTCCAGGGCTCTGCACAGATATCTGAGAAGCAATTCACATGCCTAATGTGGGTGACTGGTGTCTTTTTAGATGCCATACAGTGCATAAAATTTTCACCCGGGAGTGGTGGACCTAACTGTGGCTCCCATCTTTTGGAGGGGCATCAGGAGGACAGGTGAAATTTTTAGGGTGGCTGAAAGAGCATCAAGCACCTCTGTTCAGTCTCCTGTGTCTCCTCATCCATTCAAAGTTTTAGATGACATTTTCCATGAGTAGATTTGACTACTTCTGCTTTTCCTGGTTCTGGCTACATATGTTTGTGCTAGTTGTTTGCTGTAGAGGTGATCATGGTGTCACATTAGGTCACACTGTGATCCTACTGTGATCAGTAGTGGTAGTGATCAACGTGTAAGTGGAGTTGTATGAACTCCAATCCACATATTTTCATGTAAATTTGTTGCCAAATAATTTGAGTGGGTGAATGGAAGAAACAGAACTCCCCCCTCCCTCCTACTACGGCTGAGAAGAAAATAGAAAATACTTTGTAGCTAAGAGCCTTATTGGAGAGGTAGAGCAGCTTTTCCCACAGAAACATTTTCATCCCAAGATGCTGAGTACATGGTAAGTAAGACTGAGTTGAAGCTGATCTGGGCTAAACTTACTCCCTGTGGTTTTAAATAGATCCATATTTATGAAGCTGCTCAGAAAAAGCAATATGTGTTGAACATATATTCTGATTCTCATATCTCTCCTTGCAAAGGAGAAGTCCCAGTTTGACTTACTATGTTTTCCACATATTTTGCCTAAGTAACACAGAATATATAAAAGCATAGTAACTTGTATATATAAACATAGTAACTGCTGACTTACTACGAAAAACAAAGAATTTTAAATAGCTACCTTAACACTTGTTCCACCATCATCTTCTTCACAAACCATGAAGCTGCCTTTACGAACCTAATTTTAACTTATCTTCTCTGGTAATTAGACCCATTCTTGTGTAACTCTATTATTACTGAAGTGCAATGAAATAAATATTTCTTTACAAATGTCCACTTTTCAACATAGGATAGAAATTTCATGTTCGATAGGACAACTTTATCTGCTGATCAAAGAAGACTCTTTAATTGCATATCCCAAAGCAGCAGGACTCAGGAGGTCTACCCTCTAGGAACATTCCTGATGTGTGTCTGTCTGGTTACTTTGTCAAGTCTGGTTACTTTGTCAAGTCATTTCTCCACCCTGTGCTTCAGTTTCTCCATTTGTAAAACGGGGGACACACTTTTTTTTTTTTTTTTTTTTGAAAGCTTTGACAAAGAGCTGGCTTTTTTTTATTCTGCAGAACAATAGCATATCAAGACCAGTCTTACATGTACAAGTGAAAGGTACTAAGCATTTTCTGGATGATTATATCTGTACAGCCTGTTATATTGAATTTTAAAAAATTGCAAGAAATGGAGATTACTGTTTTTCTCTTTTACCCTGAAGGTGGTAAAAAAAAACTTATTTCTCATCAGTGAGAGAAAAAGCAAAACTAATTAACTGGAATGGTTATAAGTTTGACAACTTGAAAGAGTACCTCAATTAAAAGGATAAATTAACTGGATTTCTAGAATCTGACTTGCAACATAACTTATTCGAAGAAAAAGTGTGTGGAAATCCTACTTTTCAGCTTCAGTTTGGGATTGAGATTTTTGCACATTATCAACATAGCATTTTTATGCTGCTATTGCTTTTGCCATATTTATAAGAAATTCTAAGAAGTCATGGTTTTGTAATGAGTGTAAGCCAAAAATGTGCATAGGCCTGAAATCCTTTCTGTTTTATGTGGCTTCTTCATAGCTACTTTGCATTTTACTGTTTTTCCACAAGTTTTATGCAGAAGTCTAAATTTAATACATAAAAGTCAAGAAAACTAAAATTAAAACAATCTCTCTTTTAACAATCTTTTAGGTAAAATAGTGCATTTGTCAAGGAAAAGTACTCTACATTCTTATTCTCACTAATGTGTTTAACTGTCTCACCCATAGCTAAATTTAGATGTCACTGCTAAGATTGGTTATTCTAGATCACAGTCACTATGCAAAGGAGTGGTTTTAGTACTGCCTTTACCTAATGTTTTAGCAGAAGCTTCTTCCACAGGACGTGTAACCAGCTGCATTAAATTATCATTTACACAGGATACAAATAATTCCTTCCTGACTGCAGCATGGTATCAGAGTATACCCTACAACAAGAGATCTGATTAGCCTTATCGTTATCTTAGCTACTAGAGTTGCAAATGTTATCAATGGGTATAAAACTATCTGTCTTTCCTCTTAAGACCTAGTTGAAATACATTCTCTCATGATTTTCTGCAGTACTAACTGTCTTTGCTGAGACTATTTGGTTCAGAAGCATATTTTATAAAACATTGCATATTTATCTTCTATTTATATTATGATGTTCTGGTATTTTAATATACTGTGGGACAAGACAGATTACAGTAACTGTGTTTCCTCTTTTTTTTTTTCCTTATGTTTTATATTGTATTGATAGCCTAATTCAGTTCCCTTTAAATATTTCTCTTTTTCTGACTAAATAATTTAAATATTTGCATGGGTTTATTACATACAAATTCTTCCATACATCTCAGACACCTTTGCTGGCCCTAGCTGGACCTATTCAACTCCCAAATGTGTCTTAATGTCTTCATGTGTAAACTAGTTCGGCATAAAGAGCCTTATAATTTCTGAGTGGCTGTTGCAGGCCATGCAGTCAATGGTCTGTGAACTCAAGTTTCTCTAAGTAAAACAGAAACAGGTTATGGTAGCTGTGAAATAAAATATTGGAACATCTGAGTTGTAATAGCATTCTAATTATATATTATTTCCTTTCAGTAGAACACTTTGAACTTTCAAAATTTTGCATTATTTTCTGTAAGGTCTCTTACAAATTGTCAACATCTGCTGGTTCGATGATCTACAAATAATAAATTTAAAAGTGAGTACTGACTTGGAAGCTCCTAAAGCCTCCTTTCTTCAGTGCTGTTTGGAGAGGAGGGCAGTTCAGAACATCTCGCAAATGAAAAGCGGTAAGCTTTTAATCAAAGATGCAAGAGAGCCTCCACAAAAATATATTTTGTTGTGATAGATGAAATCAGTTGTACCTTGTCTAGCAATTAAAAAAGAGCTTTATGAATCCTGTGATCGGGTTTCTTGGAAGCATATAAAGAGTTTGTAGAGTGAAAGACTTTTGTATCTAAAATGAGAGTAAGGTAATCTGAGGACCTCTAACTCAGAAACCATAAACTGTCAGAAACCATCTGGGTCAGCTGCTTCCTGAATTGTGCAGGTTCTTCTAGGCTTGATTCTGCACACAACAAAGCCTGGGCACTTGGTGTACTCCTGCTGAAGAACTAGCTCTAGAAGCCAGGACTGAAGTTTGTCCTATTTACAGATGTAGGCATACCGAGAGATGCATAGAGAAGCCTGTGATACGTGGCTTCTATAAAATAAATGAGGGAGAAGAAATGGCAAAAAACCAAAACCACTCTTAAATGTGCTTCAGCTGAGTTACTAAGCTCATCTATGTGTCTACCTTAGAATGCCATGAATTAGGCTTTAAAAGTGCCCATTTCTTCCAAAAGGATAAATAAAGGAGATTTTGAAGGTCAGTTAAGATGTGTCTTCCTTTGACCTATGTGCTAGAGACAGATGGGACTCACTAGAACTCTTTGGCATGCACACTGGCACTTTATGTCTCA
The DNA here is from genome assembly GCA_035041135.1 of Platyrinchus mystaceus. Classification (NCBI taxonomy): domain Eukaryota; kingdom Metazoa; phylum Chordata; class Aves; order Passeriformes; family Tyrannidae; genus Platyrinchus; species Platyrinchus mystaceus. Next base: position 59,582,338 of record JAWWLV010000001.1, on the reverse strand, counting down.
GGTAGAGTAAGGAGCCTGTATTTAATCAAATTAACTTCACCCTGTGAGATCATGTGACTGAGGGATCAAACCTGGAAATAACTCCCAGTTATATCTGCCATGCACCAACAGACAGGGACTTCCCCCTGAAATTTCGCAGAGGCCATTTCTTTAAAAGGAAGGAAAACATAATTGTGGAGGTTGTTCCCAACTCTCATGTATCAGATTAATATTTTCTTCAGCCCAAACAGCTATAAAAATGTATTCTCCAGCCTCTTGGGAAGTTTCCTCAGTATCAGACATAGGACAGTTTGCAACAGAAAGTGCTGGAAAAAGGAATAGGCAAAAGTGATAAAGTAATGCCACTCTGAAAAATGCAAAGACGTTTTGAAAGATTCATTGTGCTACATAGGAAAAATTAAAAAAAAAAAAGAGAATAATGAGCAAACAAACATTAAAGCCTTAAAACCTACTCCTATAGTCCTGAGTTTATTTTTGAATATAAAAGTAATAAAAAAATCCCTAAGGCAGAATATAAAAGTAAAGAGAGTACCATTTCCTAAACAGGCACTTGCAATAGGCCTTCAGGTTATTCTTTTGCTCTTTTGCCACTGTGTGGCTACTTCTGAAAAGGCTTCTAGGCCTTAAATCCTGAAAGTCATTTCCAGAAAGAAGTAGAATGACAGATCCTGCCCTTGTCCTGGCCTTCATTATTTTCTTTTGGTCAATGGGTAGCTTACAAGGTGGATTTTTAGGTTGCCCTTCTAATGTTCCTCAAGCTGATATTCAACAATATAGGTAGGGCAGATGGATTACAAGTACCTTGAAAATACATATTGCAATTGAAAAACCTGGCCCTAAAATTACATCTCAGCATGACAAAAATTATATTCTTGCCTTCCAAATATAGTTGCACAATTCGTATCTCTTGATACTTTTCTGGGAAGGGTTCAAAAAGGAATGGGTTTGTTTTCTTGTTAAATATTGAAGCTGGGAAAGTCTCATATTGATATTCAGCAATTCCAATTAATTTGCCTAGATTTTTTTGAAAAAAAGAAGAAAAAGTATCAGTCTTGGGGAAAGATCTTATAAAAATTCTTTGGCATGATTTAATTCTGCCTTCCCTAGCTTGTATGTTTGTGTATCAGTTTGTGCAAAATAAGAAATATTAAGGTAATAAAGTTCTTCATTCGAGTTATATCACTATAATGACAGTTATGAGAATGAGAGTCACCTGATGCTGTAATTAATATTACTAGTTAGACTGCCTTGCATTCTGAGAGATTATAAAGAAACAAATAAATTATGTCTATAGAAAAAATTGCTACTAATTCATAAGACACTACTCACGAGGTGAAGACAGTTATGTGACTGATCTTCTTCTACCTTTTTCTTAAAGACAACATATCAAGAAAACCCATTTTCAAGACTTTGCCAAATACTTTTTCTCTGCTCTTCTTTGGAACCATGCCTTCATTGATGGGCCATGTTTGGCTGTCACAGTGTATTTTGGGTTCTCTGTGTACTCCAGAATAATTTCCAAACTAATTGTGCCACACTGATCATTGGGAAGATTCACATTCTGTTTTCAGATAATTTTATCTGGCCCAGAGTGCTACAACCCATTAGTGAATTAAATCTGTGTTTCAGTGCTCTCTGGAAAAAAGGTATAACAGCCTTGGAAATGCTCAAGTCTAAACTGCTCAGCTCTGATTCTCCAAACTGAATGAAAATGGCCACTGCTTATTAAAAATTACCTCAAGTCTCTTCTAGCTTCTAAATATGGGCCTCACATAAATGTCCCAGGCCACACTCTTCAAGAGACTACATTCTCAATTTCAATAGAAGAGATGATTGAATTCCAGAACAAGGCAAGTTTTGCAAATTCTTTTAATTCACTAGTATAGACAGAATTGCTGCTGATTCGCCCTACTGCTCAGCTCAATACTTTGTGAAAATCCAACAGACACAGTTCCAAAGATCTGTATAAAAGGAATAGTGATCTTTCTTAAGGCCTCAAAATTTTTCATGGTGTCATGGAGGCTGGGAGACTGCAAAAGGAGAACCTCCTTAGGGAGTTTCACATTAAAGACTGTTGTCCAGTTTGAAATGTGAGTGAACTACGTTATTTGTGCAAATTTCTATTGAACTAAGAGTTATGGAATCCTTTGTTGAACTCAGGGACATGAGGACTGTAGCTGCTACTTTTAAACTAAATTCTAATGCATGCTTTCTTCTCATTGTAAAGATAAGAGCAGAAAGGAGGAATTAGATGTACTTTTCTTCTTTTTGGAATAGATAGTGTCACTGAAGTTAACTTCTCAGTCAAATTCCTGGTATATGAAGGCAGAAAAATTAACAATGTGCTACACAATGCATTGCTTTGCTTCATCTTGAACATACCCTCCATGCAGGCTAGTGTTGTGTTTTCATGCATACGTATGAAATCATCAGGAAGGGTTTTGTTTGTATTCTTTGTTCGTTGTGGGTTGTTTGTTGGTTTGGTTTTTTGTTTTTGGTTTTGTTTTGTTTGTTTGTTTTCTCTGTAAGGATGGAGTCAAGTAAGTCTTTCTGGATTATGATCCTTGATTTCAGCAGCATTATGAGTTGATGAATGGAAAGAGGGCAGATAGATTTAAATAAATTAGACTGACACAAAAGACATAGAAAAAATAAAACCCCCAAGGTCTTAAAAACTGTTAAAATATTCTTAAAAACTCAGTGCAATTGAAATCCAAAGAAACAGGAAAATATGAACACAAATATGCTGCTGAGTTACAGGTGATTTATTCTTTGTTTTTTTCGGTAGATGGCTTTGAGAATCCTGGAATTTCCAGATCATGAATCTAATACTGGTAGATATTTTGGGAGTAGGATAAAAGTATTCTTAAATATGATATAGTAACCAAAAAAAATGTTTTGACAAGTATATATAATTTTGAATTTCAATGACTTTCACATGTTCCACATGAACCTCCAGCATTCATAAAAGCAAGCTCTCAATAACTATCACCTGTTAACCATTCAGGTTCTTATGCCTTTGGAGATCTGAAGTTTGGAAGCTATATTGAAATTGTTGTCTCACAATCATTAAGAACTATTTACTGAATTTTCTGTTGAAAAGTATACAGTACCACCTTGAATTATTCTCCATTCCTGAAGATTTAATGACTATGGAACTTGAGTGTGATTTAGATGTCCTGGCATTATGTGTGTCATTCTACCATAAATAAATAGATACTTTAGTGCACTGAGTTAAATGTCTTTGCATTTTTACACAAAATAATTACATCCTGATCAGAACAGTGTAGTAAGGGATATTAATGTAAAATATTAACCAAGATCCCACGTGTTTGCAGAAATAAAATAGAAATCAATGGGAGCAAACAATAAAAAAAACTGTGGAATGTTTACTGTCTCCTGTGTAAGGCAAAGAACTGCAAAAACTTACAATATAACTGTAATGCTCTTCAACCAGGTATTCAAATTAATTCTTACCTGGTAAAATTTTCATATGTTCTCTTTAATTTTTTTTTTTTTTGAGAGCTCTTAACAACACAATGAAGAGCTGGAGAACTTGACTGACTTAATGTATTTAAATTTCCCTTATGGGGAACTGGATTTGAAGTGCTTGGGATTATAATCGAAATGAATTTGATGGTTCAGCTCAGCCTCTAATGGATTACAGTATGAATGTCATCAACTTTATATTACAGTAAAAAGTGTGATCTTCTGTATTTAGAAATGGCTGAAGTCATCTTTTGATCCCAGAAAGAATGCAGAGAGGGAATTAATATCAATCTTCATTCAAAAGAGTCTATTTGCTGAGCACCCACTTTCTGAAGAAACATTGCAAATATCAAATTAACCCCAAGATGTCAATCACAATTTTGCAATGGTGGAATGCAATGTTAATATGCAAGATGTTAGTAAAAAATGTTTCTATTTATAGTTGTCCATTTTTCTCTTTTTATTTTCATATGCTTTTTGAATCCTGTATCTGTAACAGGAACTGTGTGAAGTATGGGTGAAATTGCAGCTGAAAAATTAAAAATTTGAGACAGTAACACATACTAACTTTAAGAAGCAGATTGGCTTCAGCAATGTCTGTGTTTTCCCTTTGTAATATGTCTTCACTATCTGTAAGTATGACATTTTCTGGCAGGACTTTTTGTGGAAACAGATAATACTAAGATAATAGAAGAGGATAGTCATGTAAAGTGAGTTCACTAACATAATTCACATTTTCAATCAGGCAAAAACAGCAGTGTCAACATAACTTCAATTCAGTATGATTCCTGTTTTGAATTTCAAGTACTCAACAAATGGCTCACAAGTAACTATTCTTAGAAACTATATGTCAATTCACTATCTAAAGAAAAATTATGGAAAAAAATGGAAAAATAATCATAACTCTTTACTCATAAACAGGAAATAGAAGCAAAAGTTGTCTAATTGAACTATTTGTTAGGAACTGTGACTTCAGGTTTAATTTTTATAAACTGGACTTTTCTGTTTTGCTGTGATACCTATAAAATTTAAGTTTCTCTTTTTTGAACGGTACCATGATGACCAAACTGTGAGTTTAGCCTACATAGCCATCTGTGTGCTAGACATTTTGTCCAGAAGGATCCTGGGTGAGACAGTATAGAAAGTTTTACTGAAATCCAAAAAGTTTACATCAACTAGCTTCTTTTGATCAACTACATGGATTATCATGTCATAAAACGAAATCAGGTTTGATAAGCAGGACTTCCCTCTCATGAAGCCATGCTGGCTGTGACAAATGACAGCACTGTGTTTCAAGTGTTTTTCGATACTTTCCAGAATAATCTTCTCCATAACTTTACCAGGCGCTGAAGTGAGACTGACAGGTCTGAAGCTTCTGGGGTCCTGCTTCTTGCCTTTCTTCAAAACTGGGACAACCTTTGCCGTCTTCCAGTGAGCTGGGACCGCTCCAGATTCCCAAGACCACTCAAAAATCATCCACAGAGGTGTTGCAATGACATCAGGCAGCTCTTTGAGGATTCTGGGATGAATCCCATCAGGCCCCATAGATTTGTAGAGATCCAGCTGGAGCTGCAGATCCCACACAATTTCAGGGTTGGAAGTTGATCTTTCTCACATCCATGGTCCTCCAGTTCAGGGCACTGAGATCCCCTTGGTCTGTCATCCGTGTTGAAGACAGAGGCAAAGAAAGCATTTTCGTTTATGCCAATATCATATCTCTGGGACTGGGCCAAAGCTTCAAGCTTCTCTTGTTTATTCCTTATGCTGCGTGCACTGGTGTAGAAATATTTCAGGTGTGGTGCGTTGTAGCCAACACCTTGTGAAGCAGATTTAGGGGTCCCATGAGTGCTCGTTTTCTCAAGTGTTGGCACAACATCTGTGTATTTTTGTTTTAAACATTTGTTTTGGTTTTAACCTGGGACTCAAGAGGAAAAAACAGTAGATGAATATTTCTGTGTCCTGCAGGTGAAGAAAATGCTTGCAATGACCCTCTCTCTGTGAAACTGCAGAATGTACAGGTCGAGATGATATGACTTAGGCAAATCCACCATGAAAGATCAAAATCACTTAGGGATGTTAAACACAAATGAAATGTCACTTTACTTGCTTTCTAATCCTCAAAAGATTCATAAGATCCTTTAGATTTTCTCTGAAGGCATTTGCTTATTGCACTACCACAGCAAGTATCTGATTTGAATACGTAAGAGTAGAAACGGCAGAATCAGAGTGGAGGGGATTCTCAGTATCTGCTGATGAACTAGGGATTAGGCATGCCAAAGATCAGCCTCATTAGACATTTAAAAACCCAGGTGAGGACAAAAAAATCACAGAATGGTTAAGTTTGGAAGGGATGACAGTGGGTCATCTGGTCAAACCTCCCTGCTCATCCTAGAGCACATTGCACAGGATTGCAGCCGGACTGTTCTTGAATATCTTCAGTGAGGGAGACTCCAAAACCTCTCTGTGAAATCTGTTCTAGTGTTTGCTCACTCATACAGTAATAAGTACTTCCTCATATTCAGGGGGAGCTTCCTGTGGATTAGTTTATGCCCATTGCCTCTTTTCCCATTTTTTGGCACCACCAAGAAGAGCCTGGCTCCATCCTCTTGACACCCTCCCTTTAGATACTTAGAGACATTGATGAGGTCCCCTCTCAGTCATCTTGAGACTGAGCAGGCCCAACTCTCTCAGCCTACCCTTGTAAGGAGATGCTCAAGTCCTTTAATCATCTTTGCTGCTGGACCCACTCCAGGAGCTCCATGTCTCTCTTGTACTGAGAAGCCCAGAACTGGACACAACACTCCAGATGCAGCCTCACCAGGACTAAGTAGAGGGGCAGGATCACCTCCCTCTACCTGCTGGCAAAATGCTTTTCTTAATGAATCCCAGGATATCACTGACCTTCTTGGCCACAAGGACACACTGCTGGCTCATGGACAGCTTGTTGTCCACCAGGACTCCCAGGTCCTTCTACACAAATCTGCTTTCCATCAGGTTATACAGCAGCCTGTGCATGGGGTTGGTTATTCCTCACCAGGTGCAGGACCCTGCACTTGGTTTTGTTGAATTTCAGACACTTCTTTGCCCATCTCTCCAACCTGCCGAGGTCCTTCTGAAGGGGTGCACAGCCCTCTGAGGCCACTCCTTCCAGCTTTGTGTCACCAGTGAACTTGCTGGAGAGGCATCTACCCCCTTATCCCAGTCATTGGACCTTTTGGGACATTTGTGAAATAACTACATATATATTGAAAAGAAGAAAAAATGCAGATCAAATTGAACTCTGGGAAATTATGAATTCTGGGAAATAAAAGTCTGGAATATGTTCTGTAGTTGACTTTGAACCTTGAACATCTGAAGCTACCGTTTGTGAAGAGTTAATACCTACTAGGACTGGTAGTAGAGATAGAGATATGCCTTCCAGATGGAGTAGCACAAAAGTGATGGTCCAGGTTTCTATAGACTGAGCAGAAATTTTTTTTCCAAAAATTAGGACCTTACAGAGTCATAGACTAATGACAAATTGTGTTCCAGAAGAGAGAGCAGATCTGTGATGGGCCACAGGTACATTTTTTCTTTATACACCTTTCCTGGAAGATATAGAAAATGACATTAAAAGCTACAGCCACAAAAAAAAATGGCCAGGGAAATTATTGTTATATTACTTGAATGCATGACCTGCTCTCTTTTACTCCTAGGAAAGTTTTCTGTTCCTCACATGAACTCAGTATGCTCAAGGGAAGAACAGATTGAAAGAGCCATACAAAAGGTAATATTTATTTTCCACAGGTTTCTGAATAAGTATTTTTGGTTGGTAAATTTACCTCTGATTAAAGACCTTGTATTTGAAGTCAATTCCAGGCATCATGTAGCTGAGCTACAACACCATCAGATTTATGGTTAGCCAGATACTGTTGATCTTAATGTCAGAGTACTTTCCAAAATGAACTTCCATGGCTTTAGCTCCTGATTTTAGGACAAGCATAAGAACGACCAATTGCTATTCAACAGCAGCCATAAATAAGCCTATTTTCTTAGGCTTCATGTTAGTATTCAGTGTTCCTCAGAAACACACAAAACTCCCCAGCAAGAAAATATGACCTACATTAATTACTAAATGAACCTAGAGCACATCATCAGTAAAAGCATAGAGACAAATAAAACATTGATTTTATGGGATTGAAAGAGATTATCTGTCTAGGCCCTCCAAGGATGGCATTCTGTAGAATGCCTTAGGCTCAGATGATGGACTTGTGATTGGCCACAGATTTTTATAGTCACTGCAGCCTTTCAGACAGGACACAAGAATACATTTACGTGAATTCCAGGAACATTTTTTAATGACATGAAACCCTTTCAGTGTTTTTGCAACCCCAAGAACTAGATTTAGATTTCTTCTTTCTTGCTCCTTCCTAATGCACATTTCCAAAACCACAGACCATTTTTCTATTGTATAACATATCCAGATTTGTGTCTGCTCTCATAACACAACACTCTTGTTCTGAAACAGTTTTCATCAAAACGTGTTTTGAGAAGCAGGCTATTTTTAAATTCATGTGTTTTTTCCCTTCATGTGTCTCCACTTCTGTGGACCATATTACACATTTTTGCTTTCAGCCTATGCTTCTACATGCCATCTCCACATCATTCACAGACTTTTGGTGAAAGCAGCCAAATCTTTCTGGTATCTGTAATTCAGATCTTCCATGGAGTAACAAATACACCTTTACATACACATCAATGCAAAATTCAAGCAAAAGACAATGGAAGAAAACTATCTAACAAATTCAGTGTTGTACAATGATTGTTCCTAAGGCCACACTTGTCATACATTTAAATTACACTTATTTGTAGTGGTGATGACCACATGAGTATCATATTGGGTCTGTCTGAGATGGAGTTAATATTCCTCATAGCAACCCTTATAGTGCTGTGCCTTGAATTGGTAGCTACAAAGTCTTGGTAACACCCCAGTGTTTTGGCCACTGCTGAGCAACAATGGCTCAGCATCAGCCCTGTCTCCAACGTTCTGCCCTCACCAGTGGTGGTGGGCAAGATCTTGTGAGGGGACATAGCTAGAATAGCTGATCCACATTGACCAAAGGGATATTCCATAACATATCATGTCTTTTCAGCAACAGAACCTAAGAGAAAGAGAAGGAAGGGCTGGGGGGGAGGAGGGAAGTTTTTGTTATTTTAATATCTGTCTTCCAGAACAACCTCCATGTCTACTGAAGGCCTGCTTCCTGGAAAATAGCTGGACATGGCCCGCTGGCAGTAGAAAAATCTTTTTTTTTATCTGTTTTTCCTTTATTAAACTGCCTCCATCTTGACCCACAAGGGTATTTTTTCATCTTATTTTCTCCCTCTCCTGTCCTGCTCAGGAGGAGAATGATAGAGCAGCTTGGAGGGCTCCTGGCATCCAGCCAAGGTCAACGCATCACAAGTATGGACAATGTTAATTCAAGTTTTCATCTCATTTGTTACTATAATATGACATTATGTAATAATTCTGTGCATGAAGATATTCCAAACAGTCAGTCTCTCACAGTGGCATTGGACACCAGCTTTGCAGTAAAGAACTGTTGACTTCTTAAAAGACAATTATTCTTTGCCTAACGTTGCTAGTAAAATGAACAAAAATAATTGTCTATTGAAACTGGAGATTTTGTAAAAGACCTTCATATAGTACTTGGATTCAGAGCATTTTCAGAGGTAAAACTCTAAACTATGAAGAAGATATATTTAAATGAAAAAAAGTATTACTTTTGATAAGCCTTCAAGGGAATTTGTTTTAGAATAAACTCATGCACACTATACCTATTACCTGCCTAAAGTTCTTCTGTCTCTCAAAAACCTGATGCATGGTAATTTTTCTGTATTGTATGCTACGTAGTAAAATGTGCATTTTTCTTAACACATAATTAGTTCTCTTGGGTCTTACAAAAATTGCAGTTCTTATACACCTGTGGCTAGCACAAAGTAAATTTGTGAATTGAAAGCCTTAAGATCATGTCAATCTCTACAAGCTGCCCTCTTGTGATAAGCATAGACTTGCACGTTGAATCTTTTATTGAGCTACTAAATAAATAAATAAATAAAACATCCAAAGATGTATTAATTCTATGTTCTAAGTTAAAACATGCAATCCCTTGCAAAACATTTTGTACAAATATGTCCATGTTTAAGACATTAGCGCTGAGTTTGCAGCTGGAAACTGGAGAATTGGGAACTCTGATGTCTTGTGAGGTTCACATGAAGCTCTTAGTCATGTTCACCTGTTCACCCTTGAAGAGGAAGGCTTCTATATGTGTCCCCAGTTTGACAGATATGAGACACTAAAGTAATTACAGAATGCATACCAGAGGGTTGGCCAAGGTTATTTATCTGAATAAAGAATAGTAATGTTTCATTCGGTGAACTAAACCTACTGCATATATGACATTTAATTACTTCATAGGGACCTTGTAATTACTACTCAAGCCTGAAAAGATGAAACAGAGTCAAGACCATCAGAATAGGGTATGAGTAATTAATGAAAAGGTGCTATCAGTTTTGAGGTTTACTACCCCGGTTGGATGATTTTGTTGTTCTGTCTAAGTGGTTAACTGTTCTTGGCTAGATCTAAAAATTCCATGAAAAATGTCTTCTGTGGGTTCAGCGGCATCACAGTGGGCTATAAGATCCTTCTTTTCTAGATGACTGTTTCAAATCAAACCTCAGAGAGGACTGAATTGTTTTGTCTATGTGAAACAAGCTTCGTGATACATGTCTGTTGACTCATGAAAGGAAATATTGGAGCTATAAAGATATTGCTCTTTGCAATATCCTTCTGAAATCTTAGTCAAGTAATCTAACACAGCTATGCTTAAATGTTGAATGGTTATCTTTATGGTAAGCCTAATTTTCTCTGATTTTTAAATGTTATGGTTTTATACGAACAAAGCGAGGACATCATAGGCAGTAAATCGTCACTTTATTAAGTACTACATTTGCTTTTAAAAATCTACATTTCTTATATACATTCCTAAAGTGTATTTATTGACTAATAATTCAAAATTCACTTCTATTTAAATATATATATTCCCCCTCTTATATAATAGTTATGTGAAAAGTGGCATATTGTGGAATCTGGCATTTCCACCCCCACCACCCCATATATTAGAGTACTGGGATCAATCCAGTAGATTAAAAAAATACCAGATATTCTAGAGCATGTGTGTAGGAAGCATTTTTAATTGTTCACACTGTTATAACAATATTAAATCAGTCTTTTGAAAAAAAAAAAAAAGAGGAAATTACTATGATCTATTTGCTAGCTCTTATCATCTCCTTGTTTTAAGAAATGTGCAGAAAAAGGGGAGGGGGAGAGGGTGAAAAGTAAAATTTTATTGGAATTAGGCAGCTTTGTATTTTCTGGAATTCCTATAGAAACATATAAAGCAGTAGTATGTATTTGAAAAGCTACCTTGCTGTACTGCAATGAGCAGATGATTTGTTGCAGTGCAGCTAATAGACGTTTGCCCATCTTTAGGACTATCATCTAAAATTAAATTATATTCCATGATTTCTTTGCCTACTTGGTCACATTACACTGAAGGCTTGTTTTATGGAGGAAGGAAAAGGGGTGTGTCTGTGTTTATGTATGGGGATAGTCATCCTAAAATTTAGCTGGAAATGGTCTTTAAATGCAATGGAGTACTAAAGTAAGTCTTGAATGTAGCTTGCTCTTAAATATGTGTTTGAAATTTCTGTTGGTTTTGTATCTAAAGTTAAAAACCTGTATAAGTGATGGAATTAAAAAACTATCTGTGCCTGGTGCATGGTGTGTGCATCTATGGGAAGGCTGTTTACTTCATAGATAAAAGAGTGAGATAAAGACCTCTGTGGAATTATGTGATTAAAAGATGATGGAACTGTTGGAGTAAATCCAACCTAAAATTATTTGACTTTCCCTAAATTGATTTGGAAATTACTAATTGAAACAACATAAAAAAATATATAATTTAGGAATAGAAGGAAATTAGTATCTTTAAATTTCAATTGCCGAAGAAAGGTAGGAACAAGAAAACAGGATATGATGTGGTTGAGTGGAAACAGCTAAAATGTATAAAGCTGAGGAATGAAAGAGTGAATATAAGACAATCTGTCTGTGAATGGGGAGGAGAAGGGAAGAAAAGAGTAGAAATGCAAGTCCTTAGACAAGGACTAAGTTTAATAGGACTCAGCACTAATTTCTACTGAGAGGTGAAAGGATATTTCTAAATGTCTTTTAAAGTCGATAAGAGTTTTACTTCTCATTTGTCTGAAACCAGGGCTATTTCAGATATTTTCCCTGATTACAGTTCATTTTGAATCAGATTCTGAGACTCGGTGTGTTCTAGTCTAGATACCTGCTCAATATACGCTGGGATTCTCTAAAGCATATTCTAAAAATGTCTTCTACTAAATTTCCCACTTCATTTTGTCATTACCATATATTTGAATGACTTGTAGATGATTTATCTGTCCTGATGTAGTCACTTTGAAATTAGAAACCCAATGTGAGCTAGCCCCCCATATTTTCTTTATAATGGATTAAAAAACCTGCGCACAAAGATGTTAATTAATTTCATCTTTAAATATGCATTTAAAATATACTAAATGTATTGCCCTCCAAATTTGCCTGTTTGAGAGACTAGAATTACTAGTTGAAACTTCTGTATGAAGCTCAATCAGAAAAACATTTCCTTTTTTGTTTTATTATAAGCAGTTCCTTTAACTAAAAATATGCTTGCTTTTCAGGAATAAGGCTGATTTGGAATCTCATATATTTTACATTTAATTTTACCTATTTCGTCCCCATCTTTTATCTTTTAGATGTATTCTGATACATGTTTTTCATTTTGTGTTCCTACTTATTTCTTACGCTTGTGCCATAAAATCACTTACACTGGGAGAGAAGCATCAAATAACAGTTGTAGCATTTGAGCCTCAGAGGTTCAATGAAGACAAAGCAAACCAGGATTCTAATAAAAATTATGAAACACAGAGTGTGTAGGATGTTAAATTAAAAATCCCTGAGGAATAAGGTTAATTTCACATACAAAATTTCACATAGAAATTTCATAAGAAAGAAGTATTCTTTTCCCTGCTTCAAGGCAAACAGAACTTTAAAATTGAGAGCGATTATCTGTGGGTCCCTTGTGGGCATATTGAGCTGGTATCTCAAGTTAAGTGTCCTCCTTTTTGGAATATCTGGATGAGGATAAGATTCCACGTGTGAGCTAAAGCAACCACTATCTAATACAACTTTCTAAGCTCTTACACTCCCATAAGAAAGTCCAAAACTCTGCATTTTCACTCGAGACCATTTATTTAATTTTCAGTATGTTCCCACTCCCATCACTCCTCACTCCTTTTAATAAAGTATGTTCAACAGGTCCTTCCATTTAACTGAAAACATTGTTTTATGAGCAGTAGTGAATGTATCAAGTTTCTTGATTTCAAAGGTTTTATACTCTACCTGTATCTCAAGAAGGTCTCACCAATATCCACCTCTGTTTTAGTTCAGCTGGGAGGAATAAAGAAAGCAGGAAACAGTCATTCAGCTATGTTATTCTTTCTATGATTGTGTTCTACTTTCTTATTTTCAATCAGAAATTTTCTGTGAGGAAGTGAAAAAACATAAGGCAATGACTGCACACCACTGAATTATCTCCTTACTTTTTTTTGCAATAGATTGCTCATTTTAAGTTTCTCTTTAATGAGATGGTGAGTACCCAGTAGAAACATGTTATATGTCATTGCTGTGCTTGTTGAATAGAGATTTTTCTGAACTCCCAGCTGTGAAGGCCAGCTCTCTAATTTAAGTTTGAGACACTCATGTTTTCCATTCTATTAGTCTCTAAACTTTCAGCCATAACTATGAGTGGAAGCAAAACTGGAGTTTATAGCTCTTGAAATAAAAATCTCATGCTGTTAAATTTTTTAGGTAAAGAACCATTTTCTACTGCTGAGGGTGTGAAACTCAGACAAGGCTGTTGCAAGGTGTTTGTCATTCTACAGAGATGAGAAATTATTGATCGTCCCTTTATATGACAATGGAAATGGTACACACTAGTTTCTATTCCTTTAAATCTGCAGTCCCTCAGTCTGTGTAGCTGGTACTAGTCTTGTGCTTCATAGCTGAGGGACTGCAGAAATTACCAGCTGTGCAGTAAGTCACTCTCTTCATATATAGAGAGAGATGCATCATGTGATTCTTCCCTTCAGCAAGACAAATCAGCAGAAGAGGTAGTCACAGCACTGGAGCGTAGGCCCATAACATCTGAAAGTTACATCCTGTTTTCGTTTCCCAAAAGGAAATCTCAAAAATCAGCTATTTAAGGGACTAAGATGGATAGTGTGACCATCCTTCCTGTTTGCCCTGGTCGAATTCAACCTGGAAGACATAGCTGGATTTTTCTTTTAGAACTACTTCTTTCTTATTCTTAGGCAGACTTTGAGAAGCTGTGTGTTGCACTCTGCAATCATTATACTGTCCATAACTGCATGAGCTGCAGCTAATTAATCTGTTATGCAATGTACACGAAAACATGGCTAACAATACAGCATTTACTAACAAGCAACAGAGAGCATAGGTCTGTGTATGGGTTAACATCAGTTTTTCCCAAAACATGTACTTCTACTTGATAACACAATCCTCTACCATGTGTTCTTTGAAGTTCAGGCATGAAGGTGAAACTAACTGTAACAGCAAAGAGGCAAGGAATTGATGTAACTTTCAACCTGTCTTCCTCTTTTGAAAAAACTTATGCTAGTTAAAGGTATTTTTGGCACATATATAAATATCTTTTGCACAAAAGCAGTATGTGACAAAAGGGCAAATAGTAAAAGGCAATGCTGAGCATGTTTGTGCTGAGGCCTAGTTTGGGATACAGGGACGAAGGCTGTGTTCATGGTTTCAAAGGGAGAAGTGTACACCTGCTTTAGGGAAATATTAACTTGCAGCTGCATTGTACTTCATTTCAATGGATTCCCACTGATCTGATTAAAAGGTGCTATTCCACAAGCACATTATCTCATTCGCTTTGAAAGGGAAAGCAGCAGACCTGATCAAAACAAGCCTCCCCATGGCTGCATTCTCAGAGCCACTCTCCCAGAAGAAGCAGAGGACGTGCATGAGAAATGCTCTTTGCTAGAATTGTTAAATAAGTATCTGATAGTGAAAATGCTTCTTACCTCTTATTTGTTCTCCATTCTCATGGAGGAATCAGTAGTCCTGACAACTATCGATGTAATTAAACTCTCCCTTCTCTCCATTGGGTTTCTATGAAAGTTCTGTCTGTGGGGACCATAAAATTTTGTTAGATTTTCTTGCTGCCTTCCAGAAATTAATAGTATGGGTGAATATGAGTTTGTTGAACAGACCAGAAAACAATTTGCAGTTTTTCTTCATATTCATGAAGAGGGATGACAAATTAATTTTGTTGCTATTGAGAGATCATATTTTTCTTTGAGTTATTTAAACCCTGGTTGTTCAGAAGTGCTTGTGAATTATGCCAAAATTCCTAAGCTAAGGATGGACAATGATTTCATTGAAATTAAACTATTGTCCATTAGAAATTTTGAGCCACCCAAGAAGAGAAGCCCATCATCTTTCTGCACTGAAGTTTAGCTTTAGAATACCTAATTGTTACACATAATGTAAGTGCATATACCACAAGAATGAAAATCACTGTCTTTAAGGCTCTTTCAACAAACAGGCTATTCAAATACAAATGTGTGGTAGAAGTCCTAGTCCAAAGATCTGCAAGGGTTTAGACAGAGCCTGTCTGCAGTGTCTCCACTCTGCTCCACCCTCTTTTTAGTACCCCTTAGATTGTATTATATGAGGAAGGTCAGATATGCTGAATACATTCCATCGAGGGAGTAGCAGCTGTGTTTTCTCCTATAACTTCCATACTATTATCTTTTTACCCTCAGCCATCTTCTCACACAGGGCTTCACTGCCTTCCTGCATGTCCTTCCATGTGAACTGCCACACAAACTTCTGTGCCACACACTGTGCTGATACACCTGTTAGGATCCACCCCTGAGGCAGGGTAACTGATGTTCTTGTTAATAGATCCCTTGAGGCAGAATAGAGTGAGACAATACTGAATGACCAGTGTGTGTCTATATATATATATATAGACACACACATATATATGGCAGGTTTATTTCAGAATAATTTGGTTGCAATGGAAAGGATGTATATAGCTGTTTTTGTTATTATCTAGAGAAATAACATAAAATTTTTGCTTAAGAAAATATATAAAGAAAAGAAAGAAAGGAAGAAAAAAAAAACCAGAAAGGATAAGAGTAGATAATGGAGAGTAAAGATACAACCACCCATGGATCCAGTTATGAGAGTTAATTGTTTATTTAGATGTCTGTTGGTCAAAGTGATGGTCACAGCCTTGATCAATTAGGGTGGGGAGAGCCCACAAAACAAAAAGTTAAATGGGTTAATATACTTTCAGGTTCAGGTGGGAATGGCCAGGTACCTCACCTGGGTAAGGAGCTTTACACTGATGCAACACTGTGGATCATGTACAGTCCTGTGGTGGAAGGCCCCAGAAATGATTTGGGGGTCTTTGATGCTTTATGACCCCTTCTAAGACATGGCAGCTGCCTCCTACACCTGCACAGTTGAGCCTTATCAGAATGGATGAATACCTTCAGGTTTACATGTGAATGATCTGATACATACCATGGCAAGGAGTCTTACACCCGAACCTTACGGGGAGGGAGGGCACTGTCAGGATTAAAAGCATTATCCCACCTCTCAGGATCTGCTTCTTACCGGCCTTTTCTCTTATCTAACTCAAAACCTATGTTGTTGACGTCAGTCCCAGCTTCTCAGGGACACAACCAAATGCAGGGCTATACGGTTTAAATAAAGGTTGTTTGTCATGATCATCCTCCTGTAGTGGGTGCGCACCCCCTCTGCACCTCGGTGTTATGCATAAGAACATTGTGCAGGTCAGAGGTTTCACCACCACACATCCAAAAACTCTCCTTCTCCCCTTAGGCTGAGGGGTGCAAACCTGACCTCAGCAAAGCACCCTGCTGCTTTCACAAATGGCTGATTGTTTGCGTCATTACCCATTGACATTTCAGTCTCTCACACCACCCTGTTTGCCTGCCATGCAGCTCTTCTGGTTGCTCACACTCCTTAGGGGTTTCTTTTATATTTTTGGGGTGGTTTGGCTGCCACTGCTGCTGTGTGAGCTGGAGGCTCCTGCCAGCTCTTTTGTCTCCCCCTTAGGTCTCCCTGGTTCAAGAAATCCCTTTTGTGCACTGTGCTTCTGATTGAGCCAGCACTAGAGCTGCCTACCTTGTTGACTGTCTGTAAGAAAGTGCAATAATGGTGAGCAAAGACATGTGACTAAGATGGAGACTGGTTGGCTTTCATGCTCAAAAAAAAAAAAAAAATCTTGATTTGGATCTTCCAGGTTCAGTCACCTGTTGTGAAAGTGAAAAATAGTGGTCTGTTCACATGAATACAGCTGAGTTATGGCAGAAGATATGTTGAATGCCTTGGCAGTCAAGTGGAGAGAGCTGGACACAACATTCGCAACTGTGAATACTCTAACAAAATCCATGGACATTTGTTTCATGGGATCTGGAACTCATCAGTGTAGAAAATGTCATCAGAGATCTAATTAACACCAGCCAATATCCTGCTCAATAGCAGTGCTAACCTATACCATTATTTTCATATTCATTAGTGATCCTAATTTATCACTCTTTGATATCAAAAAAGTTTAGGTCAAAAGCCAGAATCAAAAATTTCTAGGGTCACAATGGATAATGTAACCTTTTCTGTATTTTCCAAAGTCAGAGAAAAATCTCTGTCAAATGTAATTTACTCCAGTCAACCTCATTATGTGGTCAAAAGGTGGAAATATAAGGCAAGGACAAGGAGAAAAATTTCTGAAAGTGAGCTGCAACATTGTTTACACTGTTCTGTCCAAATGTTGGTAAGTCAGAAGCTTGTCTTCCACTGCAGTCTAGCTTTGTTATACTTTTCTTTTTCTTTTTCTTTTTTTTTTTTAATTTTATGTTCTTACTCCTACTGCCAACAAAGCAGATTGTTTATGAACTGACTGCCCGAGTACACAGCTCATACACTTGCACTACTGCTGGGATTTTCATTCTGTGCATATTTGGAAAAAACTACTGGCCAGTTTTCACAGGCATGTCTCCCCAGTTATTGCATCTGATGCATGACTCACACTTTGCCATTTACACTAAAGTTTATTTTGATACGTTGCTGTACTTCTCATTTTTTGAGTGACAAATGTAAAAATAAAAGGGTTTTTTTCCACAAAGGATTCTTTCCACAAAAGATCAACAGCCTCAGCATTGTACTTGAGTTTAAGTAAGTTCACAATAGTACTTAAGCAAGTTTCAAAATTATGTTAGTGTTTTAAGCCAAAGTAAATTTTTGTTAAGTTCAGACTAGCTATTTCTTCTAGCTATTTCTCTGCAATGAGCAGAGAACCCTTATTGACTTCTGAGATCTTGATTTATAACTTACATTAATATTTGTTTTAATTTTAGGAACTACTGAATAAAAGGTATAACTGGCATATAAGTTTGGGGGTATGTTACTTATACAATCAATCTCTATTGAAATTGATTACATAATCAGTGAGGGATTGCAGCCAGAGTTTGTACTCAAACTTCCTAGGCAAAACAGGTACATTGTAGGTAATCCATTTTGCCTCTGTTTCCTCTGTTTTCTGAAACATCCTATGTGCTAAAAATATTCTAATATCTTGAGAAAGAAAAAAAAAAAAGAAGAAAATGTTCAGTACTCCTAGAGCTGCTAATGAAAGTAATATCCTTAGAAATCCTGATAATCTTCATGATTAATTTCATATAACATAAGTTTTTAGTGATATTTTCTATTTTACTCTTATTGCTCTGGTTCTTAATGATTTGAACTAGCATAAAGATAAACCTAAATTTGATCAAATACAGCTAAATTCATTTACTTTTTTCTTTCAAACTCCTAAGTGGGTGTAACTTATTGTGTTTAGATTGGCATACTGACAGCTGTGCTGCTTCCCAAAAAGGGACGTGGTGAGAGAAAGAAAGAAAGGGAGAAAGAATGCTGACTTAACTTGTTTCAGAAGCAATGGAAAATCCTTTAGAAGATAATGATGAACTATAATGATAGGTAAGAGAGCAAGATACAAATTATCAAGTCGACTTTCGATTCAGGCTGCTTTGTAGACTTCATCAACACAACCGTCACGAAGAGGGCAGATAAAAGGTGAACACAGGTTCTCAGTGCTATCCTTTATCGCAGCAAAATCTATTGCCACTACCTCAAAAAGATTATTTTTGTATATGAGGAGCACTGAGTTATTTGAAGAGCTGATACATAGAGGAAATGACAGACTTTGCATACATGGTGAGACATTTGGGGTGATTTCATTTATATTCCTGGTGGAGAGGTGAGTTTGTTCTATGATGAACTGAGAATACCCACATGCCAAAGGTACTCAGCAATTTATAGAGCCTCTGAGTCCTTGAACTGAATCTTTAATATTATGCCCAGCTACAGAAGAACAGGCAGGCTGGATTTGGGCTGGAACATATAAGCGAGGAGGCAGCAAAGCTGCTCTGCAGAGTGACCCTAATAAGACTGCTTCAGGTAGATGGTGTAAGAGGAGAAGATTCCTTCAGTAGAAGCAGACATTTTTGACCCCAGTCACAAAAATCAGCTTCCAACTGTTGTGCAGTTACACATCTGCAGCATACTGATGCATATAAAGCATCTCTGATAAAAAAGACAGGTGGTTTGCCACAAAAAAGAATCTGTAACCTCCCCTTCAATCCTCCCCAGTGATAACTCTGTGTTCAACCCTTTCTCAGACCCTGGCGAGGCTGTTCTCTTCTTGCTGCAGGACAAAGGTATATTCCTTCCTGCCTTCCTCAGACCCAGACACATAAGATTTTTCTAGCTGTTCACATGAACTCTGAACTAGATGGTATTTCTATTAATCAAAAAAAAAGTATTGTTGGCTTTCCTCAGGCTTTGTCTGACCTCTGCCTTCAGCAGTAGGAGGCTATATCACAGATTTTGGAAAGAAGAAGAATCATAACAGGGCATCCATCCTCTTACCAACTACCTCCCACAACTCACTGATATTTTCTCTGCATGCGTATTGCTTTCTAAGTGCTGCCTTTTATTTGGCTTTTGCTGAACTATTGTCTGACTAATTCAATGATCTTTTGAGTTAACCTATCAAAGCAGTTAAGATAGTTAAATCAAAATTTACCAGCCTACTCAAATTTTCTTGGTACATTACCTACCTAATGATTTTGCATTGCATACACTGTCTTAGCTTCTAATTCAGGAAGGTCATTTGAACACCAAAGAAATGTGAAATTGTTTATTGATTTCTTAATTATTCAGTGCTTGTGGTTACCTCTTCATGTTCCACTATGTTGTTTTTTGGGGTTTTTTTCCACTTGAAAGTTTAACAAACCAGAATATTAAAACCTAAACAAAACAATCTTTAGTAACACAAAGGGCAAGACTGTGATTTTGAAACCTTGCTATTCAAATATTTCATCTGTTAAATCTTCTTTGAGGGAATATTTCCTTGTTCAAGTAGTTAGCTTCAATTTTACATGTTTGTATAATGTGAGTGTAAATGCATGTGTATATATATATGCATGCATATGTATCAGGATTCATGTCTGTGGTATTGTATTGGGTCTGACTGAGACAGAGTTAATGCTCCTCACAGCAGCACTCATAGCACTGTGCTTTGCATTGATAGTTAGAAAGGTGTTGATAACACTTCAGTGCTTGACTACTGCTGAGCAGTACTGGCACAGCATCAACACTGTTCCTCCAACATTCCACTCTCACCACTAGGCTGTGGTGGGCAAAATCTCAGGAGGGGAAATAGCCAGGGAAATAGACCCACAATGACAAAAGGGATATCTTATACTATAAGTCTGCTCAGATATAAAAGCTAAGAGAAAGGAAGAGAAAGGGGCCTTCATTACTTGTGATGTTTGCCTTCCAGAGCAGCAGCTATGCATGCTGAAGCCCTGCTTTCTGGGAAGTGGCTGGACATCACTTGCCGATAAAAAATAGAGAATAAAATGTTTTGCATTTCTCTTTTGCTTTATTAAACTCCTTTTATCTTGACACATGAATTTTTTTTCTATCTTATTTTTTGCTTCTGCTCCTGCTAAGGAGGGAAGTGACAGAACAGCTTGGTGGGTAACTGGTGTCCAGCCAAGGTCAACCCACCATGGGTACAGAAGCAGAGGATAGGGAGGAAAATATAGAAGCTGAGGGCTAGAGAGTCAGACTGCCACAGAAAACATAGTGCTGAGGCAATGATGTTCCTTGTTACTCTGTGCAGTTGTGAAGCAAACCTTACAGTTTCACTTATGTATGAATCTGAAGGGGCTGATCTTGATCAATACTTTTTATGGAGCAACATGCATAAGTAGTGATCGTTATTAAAATAAGATGCCTTTTCCAAAGAGGTTTCCAGCCCAAGTATGGCTTTATCTTGTGTTTTTTACACTTCTAATGAACTAATTTTATTGAAGCATCTTTTATGGAACTGCTGAACAACTGGACTATTATCCTAAAAATGCTCAGTTCAATTAAGAGCGTCCATTTCCTTATGTAAGCAGAAACACTACTGTTTTGTTTTTTTTTTCCCCTCTTGATTACATTTAAGTTAGTGAAATTTCAGTGACTCATAATCTCTAAAATATAAGAAAAGCAACGTTGGACATTTACCACATTCTTTGCTTTATTAGCACAACTAATGGAAAAATTTACACCAACTAATTTATTTGACAACTTTTTTTCTTTTGTCTTTTTCCTTCTTTCATTATTATGCTATATAAAACTGGTCACATAAAAGTCAGCAACTTATTTAATTGAATTTAACTGTGTATAGCTAAATTCATTTTGAATGATGTTGGTGATGTTGTTTTTATTTGAATCCCTAATTATGGCTTGCCTGGTTGTTTCATGTTCTAATTATCATCATACTTCAAAAGAAACAAAGAAACAAAAAAGAGTTGGTTTCCCATACAATCAGTACTTACAGCAATTTTTCTCTACTGCAAGTAAGATGAATCAAAGGACATCTTGGACTGCCAGTGTCCAAAATGGTGTGAAACTGTAAAACAGTATTTTCCTGTCATTTGATCTATTGAAAGGTGACAGAACCTTTATTCAGACATCTACATCATGTTAACTTATTTGCTAAATAATGGTTCTCATGACACTAAGGAGTCATTTACATTGGCTGGATCCAAATACCATTGCCAAAAGCAAAGCTGGTCTCCAATATCCCTTCTATTCCATTTCTTGGTTCCTTGGAGAATAGTACTCTACAATTGCACTCCACTGCCAAATTATGTACAATATTAGTTTTGTGAAATGAACAAATGCTACTAAGGAATAATTTGAGACCATTAAGCTAATTTCAATTGCGACCCAAGCCGGATTTAAGCCCAGGCCCTCTGGAGGTGACAGGCAAATATATCAACTTATGGTACTATGAAACTTGCTCCAGGGCAGGGAGATTTCAATAAAATTAGGAAAAAAATATCTTAAAATTGAAATATGAATAATATACAAAACAGGAAACCTCAACTAACAGTCTCTGTTCACTTTCAATACCGCTGTGACCTCTAGGTTATATTACACAAATGTGTTTTATCTGCTCTAACTTTTGCAGCAATGTGTGTGGTAGGGTAACGCTTTTCAAGAAGGCATCAGTATAATTTTGCCAAGGTGTCTAAGTGATTGTGCTTGACTATTAGTCTTCAGTGATCTGCTCCTGTAAAACTTTCTGACTGAAACTCAGTGGGAGACTAATCTACAGAGGTCTGGCCTTATGTGTCATTCATACACATAAAGTGTTATGTTAAAGCAGATATTTAACTAAGTCATTAAGATGTCCGACTGTTCGAAGCCCCAAAATTGGATATCCAGTTCAGGACCTGCAATTCAAAGCTAATTAAGCACCTAAGTTCCACAAGCCCTGTACAGCATAGTTATGCAGTGCTTCTACATTTAATAACCTGTTAAATAGTAGAGCATATTGGTCTACATGTATGCAAGTGTCTCTTTCATGGATGCAGATGAATATCTTAGTGAAATAGTTTTATGATCTGAAGCAGCTTTCTGTATTAAGTCTTGGAAAAACATCATGGTATTTTTTCCTCAAATTTTTTCTCTTTTTATTCATTGATTGTATATAATGGAAATATAAATAATCTAGTGTTTTGATTCAGATCAGGAATGTTTCTTGATTTTTCCATTTTCCACACACAGGAGTGTATTGTGCAGTGTTTTAAAGTTCAAGAATTAGAATAATTTTTGAGTTAAACTGGACTGAAAGATGGGCTACTGGAGAGTAACTGATTAATATATGGTCCATGTCACTAGACTATGTCCTGCCTGATGTAAAATCCACTAAACTGTTAATTGTTTCTGTGACTATTTTGATCTAAGAGCCCACTTCTATTGGACCATGCTGCTGAGAAACATAGTCATGGCTATATACAGGAGAAACCTGACGTTCCTGCTGTCAGCTGAATGTATAAAAATTGGGATACAGAGCCAGGATCCATTTTGCTGGCTTGTGATTTGATGACCCTATTCTCTTGATAGAATAGTGTTTTAGTCTCAGGAAGGAACTGGGAATTCAAAAAATATTGAAAAGTCTTTTACTCAGAGTGTTTTTTAAGCTGTTGTTTAGATGCTATGTTGTAAAATCATAAATTCAAATCTGCTGTGTCAGCATTGGACCTAATGGGTTGGGTTTTGGCCTCCTAAGTAGGACTCTAGCCATTTATCACAGGGTGAAAAAACCCCCATTACTATGATGTTTTCATTTTATAACAGTTAAGGAACTTCTGCCTTAGGCATGTAATCTAGACAAGATTTTTCCAATCTTTTCTGATCAGAATATCTGCATATAATTAAGTAGCCAGAGTTTCTGAGTCATATAATATAGACTGTATGTAACTCAATCCATATTAAATTATTATTGTTTAATAGAACTCTGAGTCTTAGCTAAGAGTTTTCACTTCTTAATATATTTTTGTAAGAGAAAAGTTGTGGGTTTATCATTAATAAAAGCAATCCTACAAAAAGATTGGAAAGTATTTTTTATATATAGCAACAAAGTCACTGGCTACTTTTTTATAAGATTTACATAATGATTCTGTTCAGCCAACAGAAAACTGTGGTAATAAAAACCTCCTGGTAGTATTAATAAAATATTAAAGTTGTGTTGACTACAACCTATAAAGAGTTTTTATTATTTTCTTTATTCTTGATGTCACCAAAATAACTGTAAAACATGCTTCTAATATTTTTTTTCTTTAGGTTTGAACTATCCATTCAGTTTGGGCATGTAATCAGGAAGAATTCTCATCAGATAGGAAAAAAATGTGCTTTTAATAAAAATTATTAAAAAAAAATAGAACAGTGAGATAGTATGGCCTAAGAACTTTTTGATGGGAGTGGCTCTTTGTACCATGCCCATTATTTTATTACCTGCATGAAGGCACCATGGCTAACATTAAGCACCTAAAATAATTGCTTGAGAAATGAATGTTCTTTTTCTATGCTCATTATGGTTAATGGAGAAAGAAACTATATCCCTTGCAGAGGTTACTCAGCCCACCATGATCTCCTTGCTGTCTCCATTGAGTGTAGAAGGAACATACACTGCTAAATTAATTGCCTTAATTAGCTGCCTAAATCTAAACTAGGCTATTGAGTTTTGGGAATTGTTCTGGGAAGAATTCACCAGGATAATCCTTGGAGGCTGCAATATTTCACTGATATAATAGTTTAGTTAAGGAACAGTATTTAATGTAAGAGATGCCAGAAAATATTTCCTTAGTTCAATAGGAACCAAGTTTTCTTGGCAGTAGAAGTACTTTTCTTTCAGTATACATGAATATTTATACATGCATGTGTACATTTAAAAAAAAATGCCTACTTTTAACGATTTTGCATGTGTTTAATCTTTCTTTGATGTTACTACTCAGAATTTTATTTCTCTCTTTTTTTTTTTGTTGTTTATAATTAGTCAGTGCAAAATACTTTAGCAAAACTGTGGGATCAATATGACAGACTGCCCCTGAATTACCTGTAGTAATTATTATAGTTTAATTTGAAGGAAACAAAAGATGTTGAATTTATCTTCTTGACTTAAAGATCAGTTCTTTTGAATGACAAAGATTGGCAAGAGCTAGTAATGACAATTAGTGCTTAATTTAGGATTGTAATGGTCGAAGTGCATGTCCAGTCACTAAATGCAGTTTCTGAATTGCTAAAATGTGAGTCAGCTGTATTCCAATCTTTATTCAGTTTGTACTTTGGACAGGTAACTGAGATTGAGAGAAATAATGCCTATATCCTACATGGATAGTCCTCATTCTCTGTAGCCAATGAGTGATGAGTCTGGCAACTCGGAACAGCCAGTGCTTGTGTTCAGTTATATTACATGTCCACCCAAAATAATGAATAATAGGAGTTTCAGCTAGTATAAAACAACACTGGTGTCTTTAGTGTACTGTTAAAAAAGTAATTTGTAAGAGCTATTGTCATGGCTTAAGCCCAGCCAGCAACTAAGCCCTGCACCACCAGTCACTCTCATTCCAGAGCGGGATGGAGGAGAGACTAGGAAGAGTAAAAGTGAGAAAACTTGTGGGTTAGAATAAAGACATTTTAGTAGACAAAGCAAAAGTTGCACATGCAAGCAAAGCAAAACAAGGAATTCATTCACCACTTCCCATGGGCAGGCAGGTGTTTAGCCATCTCCAGAAAAGCAGGGCTCCATCACATGTAACTGTGACTTAAGAAGACAAATGCCATCACTCTGAATATCTTCCACTTCCTTCTTCCTCCAGTGTTATATGCTGAGTATGATGCCATATGGTCTGGGATATCACTTTGGACATTTGGAGTCAGATGTCCCAGCTGTGTCCCCTCTCAGCTTCTTGTGCATCCCCAGTCTCATCACTTTGAGAATCAGAGCTGCTGGAAATAAAACCAGAATCCAGGACCTTGTTTCTAGTCGGTAAACTTAAGATGAAAGTATTACAGACCATTTTGCTTATCATAATGAAAGGTTATGTGGAGCAAATGGACATCTTTGGGATAAGTGGTGTCTGGCTTTGTGGCTTTCTGTCTTCTCCATGTTGCTGAAGATCTTACACTTATGTGGCATGGGAAACAACAGAGGGTCCATTACATATTTCAAATAAATACTGGAAAACACCATACAGCCGAATCAATCTCCACTCATATTTCCAAGGCCAGAAGTCTTGAGCAAGGGCAAGTATGGATCCATTTTACTTATCACTTTAATAATGAGCTTTACAGACTTCTGCAAAAGCCGTTGTGTGCTTTTCATGTTTGTCAGTTATTACCTTTTTTATTTTTTTCTGAGAGTAATATAGGTAACTTCTTTACCTAGTGAAAATATTTGGCTTCTAACTCTTCCATGAAAAAGATATTCTTTCTAAAAAGAGAAAAGAAAATGCTGGAAAAAATAAACTTTGCTATGTTTGAAGACATGCCAGCCTCATAGAGGAAGAGGGATGTCCCTATTATGGAGAATAAAGGGAAAAAAGAGGCTAAATAAAAGATGTTTGCATAATGTTTTAATAGGCAGATTCCTTAGTGAGAGCATGTCTTTTCTTTAACCTCCTGTATTGTATAAAGAAAAGAGGAATTCAATGCTAGACAGATTGAAAACTGATTAACATTTGAGTATTTATTTCAAGTTAAGTACAGTTAAGTATGTTTGCACTAAGCAGACAATGTACCTAATTACTTCTAGCAAGAAGTATGAATAATTTGACTCCTCGTTGGGTCTTTGTACTGTGTGAATTAAACAAAAAAAATTCTTTCATATGAATTGGTGCAAATTCTACTTTCATTTCAATAAGGGCACACATAGCTAAGAAAAGAATATCTTAGTTAAAGAATTATTCCAAAATTTAAAAAAAAAAAATAGGATGAAGAATATGTGTCCAAATTTATATCAAGTGCCTTTCCAGGGGCTCTTTGAAGATACAAACACCTTTTCAGTTCTTATTTATCAAGAGGTGTAAGGGTGTATTAATGATTTTCTAAACTGGACAGCTTCTGCAACTTTGTGATCCAAGAATAAAACTGAAATCACACCAGTTTACTGTGACTTTCAATTATTGCTGTGGCAATAATATCAAGAAGTATACTATTTTAAGGAGAGAAAGGGGGAAAAAAGTCACTATTCACATTTTTCCTCATAGCATAGAAGATAATGTATAGGGCTAGATAAAAGTGGATCCAGCTGTGACTCTGACACACTCTGACACCATAGACACATTAGATAAACATCTATAAGCTACCTTCAGAATAGGTCTTTGGAACATATGCAGAAGCAATGGGTACTAAAAGACTTTCAAAACTTAAACTGGAACACTGAGATCATTATTACTCTACCAGTTTGTCCACTGGTGTCTTGAAACTGCATTAGTCTGTCTAAATCTGCTTTTGAATCTGATCTGCCAGACTTTCTGAGAATATATCCAAAATAAATGAGGATGTTTGAAATTCCTTTCAAATGTTGTTATTTCTGGTGTGTTTGTTGTTGTTGTTGTTGTTGTTGTTGTTGTTTTTGTGTTTTTTATTATTTTTATTTTTTTATTTTACTACAAATAGTAAAAGAATGGATGAAGGTAAAATATCCTTTTTTAATTTGTTTTGAACTATGTAAAGACATGCACTCAATTAACTCCTCTGCCAAAGAAAATTGCATCCCATATATCCTTATATTTATCTGATACAACAGCAGTGAGATTATTTACTGTTTCATCTAAGGGAATTCTTTGTCTCTTTATTACAAAAAGCTCTGATAAAAAAAAGACTAATTTTCTAAATATTGATCAGATAATCAATAACAATTAGACACAAAATGCCTACTATGATAGTCAAAGATAGCTTTCCAAATGAAATAAATAGAGTGACTATCTCAGGTTATTTTTCCAGACAGATTGAACACTCACATTCTTGACCTTAGTTCCTGTATTGAAAGGGACATTCCGACTAAAGGGAACTACATTCTGAACGAGAATTTTGTATAGGAAATGGATAGTGAAAGAGATTCCACAGAAAAACAATTCTGAAAAATTTCAGGTTGTAGTAAACCAGCTTTATTTCTAAATGATGACATGAAATCTATTTTTTTTACTAAATCACCTGGTTATCATCAGACTTTGGCCAGCAATCAGTCCCAAAATAGCATCAGCCTACTGTTCTTTTTTTTTTTTGCTTTGCATTCTCAGGTTCATACTTTAGGAAGTACCTTGGCCTCAGTATCAAAAATGAAGACTTTTCTCAGGAAATAAGGCTTGTAAGTGATCTACATTTCCAAAGTTATCCTTTTCATTAAGAAGTGTTTTCCTCCAAACCACAGCTTTCTTTATAAATTCAATATAATGAAATATATTTTAGATTCAGAAGGAAAGGAAAAAATATCTGAATAACCACAATCTCAGGATACAAGAAACCCATGTTTAAATTATGACCAGGAACTCAGTTTCCACATCTCAGCTGAGAGCTGATTACTGGTATCCTTAAAAGAATATTTATTTATATAAAGAAACAGTTACAGAACATCATGTTTTTAAAATATCCCCTTTCAACTCTTCCTATATGTTTAGTCACGTAAAATTTGTTGTCTCATTTTTATTTAAATGTGAAATTGAACTAAACTCTGAAACCTTGAAATTATTATGCAAACAGAAGGCTTGTTTTCCAGTTAATGTTATCAGGAATGAGGAAAGAATGATCCTAAAGTTCATGTTAATTAATGAGGAAAATTCTAGTGTTTGTTGGTTTTGTTTTGTTGTTTGTTTTTTTTTTTTTAAAGATATGCTTGTGTGTTTGGGGTTCTTCTTCCATTTGAGAGTTTAATTTTGTGGGATTTTTTTATGAACTAAATGATTTCAAAGAGTATTTTTTACCATATTTCAATTCTATGACTGAGTCACAAGTCCAGTGACATGTCAGCTACTGACTGTGTCTGAAGATTCTCCATTTGTAACTGATGTTTCTGATGTGGGAAGAGTAAAATTGTCAGATCCCTGAATCTGGGTAACCCATCCCAGAACATCCATATTCACACTCAAGCCCTTCCAAGGTAAACTGTTCTGCACAGTGGTCAATGATATGCTGCTTACAGGAAAAGCTGTAGCCCACAGTCAGTTTATTACAGATTTCAAAGATCCTTTGCTCTACTGTTGTAGTCATGAAGGTAAAATATTTAGATATCTCCTTTTAATTTATTGCCTAACTCATCCTCAAGAGCTTAATTTTCCTCTTGTTTTCGTTATGCTTCATAAAACAATAGAGTTAGTTGATTTGACATCATTAAAAAGTCTCAGTGACTATGGGAAAAAATAAAGTTAATATAAATCCATGATTTTTGGAAAAATTAACAAAATTTTAATTACTTTTTTTTTCAGTGTTCTAATACATGTTTTAAACTAGAAGGTCTTAAAAAAATGAGTAGAAATTCAATAAAAGTTTCAAATACATTAATTCTCCAGAAAAGAAATCATCTCTTCTATGGACAAAAAGCTGTACTGAAGAACTATTTTGCATATAATCACACTTTGAAAGAGTTAGATCCTGAAATATTCTAAATGCACTACTGATTGCAGACAGATGCATTCTCATTCACAGTATTTAAGAGTCAACTGAAATACTGACATGGTGTTTAGGATGACAATTTCAATTTCCCTTCTTACTCTTGCATTCCTACCAGTTGGCCACAGCAACATGTCATACTGCATTAAAATATATCAGGATTCCCAAAGCTACAATTTCCATTGTATAAAAAGCAAAGAAAAATAAACAGCAAAGCCTATATTTTGCAAGAGCCTATACTGTATTGTGTTTATTGACTGCAAATCTTTCTATTTTATGCCCACTTTTATTTAGTCATAGTGATTGAACTTTGATTATACTACTGTCCATTAAAATGGAGTACCATGCCCATCTTTCACTAATAAATGCTGGCATAAAAAATTCAAAATATGGGAAACATTTATATTAAAAATATTAAACAAAAACACCTAATAAAAACCCAAACTGGAAACCCCACACAAAGAATTATGACTAGGCTTTATTCCAATACATATTTTGTAAAAAATATTAGAACTATATCCTGTAGATCCTACACAGTTGCTAACAAAAAAAGTTAAATGGCAAAAATAACAATTTTCTTCAGAATTTCTGTGATTCTAAAAAATTTTGTCTTTATCTTGCCTTAACATCACTTTGTTTTCAAACGTTGAATAGTCAGAGCTTTAAGAGTTTGTTGGATTCCTGATTTTCTTAGAGTTGCACATGCATGATAAATAATCAACCCCCCCAAGGGGGGTTAATATAAATTTATAAACTCTACAACTGTGAGCAAAAATACGTTTCATTAAACATTTCTAATTACACAGTAATACTCTTCTTGAAATCAAAGGTGTTTTATTAAGTCACAGTAGTATAAAACATCTCAGAAATTTAGATACCAATACTGAAGAATTTGTAACACTGAAGAAAGTATAGAAAGTAATACAAAACATCAGCGAAAAGAAAACATACAAAGTTATTTTAGAATTAAGCAGTCCATTTTTTTAATCTTGTCCCCTGGTTTTCACTCCACTTTTTACACAAAAGTTTAATGGTGATGATGAAAATTATAACAACAATAAATGAAAAGACACTACCTTCAAGAAGTCAGAAAACTATTAAAAGAAATAAAACTTTCTAAAATTTTCTTATTCCAAGTTCAGTTTGGGGACTGGAATTTATTTCTGAGAGAAGTGTACTTGCAATCTTGGTAATTGCCTTTCACTGCCCCTCAGCCATCAGAAGGTGTGTTTTAAACCTTAAAATGCCCACTGCACAATATGTATTTATAAATTCAGTTTCCTGCCAAGCAAAAGGTACCTGCAGTTCAGGTGGGTAGAAATGGTGATTCAGTAAGCCTACTTTTGTGGAATGAATATATAAATTTTAATCTGAGTCGTAAGTCATAAATATTAATCTCTTTGCACAGAAAGAATACTGAATATCAGTTTTTCTTAACTACTTAAAAACAGATGTGATATTTTGCACAAAGATGAGTGTTGCAATATTCCAACTCTGATTTGAGCACACGTAATTTATTGTGCTAATATTTTGTGTCCCAAACTGATAATTGTTACTTCAGAAGAAACAGTCTACTGCATACACAGTTACCAATTAGGAACCTTTGGCCAGAAACCCTTAGACCCCTACAGAATCTTAAGTGCTTCAGTATGTTGGGAAGATTTTCCTGTGTTGCTCTTTTCAGTTTGAGGTTCCTAATTTCACTTCAAAGGTACTTTGTTCTCCTTCAAGCCTTTAGGAAAATGGGGCCTTGAGAACTTTTGTCTGTTGTTTTGCTTCTTTTTTTTTTTTTTTTTTTGAGAAATCCTACAGCCATATGTATAAGAAACAGCTTTGCAAGGCTATAATTGTCCCTCTTTTGACATTTGAATTTGTGCATCTGTGAATCCTCTTATTTGTCCCATACCTTCATAGGGCTTAGAGATAACATGATTTCTTGCATTGCCCTTAAAATGCTCATTAAACTAGAGCTTTGCATTCCGAAAACTATAATCTCCTCTAATTAGTATACTGCCATTGCATAAGCAGTAGGTGACTTGTGGCCTCTTTCTAGCTCTTTTCAAGTAGCTCACAACAATCTCTTGAGCACTGACATGCTTCTGATGATTAAAACCTGGGGGTCCAAATATATAGGTGTCAGGCTGAAAGGCAAGAGTGAGATTAAATGATGGTATTCCCATAGTTAAACACAGCATAACACTACTAGCTGTGCTTTTTCCCATCTGTTTGACGAGAAAGAATTAAAAAGGAAAGTATTCCTTGTAGCTCCAGGTGCTTACAATGCACCCACTTAACACAGATGGCAGAAGGCCTGCCTGTTAATGGGTGAAACTTCCTTTGCCAAGCAAATTAGAATTGCAGCTAAAATTGTATTGGTCTTGTTTTGGCTTTTTTTATTATTATTATTTTTCTCACACCCTGCCCACAAAAAGATAGGTCATTTGCTTTACTGTGTGTGAATTATGAAGTGCAGACTTTTCCTGGCGCATGATACAAATGAAAGACAGTCTTGAAGGAGATGTGCTTCTCTTCCATCTTAAAAATTCTCAAGGTTAAAATGCCTAAGAATTGGCACCAAGTTCTTACGGGAATTTCACTTGTGTCACTAATTTCCCAAGAATTTACTAATAATCTAGATGAATACAGAATTCTAGATCTGGAAATGACCACCCAAATCACTAAATCCAGTTTTTGCTACTACAAAAAACACCCAAGAAGTCATATAATGCCTTAATAAATTCCTACACCAATCAACCAAGCTGGATTGCTGCAGCATTTTTTTGTTATGATATCTCTGAAGTAGCTTTGCTCACTTAGCTGACAAATTGTTAATATTTTTGAAACTTTAATTTAGTATCACATAAATTCTCAGAGGATTATTCTCATTCCTTTCTATGAATTCTGTTTAATTGCTCTTCATTTGTATTGCCCAGTGGTTAAAAAGACTTGTCTGTTTACTCCAACATTCTGTCAAGAAGAATGTAAAGCTAAAGGCTGTTTTATCTTCTTACTGATAAAGGTATTCTTTCTCTTGTGAACAGGATTACTGTGTCCTTAGCTTCTCTCTTAACAAAGACCCGACTAACAAAATAAGTTAGAGCAGATGTTACATGCACTGAAAATCCATACAATGTTTTGAGGTGCAGACTTGCTTTGGTAGACTACAGACACTTTTAATATCTTGTCATATTGACTATATTTAAGACATTTTTTTATAGGTCTGACCTGTTGTCCTGCTGACATAGCCTAATATTTGTTTCACAGACAAATATTCAGCACATATGTTACAGGTCTCAGTCAGTGCGACTGTAGACTAGCAGAGGGCAGCTTTCATGTCAGCTCTCAGGCTCTTTCTTGTCCAGTGTTCCTATGATATACTGCTCAGAGAACACTAATCAGAAACATACAGTTTGGATAGTGGCAGTCAGATTACAAGAAGCCAATATATCTGTTTGGGTAATTATATTTTTTTAACCATGTGATTGGCTACACGAATACACAGACATTTGGGGGCAGAGTAGAAAGCAAACTTGGAACGTCATAGACTAGAATAAATTATTCTACTAAGTTAAAATATGCCTATAGGCAGACTCTTTCTTTGGAAGCTAAAGAAGGTATCAACTAATGTGATGAAGAAGATCTACCACTGGGCACTAGAGATTGACAGAATATTTGCAGAAGAGGGGAGATTGCTGTCATCTGCATAAATAACAAAAGACAGGAAGATAAACAGCCTGTTCCAGAACAGATCATTGAAAGGAATTAGAAATAAAAATTAAGGGAGCGACTAAATATTGGATTAAAAACTTGCTTCAGTTATGCTATTTTAAAAAGTGCATAATTTAGTTGATGTGGGTTTTTTTTCCCCAGCTAAGTCTCCAAAGAGCCCTCTACTGTAGGGTGCCATGTGGAAATCTTTTTCACACATTTTCCAATGCATACCAAAACATTTATTATATCATAAAACATAGTTTCGTAAGTCCATTCCCTGTGGCATCTATCCTCTTCAAGGATAACGTTTGGACTATAAGTTAAAAATGATCAGTGATCAGTAGCTTTGTACACTGCCCCAATATTTGCAACATACTGCTTACTTGGCAGTGCATCTACTACTGAAGGGAGACAGTTTTACTTCTGCTTGAGGTCGTGTTTTCAGGAGTTACTAAAAACTATTATCCTACCTGCCTTTAAATCTGCCAACATTATCAGTAGTTTTGTTGCATTCAGCAAACCCCTAGCTGAGGTCAGATGTCCTTATTTCAACTAGGACTGGTGAAACCCTGCTTATACACCGGACAGAAGAGTCCAGCCGTTATGGTTGGTAAGGTGTAGATGCCTAGTTGTTTTTTCTGATACATCCTGCAATTAATCTGCACATAGGTTCAGTTTTCATCTCTTTGACAAAGCTATTTACAGTCATGATCATAATTATATGGACAGTGTAGGATCAATGGTTCTAAATATAAATGAAGAATAGAAGCAATTTATGTTATAAAAAGAGGGAACTTCTCAGTTTTGAGAGTTCATTAACAGAGCTGTAATTATACAATTTAATATTAAAAAAATTTAAAGCTGCTTTTTTTTTTTTTTTTTTTTTTTTTTTTTTTTTAAGCCACAACCTATAGGTGAATTTTCTTAGAGATTTTTTTACAGATTTAGGAAGCTTGAGTAATTAAAAATTATTTCCCCTCACCCTTCACTG
Source organism: Platyrinchus mystaceus (assembly GCA_035041135.1). NCBI lineage: Eukaryota > Metazoa > Chordata > Aves > Passeriformes > Tyrannidae > Platyrinchus > Platyrinchus mystaceus. Next base: position 59,548,400 of record JAWWLV010000001.1, on the reverse strand, counting down.
ATTAAATGGCAACTTTTAAATGGAATGAAAGAGCAGGCATATTGCAAATTTTATTCCAAGCTAAAATATACACAGGATTAGTATTCTGAAAGCAAATTGATTCATAACTGTCTGAGTGCCTTACCATGGAAAGGTATCTTTCCTTGTCACAAAAATGTGATGTTCTTTATTCATTTTACACAGACATTCTGTATAACCTCTGCTTAAATTAAAACCCCATGTTGTCTTTTTCTTTGGCACCATTTTTATCCTTTGCTCTGTATTCATCCTTGATCTCTTGAAGCTAAGATATTGAAAAGGATAAATTTGGCTTGATAGCACTATGTATAACGATGCTACTGTAGGTTGCTAGGATACCATTTGGTGGTCAACTGTCTCTAGTGCAGCTGCTATTACTCGCCAGACTGACAGACATATTTGCTTTTATCTCCCTTAATGCTTGGGCTACAGAAAGTTTCCTTTCATTTTATTTAATTTTGGCTTTTGGGGGGAGGTGATCTTGAAGAGAAAGATGTGGCAGAGGAAAAGAGAAGTTATTGTTTTATTTTCAGTCAGTCTAAGTAACAAATATGTTATCCCAAAGAGCTTAAAAGGAAACACGTACAAGTGTATGCAAGTTTTATAATTTTTGGTACATGAGCTGATACAAGATCTGATCATATGTTCTTCACAGCAAGAGAGAATCTTTCACTGATTTATGATGACTCTGCTAGCACCCCTTGGCTAGCAGAGTCAAAAGCCCCTGAAGATTTTGGGGGCTAAAAGCAAGAGATTCAGGAAGTTGAGCTACATAGCCATGTGGTTTAGTTGGTGGAGTCTAAAAGTTCAAATTCTTGCATGGAGACATGTAAGAAATTCACACTTGACTTACTCAAGAAAAAAATGTGGTTTTTTTCCAAAAGAACAAAAAATGGTTGCTTTTCTTTTGAAGAATTGTTTATGAAAAATTGACTTTTGGTGCCAATTCCTAAGTGCTGACCACTTCTAGAAATTAGTCAGCTTGACTGAGTGACAAAATATGAGTTCAATACCTTATAGTTAGATGTCATTTCTTGAAAAAAAAAACCACAACAAAACAAAAAACAAGCAAAAAAACACCCTTCTCTACTTGTAGCTTCCTTTGCCCTCATGATCTGATTCCTGTTCCTGCTTTAATTCACAAGCTTAAGGTAATTGTGTACTGTCATGGAAACACAAAGAATCTACACTCTACTGAGAAACTTCAAACTTAGTATTCATATATTTAAGATGTGAAGAACCCTGATTACCACATGTATTTTTTCTTTTAGAAAAGAAAGAAAAAACAACACACAATGCTCTGCATGAACATAAATTGCTTTCCGAATTTGAATCAATGGAAATTGTCAGTGAATTTCTAAACCGAGTGGGATCTGAAAGTCCAGTCTTAAATTCAGTAACAAGAATTGAGGAAGTAAGTATTTACACTTTAAGAGTATTTCTTAAAGTAATATCTGTGCAGCACAGCGAAAAGTAATTTTATTCACAGAACAGAGGTCTAACTGATAAGTGGTCTTTATACAAAGTTGTCATTATTAAACATTCTGTAAAAGTTGGAGACAGCAGCATGTGGTAGGGACTTCATGTACCTGACAACAGTCAATACAGAGGAAGGAATACCTCTAGTATGTGATTATCTCACTTGTTTTAGACATTAAGTGTAAAATGAGATGCATTGCACATATTTCTCCTGAAAGATTACAAAAAGAGCCTGAGGTTATAGACAACTATATTTTGTTAGATTAATATTAATCTTTCTTGTAGGTTAGTATCATCTAACTTCAGCACCTAAACCAGTGATATTTGGTCCTCTCTGTATTCAGAGGAAAATTGCCTTTGGAGAACAGTTCACTATCAGTATTCCAATCTGTCTCAGAAAATGAAACTCCTTTTAGAGATGCCTAGCTTTCATTTAACTACAGTGGGAACCAGTTTTGCAGTCTAGACTAAGTACCAGACTTTTAGAAGCTTAGGGTGAGTTGATATGAATACCAGCTATAATGAGTGTCTATGATTTTACAAAACAGCATATCCTGCATGGAATAAAAGTAATGAGGCACGAGCAAATATTGGTAAATGTTACAGAGGACACATGTTATTTGGGATAGCAGATGGGCATCAGGTAACAGCTGATTAGGAAGTTACTCCCTAGTGTGTTCAAATATATCTGGACAGAAGGTGCACAAACAGTATCACAGCACACATGTGAACTCAGTGAAAAATTATGGCTACATGCAATGTTGCTGGACAGTCTCTGGCATTCCTCTCTCCACATTCCTTTATGCCCATCGCTGAATTCATGATTACTAACATCTGCAAAATATATTGGCAGTGTATCATAATTTTCTGGCAGCTCTGGTTGCCACTGAAAGACTGTACACTTTGCTTTAGCCCTGGGCAGCTTGGTGTAGTGAGATCCGTGTGTTTTATTTTGAGAATTTGCTGGGTTCTTGGCTAGTACAAATGCAAACATCTCTAAACCCACCTCCAACAACAACAAAAAATCAAGCTCTAGCCAGGTACCTTAAAATTTTATCGTGTTTCACAGATTTTTCTTATAACCATTCAGATACTAGTAAACAACATGAAAGAGTTTAAAAGCCAAACCTAACACTATCAGTAATAAAGAGACCAAATGGTAAAATTTGTGCAAACTATAATATCTAGATGTTCTGTGCAGCTGCTTTTTCTGTAGCATTTTCTATAGAGTTTCCAGGGGAGAGATCAAAAACAAGTTTTGGTGTTATAATCCAGCTGCTTTCAACATCCCCAGCATGAAGGCAACTATAAATCTACCTTATTTGGCTACAGACTCCAGGTAATGCTTTATCATTAGGAGGACACATAGAAGGCATTGTGCATCAGTAGACATATACCTTGGTCTTCAATCATTTAAGGTGCAATGAACCCCAGCACTAACAGGTAAAACAAGGAAGTCACTGTTTTAAGAACACTCAAATAAGCCCTTGAATCAAAAGTTAATACAATGAACACAGCCTCCTGCCTTGTTGGGGAGTCTAAGTACTCTGAGTTATAAGGACACTGAAATCTTTCTTGGTATTTTCTCTCTAAAATTGTGGTTAGATTGATGAATACTTCCATTAACAACAGCAGCAACAAGAGTGTCTCATCAAATTGACTCATCAGCGCTTTTCAGGTTTTGTATATTTTTAATTAAAACTGGTAAGTTTTTGGGTTTTTTCATGAAAAAAAAATTTTAGCACCAAAAATTTTACAAAGAGAAGAAACATACTTTCCATGAAAAACGAGAAAAAAAATCTGGGTGTCTGTTTTTGACTCTTGCAATAAAGTAGAACATTTTCACTCAACAGTACTGAAGAGGAGGAGACATTGCTGCAGTGTGAAGTTCTGTGGCTGCTAACTGCTGAGGTCATCCTCACTTTTGAGCTGAGACCACAGGGAGAGGACAAAAAAATGAGGAAGTTCTTCCTAAATTCTTTGACCTGAATTTTCTGTGAAAGTGATTTATGTGTCTATTGTTACCTTTATTTGGTGAAAAAAGATTTGTACCACTGGCACTACAAAACCAGCTACATTATTGATTTCTGCTTTGGGTTGGACACTGATTATTACAGCACAAAGAAAGACGTTATATTTTTTAAATGGTCAACAGTGTATGTTATGTAGTTCAGGCATGGCTACAAGGATCTCAATACTGAAAAATATTCCCATAGCCCAAAGTCACGCATATTCTGTGGCAGAGGAATCAAGAGCAGACCACATACTGCACTGATACAGAAGATATCTGTGTTCCTTAGGCAGTTTTTTATGCACTACTTTATTGTGGACTGAAAGTGGGAAGAGCAGACAGCTGAGTCCTGAGAGACCTGCTGATGTTGGCTTAAACAGCCAGTGCTGGCTCATTTCCTCACTTTTGGTGCAGATCCAGAAGGCTTTCCACCAGGAGAGCTTGCCCGCAGCCATTCACATCACAGTTTCTGCAACAGATCCATACTTGAACTGTTCAGATGCCACAGGTTTGCCCATCTGGTACTGCTAAACCTATGGCTGTCACTCCCACACTAAAACACAGCAATGACTTTCTCCACCCTTGACATCTTGCTGAGCTGGCTGTATCTGATAATGTAATGTCTGCTCACAGCAAGGGAATATGGATTCTGGCGAAAAAACTGGAACTCTTAATGAATCTATCTCTGGTTGTGTCTCATTATTCAGCTTTCTATCACTGCTGATCTCTGGATTGCATTGCTACTGATGTTTATGTCATAACCTGTCAAAACTACTGTCAGCTGTCCACTTCTGGTGTTGCATACTTGCCATTGGTATCTCTATCCCGTGGCTAAACAGCCTCTTTGTGATTCAGCTGTATTAACAGAAAAAGGTTACCATTGCCAGTTTAGCCCTGCTAGTCCTTTTCCTTTCTTCCTGAGATTATTCTCTCCAGTAGATCTCCTTACACAAGTGCTGTTGAAAGTACTGTGTAGTTTGCATCAGCCAAAATGGTCTGGAATAAAGAAGACTTGGTATTTGCACCTTTTAAACTAACACAATTTGTTTTGATTAAAGTGCCTTCAGAATCAGGAACTGAGAGGAGGCAGTCTCTAACAAACCTCATGATGGTCAGTTACAAGTGAGCTATGCATGGTAGGCTAGACACAAATTTTTTGCAGAATGCCTGTCTGTTGTTAATTTTGAAACAAGCCCTATGTGTAAAGTACTTTTGGCTGCAGAACTAAATTAACAATACAAAGGGTTCTCTGTCTCCCTTCTGTCAGGAATAACAGGAATGGCACAGTTGACTCAGACGAAAGAAAACATAATTTGCTATCTATATAACACAAGAAAAAAGAAATTTTGCATTTTGGAAAGTTCTTTGTATAATACTAAGCCATAAAATATTTCTGGAACACATGGATTTTTGGTTCAGTTTGTATTCTATTACTTTCGGTTTCTCTCTCCTTCACGAATCTAAAAAAATAGCTGGTAATCTCACACTGCTATTTTCATTGTCATTATGCCAACTCTTCCTCTATTTAACCAGATTAAAGAATACTCTATTAGGCAAACAATAACATACACTTGTGGTTATTGCAGAGAATTCCGTATAATGCTATGAGGTTGCTGAGATTCCTACAATATCATGTTATGGACATATATATATTGAATGAATAAAATTACTTTTCAGAAAGATGTTGCACTTCCCTAGAGCACCAGTCAGGTTTAGAAAGCGTCAATAGAAACAATCCTTGATATCTTATTAAGAATTGTTCAAGACTAATTTAGAGGTGCAAACAGCAATGCAAAGGCCTCTGACAATGAGCAGTTATTTGCACAGTAAAATGAGTGTGTGCTTCTTGCTTACTCTAAAAATAATTGGTTCATTAACTTTAAATGTATCATTAACCTGATCATATTGTTAAAGTCAAATGTAAAAATAGATAAGGTTTTTTTGGTTTATATTAGTTGATGCATAGGTACCTGCATGTTCTCATTTAGCACTCTTGAAAATGCAATTTGATTATACATTCTGCAGAAAACAAAAGTGTTTAGAAGGTGAACAATGACAACAAAGCCTAGGGACAGGAGAGCAGAAATAATTTTGTTTTCTCTTTATTGGTAAATCTTAATATTCATTAAAAGTCAAATATGATGTTTAATAAATCCTGTGAGAAGGACTTTGCCAGTTTGTGATTTGTATAATTTGATTCTATATGAACTAAAGGTAAAACGACTGAGTTAAAATCTTAGAGAAAATAATATGTGTGTTAATAGATATTTAAACTATTTTTCTACCCTCCATAACTCTGAAATACCACCAGACATTTACTCTTGTTGAGGAGATACCGGGATGATAGGTGGAAAGAGCTTGCTGTAAGAATTTGAGTTGCTCTGTCATGGAGTAGACCAGATGGAAGAACTAAAGGAAACCCTTGTCTTCAAAGAAAGGAGTAAGGTCACTTGGTTGCTTTCACTAATTTGTTCTCCAGGACTTGGGGGAGTGAAAGGAACTTTTGGAAAAGAAATTCTTGCCCTTCCTTGTGTAAGTAGCACTGTGACATATTTTGAGAAAGACCTTCATATGAATGAAATAGAGCTGACTTTGCTAAGGCCGGGCTGAATTATGACTCATAGACACAGAAAACTTCTCAGACAGTCTGCTTGCTGCTGTTGTCATTCCCAGGTCCTGACAGTACTTGAGGATGCATGAATGTCCCAAAAAT
>JAWWLV010000001.1:59518746-59542079 GCA_035041135.1 Platyrinchus mystaceus | reverse complement strand
TCTCAGACAGTCTGCTTGCTGCTGTTGTCATTCCCAGGTCCTGACAGTACTTGAGGATGCATGAATGTCCCAAAAATAAGCACAGCTGATGTGACTGGCCACATGTCAACACACAGGCAGCGTGGCCCTTTCCAACACCCACATAAACACCAGCATTGTGCACACCCGAACACAGACAATTCAGGCTTCTTCCCCTTCTGTGTCATATCAGGTTTGAAGCTAATCAGTGAAACATGCACATACTCCCATTTTCTTGATTCGCAAAACCACCTCAAGTGCTGTCACGGGCCCTGCGACGCTTACCAGTCATCATCTCAGACCTTGGGTCCTGGTCAGATGGGAGTGACCTCCTACTTATTGGCTTGTCCAACTTGACATTCACTAGTAAATCATCCTCCAACACATATCACATGGAGAGAAGATAGCAAGACCACACAGAAAATAGTGAGGAAGGGGATTTGAAAATAAGGTCAGAGATCAGATGCAGAGTTTGAACAGAGGAGTGTCAATCACTTCTTACTCTCCATGTTTCCATGCTAATAGGTATCACACTTTGATCCCTCTCTTTCTCTAACCTTAGCCCTTTTCCTAAACATCCTGGGATAAATTGTTCATGTTCCAACATCACTTTAAAACAATCCAAAAGTTGTACACATTCCCATAAATTACTCCATTTTGTGGTTTAACCCCAGACAGCAGCTAAGCACTACATCCCCGCTCACTCACTCCCCCATGAGATAGAGAATCACATTGGTAAAGTGAGAAAACTGAGCTAATCTCTTTACAACTTTCTGCTAATTTGCTAGAAATCTGAGTGGGAAACAATTCTGCCTGACATTTACAGTTCTAGGCAACATGCAGGGTAGATGAGTTGAAAGCTGAAAGCTGCAACCAAAGAGTTCTTCTCATAACAACTAGTTTGAAAATTACTGCACAAACTTTTTCATTCACAACTTCATGACTGGCCTTTCTTTGAAGTTAATTCATGATAGGACAAGGTGTCATTGGCTTCTCTGATACAAACCTTATATCAAATTATGAGAGTACCAGGTCACAGACATCCTGAAATTCTGCTCTGTGTCATAAATGTATGAAGCTGGGAGATGATTGGTGAGTTAGTCTCCTCCAAACAGTGACTGCTAGAATAGCTGATCACACATAATGCAAATAAATAATGAATTTATTTTCTTAAAAATAATACAAATTATACAATAATACAAAGCAGATGGGTCACAACATTTAAAACTCATGTTTCTAGTTTTACAATCCCTTCTGAGTAAAATTTCCTTGGAAAGGTAAACTTTATTCCACATGAGTTATTCAAAATAGCCCAGGAAAACTCTAGAGTTAGGTTGATGAATACAAAATCTCCAGTTACAGATGATGAAACTGTGAAATTTGCTTTCATTATTGAGTTCCAGTATCGAATGTTCTGAAACTTCAAGTCCACATGGTGCAAAACAGAGGGCAAATTTATGTCAATTAGTTGTTTTATGGAAACCTGATAAAGACTCACTGTCCTTGAACCACTTAGATTAATGAACCTAAATAAAACACATGCATGTATCTGTGTATGTAATTCCATGTTAGAGGGTATTAATGGCTGCCATCAATCACAAATCTGGTTACAGTTGATATGTGAAACTATCTTCACTGAATCTAAATGAAAGAACAGTCTAATGTTTCTGTTATGTAGACAGAACTAAAACAATAGAAAAACCAAAAGTTTTTCTCTATTGTATTAGTCAATATATGTAAGTATTTCTAAAATCTGGCTTTCCTCCACAGTACTCCTGCTTTCTCCTTCTGTCTTCCCACTTCCCACTGAGAAAGAGTCCATCAGAACTACATATGTTGAAGCAGCAGCTACCTAGTCACTTTGCAGCATGTTCTACCTCCTCCCCTTGCCTTCAGTCCTGTATTACAAAGGCTCATGGCTTAAATTTAGATGGTATCAGGAAATGTTTGTCCAGATTCCGGTTTTTGATTACCTGCTGCAGCGACAGCTATTACAGAGAGGAGGCTACTTTAAAAAATATTTATGTATATATTGCATGTATGTATGTCTCTGTGTGTACATGTCTGTCATATTATCATAACATGCATATGCATGTTATATATATATATTTGTGCTAAAAAAATCTTTCATTTTCCTTACAGTAAAGCACAATCAGTGTGGTGCATTAAGTGATCAGGGCAGTAAAGCAGGACACTAAATTCCTGACTTCAGAGACTTCTGTCAAACTCCTGACTGCAAGATTAAGTTGTTTACACTGTTTCTCCCCTCATAGTGCTGTTTATTCTGTTTATTCATAACATAACTCTTTGGGTGCCAAGGCCTGAATCTTACTCTTACTCTAATTTAAGTTTAGAAGTCCAAGTGCCTACACCTGTGCCTGAGTTAGTCATTCTGACAGGGAGAATCAGGCAGCTCAGAGGTAGATGTTCACTCAGCAAACAGCTACACCTGATCATATGACCTTGATTCCAGTTAAGAGTTCTTGAGCTTTCAATATTTATTAAAATAGACAAATATGAGCTAACTGCCATGCTAGGAAACTGCCCTTCCCAGATGGGCACTCTACATCACCCAGTCCCATAACGTGCCATTAGACATATTTCTATACTTTTTTTCTCTCTTTCATTCAATGAAAGGAAAGGTTGGACAGCAAAATGAACTATGAATTAATGCCAATTTACAGTGGGAGTTATTTGTCTTATGTTTCCCTGTGCCAGGTAAGTTAGAATGCTATTACAAAATTTTATACAATCACCTCCTGGTAACATATCTTTTTCTATAGAGATTTAAGAATTAGATTCTGATAGAAGAGATAGAGCTCCTCTGTTACTGTCAACATTTACTCTTTATTCTGGGTAAATTAATATTTTCTTGGAGTTTCATGTGTGTTTGCATATGTCTTCTTTTTAAGAGGGCAATTATTCCATGTAAAAATGCATGAGAAGTATCACAAATTGTGACCTCTCTGTCACTGGCCCTTGTTGATAAATTTCTTGAAGAATTCTGTCAACAGGTTTGGACTGAGGGAGCCTAAACTTTGTGGAAGGAAATCTATCACACAGTGAACTGTGCTTAGAGCTTACTTATTACAAGACATGAAAAAAAAATGTTTTAGTGTGAAGAATATTTTTTTTACCTAGAGAATGACTGCTGGCATAATGGGTCACATTCAGGAATCTTCCATTATGTTAGTCAATATTTTATGTGTTTGCTTTCTTTTTTTTCTGCCAAAATACGGTCCTAATTTTTCAGACATTTGCTTTTGCCTTTAGTCAGAAAATAACATTTAGAAATGCACAGTATTTCATACCTTCTAGGTTAAGCCCTGGAACTTGTATTGTGTGTATCTCCACAACAGAAAGAAAGTTTTAAACTACCAAGAAACCTTCATGATGTATTGGCAAAGCATCCCACTGTAGCTCAGGATAATACTCATAAGGCTCAGCCTTAGAGGATTCAGTGACTGAAACAGTAACAGAACAGGATTATTACTTACAAAGAGTAAAAGTAATGGATAAGTACGGAAAGCACTGGAATTGAGCTACTTTGTCTGTGTAGTCCAAAATGTATTGCAGAGGCAAATAAAGGGGACACCATGGTCATTTTAGCACCCAAAAATCCCATTAAAAAAATAGTAGCCCTGGGAAAGCAGAGTGGAGTGGTATATGGCCTCTGTTTAATAAGACAACTGAAGTAGGTTCATATTGGCACCGAAGACACAAAATTAAAATGAAAATGTAAAACAGCTTTTCCGTACAGCAGTTAAGAAAACCAACAATTAGGTATCAGGAAACTGAAAGACCAACCACTTCAAATAAGAATCTTTGCCAGAGAAAAAAAAAATATAGTGACATATTTGTATTTTATTTATCTATTTATTTATTCAGAACAATAATTTTAATCATTTAGCCTCAAACAGCTTTTTCAATTTATTATAAACTAATAAGTTATTCAATACAATAGGCCTATAGAGATAAGGCAAGAGGGAATGACTTTCAATTAAAAGATTATAGTTTTAGATTAGATGTTAGGAAGAAATTCTATACTAAGAGGGAGGTGAGGCATGAACAGTTTGTCCAGAGCAGTTGTGGATGCCCAAACATGGAAGTGACTAGGTTGGATGGTGCTTTGAGCAAACTGGTCTAGTAGGAGGTGTCCCTGCTCATGGCAGGGAGGCTTGGAACAATATGATCTTTCATGTCCCTTCCACTGAAATCATTCTATGATTCTATAATTTTACATACCTGATTGAAATAAAATTTATATAAAACCTAGTGCATTTCATTAGTGAATGTATATGGGCATGCCTATGTGTTTATACACTCACAGAATCCCTCAAAACATGTGACAAGATTTTCAGTTAAACAGCATCTGATTCCTTAAGGAGTCTTATCCTTTAATAGTACTTCTGAAGTGAAAGCTTACTTCTTTCAATTGTAAAGATGCTGTCAAAATTATAATTTTCTTTTTAAATTGATCTGAGTGACAACTAGGGATAAATACATGTGATTTTTTTTTTAAATTTACAAATTTTTAGCTATCTGATTGACCATTACAGCAAAAAAAAAAAGAAAAATATCTGATGCTGAAATGCATAAATATTTCTTGGAACCAAATTTTAATCTGCATCTGATAACTGACCCAAAGTGCAGAGCGTAAAAAAATACAGAAATATTCTACTTGTAAAAAAAAATTGTGCTATATGATACTAATGAACAGTATTTACAAGTTAAAAGAGAAATGTTTAATAAATTTTCTATAAGCTGATCTTGTTAGAAAATGTTTTTGAAAGTCATTGATTGGGAAGATTAGCTTGGGTAAATTGCTGATAATTAATTATTTGCTCACTTTTAATATCTAGGAATGTGCAGGAACAGCTTGGGGGCAATAGGATCCATCACCATCAGAACTTGATAAAACTCAATAAAATATTCTGGATTCATATTTACCTCTTGTGCTAATGGCTGATGGAGAGTACCAAGTCTGTCACTACAATGTGCAGTAACAGTGAGTTTGCTTCTCAACAGCATGTATACTGTGCCTGCACAGTAGTCCTCAGTAGGGATTTCCCTGGCTGCCAGCCAGAAGTGGGCATCATGAATTCATGATAAACAAACCCAGAGGAGCTGGAACCTTGAGCAGTGTCAGTGTGAAATGTGTGTGTGCATGCACGTCTCAGAATACAAGTCTTAGAACACTAAATTGCTATTCAGTCACTATACCAATCCTGCTGAGCAAATAGGGTTTTGATTACATGTCACTAAATGGTGCAGTTTTGTTCTTGCCACAACCCCACTGAAATTTCCTTGTGGAAAGCAATGTGCAAGACTAATGGAACTTTTTTCTGTATACCAACATCTAGCACCTAAATATTCTTGTCTTGTTAGTGTTATATTAATAATGAATTACCAACAAATTTCTTGCTTTGATTAATATTGTTCTCCTACACCTCCTCTGTGTCATATGCATACGTATTCACATGTAGATGAATGCATATATATATATGCGCACACACACACACAAAAACCTATTGCAAAATTTTCTGTTGAAATCCCCACTAGCTAAAAAAAACTAGAATTGCCACAGGTAATAGGATTCGATATATCACTGGCTCTGTTAATTCCTTTATGCTTAATAACATGAAATTGAAGACATATCTCTTCTACCCCTTTCTCTCACCTCCTTAGTGCCTTTGCTTGGTGCCTCTGGTGATATGTTTAAAACTTTCGCTTTTATTATTGTTCTACACAGCAAGTAAGATACATCATGTAATGCAGAAACTCAACAATAGTTTGTTTCTACTGAAAATTTTATATAAATATGAGGAGCAGTTACCTAAGTTTTGTTGTGTCGTTATTACTGGGAGTATCAAATGGCATCCTAATATTAATGATCCAGATAATTTCTGGGTTTCATCAGATTGGTTTCTTTTGAGGAAGTTATTATTCTGAGTGCACTTAAGTATTTATCTTTATTCCAAAAGATTCAATTCCACTTTTTCTATTCCACAAATACTTGATCAAGTATTTGTACAAAAGTATGGTCTCTTTTAATGTTGGTTTGTTGGTTTTTTTTTCTGTTATTGGGTATTATCATTTGATTTTGTATAAAATTCTGCACTGAAATTTTGAGCACTACTTGACCTTTACTGTAGCTCTGAATATTCACTACCACCTCCTTGGTAACCATTACAGGTCAGTTGTGAATTATCAGTGTGCCTGATATGGTGAAGAGGATGGCTGTCATCATAAAATGCATGGCTACTGCAAGAACATTTAAAAGAGGAGTATGTCATTGGATCAAAAGTCCATCTGTGTATGACGAATGTCAGTATTCTGATTTTTGGCATTGGCCAAGAATATATTTGTAGGTAAGATTATAATTACAGGGGAAACAGCCATATATCTGAAATGATGTGAATAAGCAGCTTGTTTTTGTTTTGTAATTTTTCTAATTCCTTCACAGATACACATAAAAAACCACAAACCAAACCCAAAACCAACCAACCAACCAACCCAAAAACCAAAATCAAACCAAAACAACAGCAACAAAAACACCCAAACCAAATCAACAAAAAAAAAAACACTCCAAAGAGGCTGAGGTCAGAAAAAATAAGGTCCTATTTTTATTTTCTGAATATGCATTTACAAAGTCACATAACCATCACACATATGTGGAGATTGTATTATTTTCTAAAATTTTTGTGTAAAAACTGCCTCTAGCTAAGCCTCAGGCCTTCATTTTTTAAAAATAAGCTTTTTCTTTAATGCAAAGAAACCCATTTTACAAGACTAGAAAATATTTTTGTTTTTATTTTTCCCATATTTTCTCTCTTTTTAAGAAAGGAATACTAAAATTCTGTTTTCAGGTAGGCGGAGAACTCCTTTAGTTTTGTCTGCTCTTAACTCTAATTCTTCGAAGAAGCTATGATGAGTGTAAAGTATTTGGGAATAGCCTAATATTCTATGAAAATAGTAACACTAAATCAAAATGAAACCTTGTTGAAACTTTCTTTCTCCTTTATGTTGTACATCTAGAATGCACATATGCAGTTTGACATTGAAATGCTGCAGCCCTCCCTTGTTTAGCAAGGCTGGCAACAGAGAAAATATTATGCCAGCTCTTTAAAGCCGGAAGTGCTTCCCTCTCCACTTACACATGCAGTTCAAGTTGCAGTCACATAATTGGGTCTCAGAAATTGCCTCTTTCTTGAATCCCTATGCCTGAGTTAAGAACTACTATTAAAGGTCTCGCTTTCATTCCCCAATTCATTTTCTCTCTGAAAGCTTCACTGTGGAACCCTAGCAATTTGCTCCCTTTTATCTGTGGATTTTCAAGTGTGTTAAGTCAAAGTCAGAGAGTACAGAACTAACCTCTTTCTCAGGTTTTTCTTACATATGAGTGTTGAGTATCTTATAGTATTTTAAAAATGCAATTCAGAATACTATATTCAGTACAATGCTGCATAATCACTAATTATACAGTCTTATACAATTGTTATTTTTTCATTGTATGTGCATACAATAGGATTCTCTCACTTGATATATTTATGGCTCACAGTCCTGAAAAAACAGACAAGCTGAAGATATTTGGGGTCATAGTCTTGTTGGGTGCTTTGGATTCATCTCAGCTGCTGCTCTGCTCTTTTTAGCAGGGTAAACATGGCTGACAACTGAGTTGAAAACTCATGGACAAACAGGTTAACCTCTTGCCTCATACGGACTGAGCCTACAGTAGTTTTGAACAAAGTCTCTTTTATCTATTGTTGTTGGCATCAATAATCAATTCATTACACTTGTCTACATGTGTGTGTTTGTATGTGCTCTGTGGTAGAAAGACTTCATTATTTTTCAACATCAGTTCACATTTCGTATGTGAATGTGGTAGACTTTTTTTTTTTTCCCCCAGAAGTAAGCAAACCTTTGTATCACTCATCCTAAATAAGTAGATTTTAGGGAAGCTGGGCATTCAGCATTCTGAAAATCAAGCACTAGAGAAAAATAAAAAAGTGTCTAAAAGCAACAATGGGTTTCATATCTAAAAACAGTCATCCAGAAGTTAGACATAGTTTTCTGAGCTGCCTCTGTAGTCAGTGGAGAAAAATGAATGGCCCTAAATCTGAGTTGTTTCTTCAGCTGCCCACCATGTCTCAGTTACCTCAATGATGTTGTAACTTTGTGAACACATAGAATCATAGAATGTTAAGTGTCTGGAATGGACGTAAAGATCATCTAGTTCCATCCCTCCTGCTATGGGCATGGACAGCTCCCACTAGATCAGGTTGCTCCAGTCCTTATCCGAGCTGTCTTTGAACACTGCCAAGGTTGGGACATTCACAACCTCCCTGAGCAACCTGTTCCACCTGTCTCACCACCCTCACAGTAAAAAAAAAAAATCTTTCTAATATCTAACCTAAATTTCACTTCTTTCAATTTTTACCCATTATTCCTTGTCTTATCCCTGCAGTTCCTGGCAAGGACTCCCTCACCAGCTTCCCTGTAGGCCCCTTCCACATACTGTAAAGTTGCTTTGAGGTCTCAGTGCAACCTTCCCTTCTCCAGCCTGACCAGCCCCAACTTTCTTAACCTGTCTTTGTAGGGGAGGTGCTCCAATCCTCTTGTCAACTTCGTGGACCTCCTCTGGACTTGCTCCAACAGTTCCATTCCACCTTATGTTGGGAACACCAGAACTGTACACAGTACTCCAGGTGGGATCTCACAAGAGCAGAGGAGAGGGTGAGAATCACCTCCTTCAACCTGCTGGCCATGCTCCTTTCGAAGCAGCCCAGAAGTCAGTTGGCTTTCTGGGCTGTGAGTGCATACTGCTGGCTCATGTTGAGTTTTTCATCAGCCTTCATCCACATGCACACTTCCACTTCCTAATACTTGTTTCCTAGGCTGCATATGCCTGAGGTGAATTTCCTTTTGTCCTGGTTTATAATTTCTGAGATCTCCCTTGTTCCCATCATTCCGAACCTTTGTTTCCAGCACTGTTGATCTCTACTGCACTTTACCATGAGTTGAGTTGTTCCTAGTTTAAAACTCTCCTCATCAGTTTCACCAGACTTTTGCAATCATTATCTTGGCTTGACTTTGTAAGGAGTATCTCCTCTTCTGCTTCCAGTCCTCCACCCTCAAAGTGGGTCCCATGGTCATAAAAGCCAAATTTCTGTCAACATCACCAGCTGTACAACCAGATTGTCGACCTGCAGGTGCTGAAATTAATAAAATTGTATGACTTTGGTGTGACAGGACTCAAAATCAGCCAGGGTTTTGAGGGTAGATCCATTTATATTTTTTTCAGTCCAAAGACAGAATGATATTCAAACATAGCTTTAATTTTGTTTTTAGTAGACTAAAACCCAGAATATATAACTCTCTGAACAAAGAAAACCTAAAGTTTCCTTGAAGTAGTAAAATAAATCCTGCCAGAGAGATCTCCTGGGTATTGGAACTTCATTTTCTGTGATATTAAATTGTCAGAGAGGACTCTAACATGCTTTTGGCTTAGGAGAATAAGCAGATGCCCTGCCAGGGCACTAGCAAATTTTGGATTTAGCACAAGTCAGACAGGCACCTTTTTCAATAGGCAACATGCATTTAGTCACCCTATTTTGCAAACTGAAGGGTATAATAGTATGTTCACGGGTCATTCCATGCCTAAGAAGAGTTTAGGGAGCTTTTTTTTTGCAAGTAAAATGTATAAACATGATTAGGAAAAGCAGAATAAAACTGGGGGGCGGGGGTGAGGGGGGAGCAAGAAGAAACATTAGAAACTACTTTTTTTCTACCAGCTGTGCCCTTGCAGACAGGTTCTGGCTCTCAGCCCAGCCACTGAAACTCAGTTTTTTTAACTAAGACAAACCATATTCACTTCTTTCAATTTTTTAGGAAATTATCTCCCTCCTTTAGCTGACTACCTCTTCAGTTTCACAGCCCATGCATAAAATGTAAACTTCCAAATCTTTCTATGTGTCTTTCAAGTGTTTTCTGCTTGGGCATGTTTATTTATTCTCAGCAGTGACTCCTAGTTAGTGGGGTTTTTGTTTGTTTTGGTTTGGGGTTTTTGTGCTGTTTGGTGTTTTGTGTGTTTTTTTGATGTATTGGTTTTGATTTTCATATTTTCTGGAAGGTTCCTTGTATCCCAATGACTTCTTACAGGGTGATAATCCAAGAACATGCAAACATATAATACTTCTCCTTAAATAGGGCATTATGCCCAAGCTAATTAGCTGAATTCTCCGCAGGGCTAATTAGCTTGGGCGGAGCTCCATGGTGAAAGATATGTCATCTCTGGTTCCAGAGCAACAGTGTTTGGGTCAACAAAAGCTTTGCACAGTACCGCCCTCAGCAGAGTAAAACCATCCAGGCTGTCATCAGATACATGAGTTGTAGCAACCATCCTAAAAAACTTGGCTGGTTTGTATCTTCTAACCTGGTTAAAATAGGTGACTTCTGCTGCATTTACCTTTACACACAACATTCCCGAGTCTAATTCCATTAATCACTTTAAAAACGAGTTTGTGTGAAAGCAGAAGCGTGAAATGTGCTGGCAGGGCATTGCAGCAGGTGCACAGTCACCATGCTCTACCATGTATAACTTTACAGACATGAGAAACACTAAAGACTTTGTTAAAATGATTATCTGTAATCCTAGACAGGGGGTAGTAGGCCAAAATTTTTCTCTCCGTTGAAGAAGAATATGGTTAGAAACTAATCCAAATTATTGATGGGTCATTTGAGGCTCATTCCCATAACTCTGGATCTGTATTTTCAGGACAGATGGATGACTTGACATTCTTGGTAGGAGTTATGCTCCCTGCAAATACATAGTGTACATACATACTCTAAAGTCTCAAATGTCTGTTTGGATGGCATTTTGCCTTTTCACAAGTCAGCACAAAAGTCAGGCAATGGTAGGTTTATGTGGACAGTTGGCATTACCCTGAAAATGTCACTTTTTTCCAGGAATTCCTCATTCTGTGCCAGTATTACATATTGGCACCACATGACTCTTTACACCTAATTGCATGATTTGACACTTACATGACAGAGCAGAAACGGTTGATTTGAGGAGGGAAAAAAGGTTGAAATCTGTGGTTGCTTTTACAAATATATGTCATGTGTTTTCAGACTTGTTTTCAGACAGTATTCGGCAGCAGTCATGACCCTTACTCTCTCTCATGTTAAAGTAATTTTCCTAAAAAGTAACAATTGCCATTGTCTCTTGTTTTTGCACAGATTAATGTCTGATAAGGCTAGGTCCTTCTACTAAGAAGTTTGTGTTATGCATGTACTGAACTTTTAAGGGGAAAAAAACTGAAAGAGAGAATTGTTCTGTTTCTTGTAAAACAAGGATAAGGAATAGTTTTCTGTTCTAAAACCCATTGGAAATAAAAAATGAAGGTAATATACCTAAAGGTAACACACAGATATCTGGTATGAGACTTCACAGAGTTATGTTCTTTCTTTTCTAATGTTATTTTCTATCTCATCTATGTACAGACAAATAGATAAAAAGAGAGGGCATTGTGAGATACTGGATTTGATTCTCACTGAATTATATATTGATATGGGTCACAGCCAACTCACTGTGAGAGTGTGAGTGTGAGTGTGAGTGTGTGTGTGTGTGGAAGGGCTGGGCCTAGCTTTGCAGGTAGGTGATAAGGCCCGCCTTACTCAGATCTATTTCGTCTGGGAGGTAAAACCAAACTATATGAATGCACAAGGCTCTCCTCTCTTCCAGCCTGCACCATGTGAACCATCAAATCTTTGTGATAACTATTTTCCTCTCCTCTCCCTCCTTCTCTCTTTCTTTCTTCCTTCTTTCTTTACTCTTTTACTCTTTTTTCTTCCTTTTTTCTTCTTCTGTGGGTAACTTAAAACCAATGAATTGTGTTTTACTAAAGCTGATATATTGATTGTCTGTAGTGGGTGTCTTTGTGGAATGGGTCTCTGTGCTGGGTGTTTTAGTAGAATGCTTTTCTTCAGTTATATTACCTGTTATATGTAAAACCATTTACCAAAATACTTTATTTTTCTCACTAAATTAAAAGAAATTCTCTTAAGAAAGCATAGTAGTGTTTTCTCCAGATGTGAACTCAAGGTAATAACGAACCAAAAGACTTTTTAAAAGTCTTAAATAAATGTAAGAGCTTCCGAGAAGCTTGTAACTTCAAATCTGGAGTGTAACAGGCGTAAAAGCAATTCTTCACACAGCTACCACTATGGTTATTGGTACGGTAGCAGGTCAGCAGCATTAGCATATCCCTTTCTTCCTCTTTTTCTTACCCCTTCTCTCCCTATCCTCTCCCTCTTTTCTGCTCCCCTCCCCATTCCAATATTGGCAATGGACACTGTTTTCATTTCATGATCCAGTTAAAATGGCTAATTTTGAAGAAAAATAACCAAAAGCTCCAACCAACCATCTAACCAATCAAAAAGAAATAACAGTTTTCTGTTGGATTAGTGAATGGTGGATCCAACAGACTGCAATAAGGAAAGACAGAAGACCAAGGCTCTCCCTTTTGTCATCAATGAGATATTAGATTAGCTCAGCAGCTCATAGAAAAACAAGATTAGGTGCTTTCCCCCAGACCAGTGAAACCTTTGGTTTTTCATTTTTGCAGGTAGCTTACTTTGTGGAACTAATTAAGCCTGATTGGGATTCTTACTCAAATTAGCAAGATGATCAGTTTTTCCTGAGGATATCTGCTAACCAGCTTCACAGCCTTCTCACAATAAGGTCACTTTCTTCCAGCAGATCTATAAAGACAAGTAAGCTCTTCCACATTCACTAGAAGAAGCCTAAAGAGTGTCAGGTATTGCAACAGAAAACTTCTATGATATAATTTTCTTGCAACATAGACAGTAAAAACTTAAATGGCTTGAATGTTTCTGTTTAAATACAGTTAAAGTAGCTTGGATGATCACGCCCACATCACTTCAGCTAATTCTCCAATGAAGACATAGTCATACCTAATCTATTTTAAATAATAATAACATTAATATAGCAGTAAGTATAAATAAAAGTATCTTCATGATCCAGTTGATTAAACTTGTTCTCTTTCAACTTTGCTGAACTATTTAACCCTTCCACTCATCCCAAAGTAATCAAAGGAAAGTAAATGGGAATGAAGAACCTGTGTCTTATCTTTTCGCTTTTACTAATTTGTGGGGTGGATTTACTATACAGAGAAAAAGTAGAGCATCCCACAAAGTGGTACACAGTAAATAGATAATCTTGGTTCATACAACCCCTCCCAGAAACTTAGTGTTATATCTGGGTGTTTTTTCCAAAAGGGATGTAAAGGTATTTTAAAAGCAAGCACAATATGACTTTGTCTTAGAGACCGATGGAAAGCTAATATATCAGTTATAAAGAGCTTGCCTGGTACAGCTGCAATTGTTTAAGAAGGAATTACTCCTCATCCACTAAACACCTCACATATTACCCTCATATGTGAAGCAGTCTTTGAGACTTTAATTTATTCTAACTAACTACAGGAATCAACTTGTATGCCCTTATGGTTGTTGAATCTAAACTAGTAACTCCGACTTTCCTGATAGTTGAAAAAGAGATTGAAGCATTTACATGGAGTGATTCAGATGGAAAGAATCACTTTCTAGAGGTGCCTCTCCTTCTCTTCAATGTCTGTATAGGAGTTCTGGGTTTTTTGGTTTTGCACTGTAGTAGAATTAGATGGAATAAATGTGGATATGTTTCTGGGTTCATTCTTAGTTCAGTTCAGTAGAAGTAAATTGAGTTTGCCTAAATGACTTGCATTGCTTCCTTAAAACAATCTGGTTTATTTGGCCTGAAATGGGTCGGCAGTAGTCATGAATCCAGTTATCACATCTCAAGTGAGGAGTGATAACTAACAGCTATGGAGCTGTCATCTGCTGAACAGCTCCAGCTGTTCTGTAAACCAGCATCTGGCTATATCCCAGAAAGTTAAAAAACCAATCAAGACACATTCTAAGTTCTTCTTTTAATCAGTTATTTTTGGGCATTATTTTTATTAGATGTAATAATATATAATGTAAACAGGTGTTACTTTTCTAATATGTTTAATATTTAGTACTTAAGTTTAAAAGTCTAAGAAATCAAGATTAAATATGCATAATTTTGTGTAACTGGCTTGTACATCCCTATGTATCTCTGTAAAAAGAGACTACATCTTATGCTTAAAAATATTTTATTTACAAAATATTTTTTCACAACAATTTGTTTTATTATAACTGTTTATTATTTTTTCCAGTAATATTTTTGCCTAAATCTTCTGTAACAGTAAAAAAAAAAGAGGGGAACCCCCCCTAAAAACTCATGTTAATATTTGCTCAGACAGGTATGCATAAAGTTTCTGAAGATTGTCCACTTTTGTGAGAAACATTATTGATAGAAAAGTGACTCTCTAAATTGAAGATTTAAAGAAATCTAAAGATCAGAGGGAAAAATGCTGTTTAGTAGGAGAAATTTGGGTATTATATCTTTTAAACTCCACAGGAGGGCAGATCAGAGAATGGATATGTTGGGAAAGGTTGGGAAAGAGTGGTGTAAAATACACACTGATGAAACATAAACTGCATATCACAGTGGTTCCGATGGCTCCTCTGTGGTTCCTATGAACGTCTAGGGAGCTCACTGGTGTTTCTGTATAAGGCAATAAGGATGAAAAAGGAGTAACGTGTTCAACTCTGGGTCCCCCAGCATTCATCATTCTGCTCTGAGGTCCCCTACATAAGAAGGCAGACCATAGAGCAGCCTTCCAGTACCTAAAGGGGGCCTTGAAGAGAGGAGAGGGGCTTTTGATAAGGGCATGGAGAGTCAGGATAAGGGAAGTGGCTTTAAACTTAAAAAGAATAGATTTAGATTAGATACAAAGAAGAAATTCTTCACTGTGAGGGTGGTGAGGCACTGGAATAGTTTGCCCAGAGAAGTTGTGAATACCTAATCCCTGGCAGTGTTCAAGGCCTGGTTGGATGGGGCTTTGAACAGTCTGGTCTAGTGGAAGTTGTCCCTGCCCATGGCAAGGTGGTTGGAACTAGATAATCTTTAAGAGCCCTTCCAATCCAAACTATTCTATGATGCTATGATTCTATGAAAGTTAAATAATCCCCAATTCAAACCCAGAATATCCCAACTTCTATGTAGTATTATCTTCTGAAATACAGTAGTGTTTTCAGTGCATGTCCTGCTCTGCCCTTAGAGCATCAACCTGGCATTTTTTTTCAAATGTCACTTGGAAATATGTTCCTCTTGTGACCTCACACTTAACATTACAAGTGCCCCAGAAATCTTCTAACGTGAAACAAGTGAGCTACTGCAAAGTCTAGAGAGGAGTGAGAGGAATGACATTTTAAGGGGCAAGCAATTTTTTTGCAACAAAGTCTAAAGGTGACAAAAACATCTGGGCCAGAATTAAAGAGCGTGCTTTGAGAAGTCCAGATATATTTTTCTAGGATTTACAATTGATCAGTGGTGGGTCAAGAGAAGAGAAAAAAGCCACTGAAATACCATCACCTAAATATTCATTGGAACACTTGCTGTTTCTTGGTATGATAATATATTGAAGCAATTCATACGTAACCTTTCCCCAAAAAAGGCCATGCTCTTTAAAATCTAAAGCTGAATATGCACTAAAAAAAGTTGTACTGCTTCACTATTTTCCCCTGAGAGATATGCCAAATCTGTATGGGAAAAGAATTTGTATCACCTGGATAATTATCTCCAGTTCTGGTGACACTCAATTAATGTACTGCAAAACATCCAATGTTTTGAAGATGCCCAATACTTATGCAGAACTAATACAAAGGCATGCTTTCTTCATTTGTAGAAGAAGGGAATATTAGAGATATTCCAGATTTTTTTTTTTTCAGAAGACCTATTCAACACACTATCCAGAACTACCAACAACTGATTTTTAACTAGCATTTTTGCCTTTGGAGTCCATGATGTCAGTTTTTTTGAGAACTACCAGGGCTTAGAAGGCTGATGAGGCTGGCAAATTCACTCACCAATTCCTTAACGTATGAGTAGGTTTTAGAAAAACATAGGTAGGTTTAGAAACACACAAATAGGCTTTAGAAATAGTTGTGCTCTGCAATTCATTCAAATGTAAGCTAGTCTCTGTCCAGACAGGTCTCAGGACAGGTCTTTGATGTTGTGACTAAGCACACTGTCCCCACCAGCAAGGTCGTAGGTATTAGCCCCAGAGCAGTATGATAGCTGGAGCAATGGCCACTCATTCATGGACTTAATGATCTTTTTTAGAATCAAATTTCTTTATAGTTGTTTTTTCAATACTGCAGGTAGCCAAGCCCTTGTAATATTCTGGTTTCCTGTTTCACAAGCCTCATTTGAATGTCATTACTCTTTCAAATGAGAACAGTAATAACCTTGTTTTGCTTACCAGCCTGCCAAGCTAATGAAGAATGGAACATTCAGCAAAGTAAAAAATCCATAGCAGTACTACCCCAGATAATATGACTTCATGAGGACCTATTATATCTCACTATGGCCTCAATATGCTGGGAAATCCATACCTAATATATATGTACAATAAGAAATACAAGTGTGAGATTAATCTCATTTAAGTTTAACCATCAAAAACTTAATTACCAAGTTTAGTAAGTTGATTCCTCTCTTTAGAGAATACAGAGAGAGAAGCACCACTATTGAAAACAACATGACCAAAGCTATTTTCTACAAAGCGTGCATTTAGATGTTCAAGACAACCTGTAGATATTTGTAATTAGGAGAGAGAAAATCTTTCCTTTCATGTGGTCATATATCACTCTAAAGAGGAGATAAGAACCTGTCGGTCTACAGCACTTGTAACACTTGTTTGATAATACAAACAGCCTAAGGTGACTAGCTTAGATTTGAATTTCAAGTTAACTTTAAAAGTCAGCTCATCCTGGCAAAGAGCTGGGACATCTTCTACCAGAACAGGTTGCTCAAAGCCCCATCCAGTCTGACCAGCTCCCTCAGGGCTCTGGGGTACAACTCATCGGATCCCATAGATTTATGCAGGTTCAGGTTTGTCAGGTGTTGTCAACCTTTCTCATCCTTATTGCCTTATCTTTTCAACCAGACCTGGATCTGGATGAGAAGGGGTGTCAACCCTTATCTTCTTTTACAGAGAGGGGGGGGGCTCTGCTTCCCCAGTCACTATTCTGCTGTCCATCCACTTGAGAGGTGTGGTAAGAGAGGTTGCCAATGGAAGCTGAGGCAAAGAACAAAGAGTAATAGTGAATGGGGTGACATCAGACTGGCAATCTGTCACTAGTGGGCTTCTCTAGGGTTCCATCTTAGGTTCTGTGCTCTTCAACATCCTCATAAACTACTAGGACACAGGACCGGAGGGGATACAAAGCAAATTTGCAGGCAACACAAAACTGGGAGGAGCTGTTGACTCCCTTGAAGGCAGGGAGGCCCTGCAGAGAGATCTTGACAAATTAGAGGACTGGGAAATTACCAATCATATGAAATTCAACAAGAGAAAGTGCCGGATTCTGCACCTGGAATGAGACAACACCAGATATATGTACAGACTGGGGAATGAGATGCTGGAAAGCAGTGCCACAGAAAGGGACCTTGGAGGTCCTGGTCGATGGCAAGTTGAACATGAGTCAGCAGTGCCCTGGCAGCCAGGAGGGCCAACATTATCCTGCGGGGCATCAGGCAAAGCATTGCCAGCCTGTCGAGGGAGGGGATTGTCCCGCTCTGCTCTGTACTGGTGCTGCCTCACCTTGAATATTGTGTGCAGTTTGTGGCGCTACAGTATAAGAAAGAAATTAAGCTGCCTGAGAGCATCCAAAGGAGGGCAATGAAGATGGTGAAGGGCCTTGAGGGGAAGCCGTATGAGGAGTGGCTGAGGTCACTTGGTCTCTTCAGCCTAGAGGAGATTGAGGGGAGACCTCATTGCAGTCTACAACTTCCTCGTAAGGTGAAGAGGAAGGTCAGGTATTGATCTCTTCTCTGTGGTGACCAGTGACAGGATCCAAGGAAATGGCCTGAAGTTGTGTCAGGGGAGGTTTAGATTGGATGTTAGAAAAAGGTTTTTCACCCAGAGGATGGCTGTGTGCTGGAACAGGCTCCCCAGGGAAGTTGTCACAGCACCAAGCCTGACAAAGATCAAAAAGCATTTGGACAATACTCTCAGGCACATGGTGTGACTCTTGGGGATGGTCCTGTGCAGAGCTAGGAGCGGGACTCAATGATCTTTGTGGGTCCCTTCCAACTCAGCATATTCTGTGAAATACTGTGAAAGAAGGTGTTGGGAACCTAATGCTTCTCCTTGCCTGTGGATATTCATTTGCCCACCTTGCTCATCAGTGGGGGTGATACTTTGTTCGACCTTCATTTTCTAGCAGACATGCCTGTAGAAGCCTTTGTTTTTCTATGTGTCTCTTGCCATGTTCAGTGCCATCTATGTCCTGGTCTCCCTTACCCATCCCTACACGACTGGCCAGCATCCTTTTGCTCTTCCCAGGCTACCTGTCCCTGCTTCCATTGCCTGTGCATTTTCTTCTTGCCCTTTAGATTGACCAGCAGGTCTTGTTTGACTCAGCTATGCTGGTCTCTTGCTTTACTTGCCTGATTTCTTATGCCCAGGTATTGGTAGTTCTTGTACTCTATAAAAGTGTCCTTAAAGATCTGCCAGCTCTCTTCTGCCACCTTGCCCCTGAGGGCTGTTCCCCAGGTGGTCCTATTGACTAATGCCTTGAACAGCTGGAATTTTGCTTTGGTTAGGGTTGTCTATTACCTGTCTTCAGCAGTTACCTTCAATGTACTCCATGAGTCTCCTGGATTGCCTACAGCTCGCTGCACTATGGAAGTTTTAAATGTTCTTCAGTCTGGACAAAATCGTTCTGGAAATCTCATAGTTTTGCCGGCAATGTAAACTTTCAGACAGATCTTCTGTGGAACTTGCAAATCACTTTGCCTTTTGCATTCCCTCATAATGCTGTTTTTCTGATGCTTGAGAAACCCATCTTTGTCAGCTCTGAATCTGAAAAGGATTAATTACTTTTTAACAAAACAACACTCTTTTTCCTCACTCTAAAATTCTTTTTCACTCTTACCAGATTTTTTTCTAGGTTTCATGAAAAAAAATTGAGTCATCTAAGTTGTGAAGTTCTCTTCACATCTCAAAATTTGTAATAGATCATTTACTACCTCCTGAAACATTCCGAGGGCATTCATGACTCACAAAGATATTCATTGGGTCTGAAACCTCTGTGGGTGTCTCAAAAGCAGTTCTTGCTTTATCTGCAATTGCTTAGTTTCATGTGGTGACATCAAAATGCTGGAACCAAACTACTGAAAGATTTTTCTCCTGACCCTTTAATGAGTTAATCAGCTAAGTATGGAAATGGGTAGCTGCCTTCAATTGACTGAAGTTTTCTGTAGTCAATATAATCATTTACTTACCATTAGATTTATTGTTTTTTCAAATTGTGATTAAGATGTTCAAATAGTACTTATATGTTTATCTACACCAGCTTTCAGAATGTGATTAATTGCCTATTTACCATTATCGTATGTAGTAAGAAGCTGTTCCGTGAAAACACTGTGGGACCACATTCCAGTCTTACATCCATCAATAATTTTCTGAGTCTTATTTTTGGGGAACAACATAGTAATCAAGAGCTAAATCAACAGCTCTAATGTCTGTTTTTTGCTACACATAGGTAATTTTCTCTAATACTGCTTTCAAATACCTGACATATGAGAATCTTAAAGACATTTATAATGTTGGACACTATTCTATGATCTTATTTTTAATTACTTATTTGCCCTCTGCATTCATAATGGTGGCTCTTACCCAGAATTCTAGTTTTAGTCTAGGTTGAAGTCCAAAATAGAATTTCTGTCTTCTAACAATTTGGAAAGTTCATTTTGACTGTGCCTTTCCTAGACATTATGGTTAGCTGAAAGAAGAGTAATTCGTTACATTCACATAGTAGCTATAGGAGATATCTTTATCACTGCAAGAATCTAAGTTTCCTCATACTCAGTCATTAGCAGTATCTGAATATTTTTCAAGATTGTCTATTTCCTTATCATAACACAGGTTTCAAAAATATTTTTCAATGAAATTCTCTCTCAAGATAACATAATATAATTTAGCATAAGAAATAGCCATTAAAATGCAAAATCCCAGATTCTGCATGAGATGTATTTTTTCTGTTGTCTATACTACCCAGGTGATGATGAGCAGTAGCCTATATAGTTTCTCCAGTATTTGCTTTCTTCCTATCATCACAGCTTACTATTTATAGAGCAAAGTTTGTTCACAACATGAGTTCAGTGTCACTAGGCTTTTCCAGTGTCAGTGTCCTCAAACATGTAAATGATTCCAAAAATTTCTCTTAATTATCAATTGTATTAGTAACTTCTAATTTCTTTCTGGCTTCCATATGACTGGGAAATTGGCTCTTCAGCAGCCTTTGCCTCCAATTCATTTGCAAATACCATCTGACTTAGGCTAGTTTAGGCTCTAGAAGTGGTCTAGCCACAGCAGTGTAGAACTCCACAGGCTAATTTCTTTTTATTTCCTTCTCACTGAGAAGCTTGTTTACAGCTAGTCGGTGTATGTCTTTATTGTGTCTCATCATAGAAATACTATTCGGCCTATTGCTTTAAAAATCTATTAGGACAAAAGGCAGTGACACTAAGGGCTGTGGAATTAGTGCTACCATGAAGTAGAGAAAAAAATCTGAAAATATAACTTTGAGGATACTACCGTTTATCTTATTCCAGTAAATTTAGACAGGTAAGTTCCTTGTTAGAAGAAAACAATTCTCAGTGTCTCTCTGTTGTTTACATATCATGTGTGGCTTGCCTGGAAGGGACAGAATGAAATGCAAGCACTTCTTTTATTTACCTTGTCTTAGGGGAAAACAGAGACCTGATTAAAGAGGAGTAGGAGAAGGAAAGTCTCTCTGAGCTCTGTTCTGCAACATAACATCTCAGTGGTTGCTGGAATCACAAGCTCTTTGGGTCTTTCACACTGTTAGTTATAAATCTTCTTCTTTAGACCCAGGAGCCTGGTTTAAAATCCAAGGAGCTTAGAAATGGTACCTTAATGCTATTCTCTCGACTGTGCTGCGAGGAAAATGAACTTGCTTACCCTGTTTATTGCAGGCCATATTCTGAAGCCTTCATTTACCTCTGGCAGTCATGTAATTGAGCCAATTTCTGTGATTGTTCATTATTTAGCCCTACATTCAGAACTGGTGAGAGAGACAGCATTTAAAATATATCAGATGCTCAACAGCCATAAAATGCGCCAGTAAAAAAAAATCCTAGTCCATGCTGAAAGTTTTGATCTTGAGTCTAGCACTTGTAGTTCAGACTGATTAAAGCACATAGAAAGTACAATAAACTGCAAGTTGACTCTATTTCACATAGAAAACACTTGCTTTTTATAATGAAAATAATAGTGTGGAGGAGCAAGCTAATTTTATCCTGTTGTAATCACATTATATACATAGTAACGAGGATGTTTGTGAAATGGGATGGCTCTATATTCATCCTTAAATATATTGCAGCTTGAAGTATCCATGGATGGCATAGATCCTGCCCCAGGAACTGGAATCTCATCTGTGGCTGCACAGAAAAACCTTAGCTTTATGCACCAGAATTTTCTAACTGCCAACAAGGGGGATAAAAAAAAATAAGCAGTTTGCCTACTGAGAGATTCATATTTTCTTGATATGTTGGCTAATAGGTGGTGCTAATTTAATTGAATAATGTCAAATAGATTTTTACTAGAACAATAGTACAAAAATCTGTGTCTTTCTAAGAAATGATCTTCATAGATACCCTTGATTCTTTTTGGAAAAATATTTTGTTCTACTTTGGTGGTTCAAAACCAGTGGGGAATTTAACTCCAAACAAACTGCTCCCCTTCCTCCCACTCCCTCCAGTGTGAGAGGGACAAAGGCAGAGACTATGGGTTGAGATAACAATTTATTGAAAACAAACAGCAATGGAATAAGAAACTCATAGTAACAGGAGCAATATTTATAACAAAAGTTTATGAAAGAGAGGGTGATTTACACCACCTTGACTCAGTTCTGTGTGGCTGCCCAGTCACAGCAAGATGGCGGACATTCCATAGGTAGCAGTGGCAGGCAGTTGTTCCCGAGACGAAGACAAGATGGCGGACGCTCTCCACAGCTAGTGCCATGTGGTGTCCTGAGACAAAGACAAGATGGTAGACACTCTGCAGCTGACATTCCCCATCCCCAAGCCTGAAACAACAAAAACTGGTGACAAACAAACCCCCCAAAAGCTGGATCATCTGCACTGGGCTGCACTGCCCTGCTCTGCTTGGGTTTGATTCCATGCTGTGCTACCCAGCTCTGCTCAGGTTTGACTCCGTTCCACACCGCCAGCTGTCCTCAGCTGTGTTCACTGCTTCAGAGTCACATCTGCAATTTAGCTGTGTTTGCTGCCTGCTCCATTCCTGGACTGCACTGCTCGGCTTAGTCTAGGCTTGGCAGTATTCAATGACATCAGCTAGATCTTTGAGGATTCTCGGATGAATCCCATCAGGCCTCATAGGTTTGTAAGTATCCAGCTGAAGCAGCAGATCCTGCACAATTTCAGCATTGACAGGGAGTTGATAGTTCTTGCAGCCACAGTCCTCCAGCTCAGGGCACTGAGACTCGACAGTAATGGGCTGGGCTTGGCTGGGCTCAGCTTACTGCCACTTCGCTTCCCACAGCTGCTTCCAGCACCAGTGCTGTGGCATGTGCACTCCACTGGGCTCAGCCGTGTCCACTGCTTGAACTTGTGTTCTTCCCTAGAGATGGGAAGGGGACAGAGGCCTCAACCCTCACCTCCCTTTTCCCTCCAGCTACTTTCCCAAGGAAGAAGTGGAACAAAATGCTGCAATTCCAGTGTACGTCCACCTTTTTTCTTCCCTCCAAAACCATGCCCCGCATGATAATGTGGGTGGTATAGAACAGAATCTAGCCATGTCTGTATGGCTCTGGGCTCCTCCTCCATGCAACAAGGACATCTGTTTAATCTGCTAAAGAAGCTAATACGTTTCTAATATACTAAAATATAACTTTCAATCAAAGAATATGTAAAACTTTTTTTTAGTGTGATCTTTTAAACTTGGAAATAACCAGGGTAAAATTGGTTGCAAACCTACTAAGACATAAAACTTTTGTTTCTCATTTTGTCCTTCAAAAATTTGGAATCTAGTTTGTCTACAGTACAGATGTCAGGAAACATTCTCTTTCCTCAAGTTCACCCTAATCCAAGGGGAAAAACTGATAGGAAACCCCAA
>JAWWLV010000001.1:59489524-59509549 GCA_035041135.1 Platyrinchus mystaceus | reverse complement strand
AAGGTTCATCTGCCGGGCCAAGCAGGCTTGGACAATGGCAGTGAGGTCCTCAGGACGTAGGTTTGTTTCGAGTGACCGGGGGAAGCAGGACTGGGAATCAAACCTGCGACCACGGCGATGAGAGCGCCGCATCTTAACCACTAGACCACCAGGGGTCCCCTGTACTTAATATCCAAACCAATAAAATATATCTTTAATCCCATTGCCTTCTGTGTGTTTTGAGTTAAGTTTGGATCTGGTCTTCATTCACTTGCTTTTTAATTGTGTAACTTTTAATTTAGCTATGATTAAAATATCTGATTGCCTGCTTTTCAAAATGTGTCAATGAAATCTAGAAACAAAAGTTCAGTTAAGTTAAATGTTGAAGTTCATATCCTGGAAGTAAACAGAGGACATCACTGAAGAATTAGTAGCCTTTTTTCTCTTCCATATGGAAAATCTATTCAAAAGTAAATATGCTAGGAAAAGCTGATAAATATTGGCACAGGGAGGCTAAAAGATTTCTTGATGAAGGCACACAACTCTTCTGTACGTTCATGCCTTTCTGGAAGTCCAGTGTAGTCGTGTGAACAGGTACCTTAACTCTGCCACTCTTCCTTGCAGCAGGAGTCTGAATGATGGATTTTTCCCTGTTTCTGATTGAGAACACAGCTTTCCAGTTGCTCAGAGAACTCCTGTCAAGTACATGGGAATGTGATCACCTTAGGTTGAAACTGTTTCAAATGTCACAAGCTTAGTAGAGCTGAGTAAGTAACTTCTGTTTGTGGTTTTGTTTTAGAGATCTCCCACTGTTGCAGGAGGGGATTAATTTGCAAGGCAACATTTTTTCTGTCTCTTTGAGTACTGAACACTTAGGATTAAGTCACTTATAAAACCTTTTTTTGAAGACAGTGTGTGCCCTGGAAATATCGCTATTATGGGAAAATACAATCCAAACAAGATACAGTGGCTAAGCCTGTAAACGTATTGTTTGATGCATAATAAATACACAGAGTAAAACCAGGTGGTGTTCTTATAAATACAGCATGATAATGAGCTCATTACAAGGTTCTTCAGTTTTGATGTCAGCACTCTGAAGATACTGATCAATAATAAAGGCTTATTTTATAGGACTTCAAATATGATCTGAATAGCAGTGCAGATGTTTCAGAAACATCTCAGGGTTTTCACCAGTCAGGTTTTAATTGTCTCACTAATTGTTACTCTTTTTAAAAGTTAAGCGTCTGGTACAGAGACTATTTAGTGAAAATGTCACTTCCCTTGACGTTGATCTTAGGATGGGACAAAAGATATTCTTACCTTATGTACTTCATTCCTTTGATCATAGAGGAAACCTAGATACATGTTTTGTCAAAAGTCAGGTTTAATGAAATCCATTGTCTTTCTGGATAATTTATGAAAGAAAAAGTCACTAATTGTTTGCATGATGAGTTTTCAGAAAGTAGCAGTTTTAAATCTCATTTATGTGCATGTAATGAAGTCAGGTGGTTGGAAGTTGAAGCTAGATGTATTCAATCTGAAATGTTAAACATGAATGTTGAAAATCTCAGTTAAACTAGAGATAAGTTTGTTCCATTACCATTCATTATTTCTGTAGACTTGATGGAAAGACCACATATAAAAATCTATATACTTTTTTTATCTATTACTTCTTTTTTACGTGGAAGGTTGTACAGTTACTTCTGGCCTTAAGAATCTATAAACTGATTTGTAAAACAGGTTTTTCTTTCAGACAAAAAGAATTGCAGACAAATTTTCACAGTGACATAGCCTATATCCAAAATTTTCTGACACTTCACAGTGCTTGCATTCCTCTACTAAACTTTTCTGCAAGACTATTATCTACAAAGAGTGTCTGTGTTCTGCTCTATAGATATATTTTATTATTGGAAATTGATACACTTAATTTTTTTTTTCCTACAAAAAAGGGTAGTCCATGACATTGAATAGTGATATCAATTAGTATTGAAGGTCCTTTAATTTGAGACTGTCCTAGCTAGAGCAGCTGGGACCAGTTCATCACTGTGTGTATGTAACCCAAAACAGTGTATTCTACACCCTCTATGTCATTTCCCAGAAACTGTTAACAACAGACCATTTGCAGCAGCTGCCCAGAGCACACCTGACCCCTCAGGCTACAACTGGGTGTTAAGAGGCCTGTGAGATAGGAGGATGTTCCTGTCCTCACACTCATAACTCACAATCATCCATTGTGGAACTTCCCACCCTGGGGGAGGTGCTGGGCATTCCTGCCTGAACCTGAGTGTATGTAATATTGGGGTCCTGGGACTTCTGGTACCACTCGTGGGATCCAGAGGAGGACCAGAACCTCAACCGGACTGCAACCACCACTCTCAACCAGACTGCGACCATCACTCGCACCAACAGGTTTTTCCTTTCCTGTTACTTTTGTACATAGGGGGACTACGTGGGGCTCAGCATGGGGGCCAATGAACATCATTCTGTTTGTTCCCCAGGGTGCCAGGTTATACATCTGGTTTCTGTGGGTTAAAACTAATTGTTCATCTGTATAATTACATTTAATGCATTATTTTTATTAAATTGTAATTCTAATTTATAATCTCTTTTGAGTTGTGTTCATTTCTCCTGCTGGTTTACCTTTAAACCAGCACAGAGACATAAAGAAAGACAATACAAAGTGTTATATACAGCATTATGATGACCCAGGTAGTGAGGAGAAGATTGGCTACACTTGGTCTGAGTTTTGTTGCTTTTTATATTTATTATATGATTATGCAGTTCAAATGTTTCTTCTAGAGCATTAACAGACCAGGGATTTGGCCACATTCTCTTTTAATCTACAGGCATGGATATAGCCTTTGAAAGTCTGGCCAGCTCTATAAATTTGCTTATGATCTTCTCTCCAGGTAAATCAAGTGCACAGAGACAAACTGAAAAGTGATTATTGCAGGCCACTTTAAAAACAGTTTTCAATTTAATTGTGGGTGAATATGAAATTGTGCTAATGATATCATCTGTGACATGACAGTTAAAATCTAGATCTGTTTATTTGGAACATACTTCAAATCTTTTCTTAAAGATAACTGTCATGAAATTTGTTTTAAAAAAGTCTAGAGAAGGGTTAGGAAGTTGATTTCACTGCCTGTAATTAGGAAGTTATTTCCTAAGTGTTTCCTTAAGTGTCTTGGAACATCTAACTGTGTTGAGAGGAGGGGAGAGGAGGGGAGGGGATAAGATGTTTGGCCTTTAACACAGAAATATTTCTGTTCTTCTCAACTCTGCTGATAAGATTCAATGTTATTGAATTTCAGATTACAGTTTAATTCATTACTCTCATTGAGACCATCTAAATGAAAATCATAAATCAAAGCCATGATGATCTTTCTGATAGACATATTCTGGTTCTGTCGCACCAGTCATAACTGTTATGTCAGTTAAATGACTCTAAGAATTCTCTTTTTCATAGCAGTATTAACCAGAAGATTTTAATAAATAAATTTTTAAATTTATTTATTTAAATTTATTTTTAAATAAATAAATTTTTTTTATATGTCAGTCTTCTTTTTTTTGGAGTCGGACCATCCTTCCTTCATAGGATTCATTAGTGGCTTTGAGAAAATTATGAATGCAAGGTTGTTTTCCTTGTATATCTTTGGAGCAAGCGGAAGGTTGATATCCAACATTAGTAGTTTACTAGTGTCTAGTCACACCTAATAAAATATCACTGTCATTTTATGCAAAGTTTCCTCTGCAATATCAAATAGCTAACTGAAAAATTTCATCAAAAATGTTTCACATAGGCAGAAACAAGATTTTTGTAAAAAAGTTCTTTTCCCTTTCAACTCAATTATAAAAGGCGGAAAACATTGCACATAATACTAATGTAATCCTTGAACAGTAATCATATAAAGAGAAATCTAAATGCTATAATCCCCCTGATCTAAATGATATAAGCAGAAACTTTTTTATTATGAATGTATGTCTTTCCAGGTTATTTATATCATCTTGTATTAAATACACTTAGCTTATTTATGTAAAAACTGGCAGTATTGAGAAGGTTATCATTTACAGATCTAAACTAGTTATATATCCCTTTCACCCTCTGTATATTTATCTGTATTGTTTTATAATATTCTTTAAGGAATAGTCATTATTGTTTAATCATTATTGTTTAAAACAGAAACCAAAAGTAGCTGGTTCTAAGTGGAGTTACACTTAGCATCTACAAAATTTTCTTTTGCAGAGATGGAAAATCTGCAATGTACATTGTTTGGAGCTCATGTAACCAAATACAGACAGTGGCATTTGAGCTAGTCAACCCAAGATCCTTTTACAACCAGTGGAAAGAGACATTGAAGAGATTATACTGAACTACTTGGTCCTAAAGTTGCTCCTTTCCTCTGTCAGTACAAAAGTAGGATTTGCTAGTTCATCTACAGATAGATTACTAATTCAGATAATGCATATAACTTAAACGTAGGTGAGATCAATCACATTCTCTGTGATAAAATTGCTGAAGTGGTGGCCCAGATTTTCACTTCATGCACCACTTAGGAGAGAAACCAGCCTTACTGGTGTGCTTGAGCAGTAAAAACTGAAACATATATGAAATACTTGAAGTAATTAAAAACCTCCCATTTGGGCTAAGAAGATCTTATCTAGGTTTCTGCTTGGCATTATAATTTTTCATTAACCAACACTGAACATTGAAAGAGTAAACAGGGGGGCAGCCATAGCCTTTGAATTCCTAGAGAAGTTATGTATCCTTATAAGATCAGCATAAGGTTCTGCTCTTTCTTAACTTCTGAGATTAAGTCTTCATGCCCTGTAATGCATGCCATGAATTCATTTTTATGTTACAGAATAGGTTTCCATTGACCTTCCCATCTCCTAATGTGTGAACCTGGCATACAATCCAATCTGTTTCCACTTCCAATTATAGCACCTACTAATCTACCTGCTGTCCTTCATGCTTTTTAGAGACAAAACAAGCAAACAAAATTATTAGACTCATGTCAATTTTACTGGTTCTTTTGGTAGAATTAACAAAATGTTTCATTATAAACATCTGATTTTTTAAAAAAATTTGTAGCAAATCCATTTATTAATAAAGTTTCTAACGTACAGAATATTAATTTGTAAATAATGTTTCCATTGGTTTTGAATAAGAGTCAAACACATCAAAGGTACCCATCTAAATAATCAGTATACAATAATAATAATAATAATAATAATAATAATAATAATAATAATAAAAGGTTTCCTGCTTATGTTCTGAACAATTGGTTGGAATAGAAATATTTGGGTTCTTTACATGAAAATAAATCTGTTATATAGGCTCTGTGACCTCACTTTAAGAAAAAGTGTGAGAGAGGATTTTTCATTCTCTAAAGATATATTAGCTCTCAAAAATACTTTAGCGTTGTATTTTATATTTTACAGAGAATCACTTGAAGTTGATTGAAAACATTGAAACAAATAGTAAGAATTCATGTCATCTTTTTAATGTCTGGGCCTTACAATTATTTAAGTACCTGAGTAAAGTTATAGATTATAAGCTGTTGCCCTTTGAATTTGAATATTTGGGCCTTATATTTTTATTATTACTGCTAAACAATTTCTTATAAACACATCATATGATTTTTAAATAGTTCTGATTTCATAAAGATGAGAATTCCACCTTTTGTATGAAGTGATCATTTGAGATTTACATTTGCTTTGAATTTTCAGAAGCCATTCACATATAGAATTAATTTTGGTTTGCCATTAACATCAAGAGTTGTTTTTAGTCTCCATATCACAGCACTAAGAAGACAAGTCTTGCTGTGACCTTAGAATTGTCAGCAACAGCAAAACAAGGTTTTTTTCTGAACTTGCTTCTGCATGCAGACACAGAAGGCTGTGTGATTGCTATTGAAACATATCTGTGGCTCCCTGACATGCTCAGAGCACTGTAGGTCCAATAACTATATATATTTTCTCTTCTGGGAAGATTACAATATACAGTAAGCCTTAGATACCTCAAGGAAATTTGTAGAGGCAAATCAAAGTGCAATAGATGAAGGTGACCAGAATGTTTTCTAAAACAGCACACAAGCTAAAGCTGTAATATACATTCATCCATAGAAATAATGTCCCACTTCTGAAATCCCCTAACTGTTAACAGAGAGTGGGGGGTTGTGAGAGCATTAGGAGGAAGTGTTTGCATTGATTTTATTCTTCCTTAGTTATCTACTTATGACCATGGTTGCAAATGGGATGCAAGACCTTATGCAGCAGTTCTTATAATTTTAAATGATTACTGTAATTGGTAACCAAAACAAAAAGACCAGATAGGCTAACTTCTGAAATAGATAACCAGAGATATAGCACAAGCTATTCAGTCCTTCTGACGCCTATATATTTGGCATCCCAGACAATCCTCCTCAAAAGTATTAAAAGCACTGAATACTTTTATTGACTTAAAAGTTGTCATAAATATTCACTATTCTAGTGAACAATCTGAAATGAAGAGCTATCGTGTAGATGTAAGTTACATACCTAACTGGATCTGCAGTGAGGCAAGTAGGCAGCTTACAGAATAGCATTTGTTCCCCCCCTTGAACATGGCATTTAATAATGAAGCCTGAAAGACTGTGCTTATATTAGTGGACCTGAGAAATAAAAGACATCTTCCTTTAGGTCCATGAGCACTTTTTTGTTTGCTTGTTTTATTGTTTAAAAACTTCCATTGTAACACAATAACAGATGTGAGGTAACTTGGAAATAACAATCGTTAGCAAGAGTAAGGAAAAACTAGTGATGCAGACACTTGGAAAAGTGTTCTTGGGTAAGTAGAGGTGTGAACAAATGATGTCTCATTATAAAAGCGGGAGAGCAAAACAGCCTACATTTTCCAGTCCTGAGGATAGCCTGGAGCTTACTGATTAAAAAAAAAAAACAACCAAAACCAAAAAACAAACCAAAACCACAACAGTTATTGTTGAAAAAAAAAAATCCCCACTCATTATCAGATTTAAATTGAACAATTTCTTGATATTGAACCTGAGATGTATTCTAAAAGGTAGGAGGAGTGTTCAGGTCAACCAAACTCTTACTACTTCTTTGAAAGAAAATAGTTTCATATTTGTGAGAAATTCTTGGAAACAATTCTAAAAAAAAAAATGTAGTAAGATTGGGAAACAGATTGCATCTCTTGCAGAAGAAGAAGCCTGTAAGAGGGAAGGATTCTGCCCTGCAGAATAGATGACAAGGAAAAGAACTTTGATTAAAAAGGACGCTTTGTCTTATTACATGGGCAATGATTTTGACCTAAAGGTTTGATTGTTGTTTTACATCATTAAAAAGTTCTTCTGTTTGTTTTATAGATTATATTTAATATGCCACTTAATGGACCTGCTGATTATACCTGTATACAACGCATGAGGCTATTTTATGTGTACTGAAGTGCATTATGGCCACCTACTAGCATTTAGCAGTATTACCTGCCTCACTATTACTAATATTGACCTTTAGTTTCATGTTGTGAAGAACTGAGGAACTGTCAAGACTCTTTTTTTTTTTTTCTCACAAAATAGAGAACAATCTGTTTCAATCATTGCACTTCCAAGTGCAAATTTAGCTTCCACATCCTCTGTTACCCCTGAAGTGCAGGATGACAAAAAGAGTGTGCTTGCAGATTATAGTCCAAAAGGAGATTAACTCTTCTGAGTTATGTATTTTGTTGTTGTTTTAATCTCCCCTGCCCCGCACCTCTCCTCCCCTGAAAGAAAGGGTTATTAGTGTTATAAAATCTCTGACTTCTGAGACTTCAAGGTCAGCCTGGTGATGGGTTGTTTGGTTTAGATCAGCATCTGAAACATTCAGAGTTGGACCATTCATATGCAAATCCCTAAACTTATTCTGGAGGAATGTCTTTGCAAAACAGTGGTACCATTTGGATTTTACAAAATGCTTTGACCTGGTTTAATTCTCTCTTCCTCTCTCTTTAAAAAGCAGTGTAAAGTATCAGTGTTATGAACAGCTGCAGGTTATATGTTCTAAGAGAAGTGAGATAGTATAGCATCAAAGATTATATAGTATATTGCACTAAGAAAGGACACTGAAGGGAGGAAAAGCCCATCCTTTTGCTTGACATCCCTCTCATAAATTATATTTTTATTGTTAAAGCTAGTTAAAATTTAATATTTTTTTTTGCTCACACTACAGTATCCTGTTTTATTATAACCTATATTTTTAGATGGATATGGATTTCATTCAATTAACTACCCATAGTCATCTGTTGCCATTTTAGATACTTGACATCTTGTACTAGTTTTGGGTGGGATAGAATTTATTTTATTCATAGTAGTTTCTATAGTGCTGTGCTCTGTGTTTGTAATGAAAACAGTATTGATAAAACAGGGATGTTTTATCTATTGGTGAACCATCCTTACACAATGTCAATTCCTTGTTTCTCATATTTCCCCACCAGCAAGGGGGATTGGGATACACAAGGAGTGGTGAGGAGACATGCTTCAACTGAGCAAAGAGATATTCTATACCATATGGCATCATTATTAGTATACAAAACTGAAGGATGAAGGGGAGATGTTGGGAGTGACGGCCTCTGTCTTCCCAAGTCACCCTTACGTGTGATGAAGCTGTGCTTTCCTGGGAATGTCTAAACATCTCCCTGCCCATGGAAAGTGGTGAATGAATCCCTTGTTTTGCTTTGCTTGTGTGCTCGGCCTTTGCTTTACCTATTTGACTGTTTTTATCTCAATCCACAAGTCTTCTTGCTTTCATCCTTCTGATTGTCTCCTCCGTCCCGCTGTAGAGGGTGAGGAAGCAGTGTGTCGAGGCAAGCTGCGAGTCCAGAGTTAAGCCACAGCACATCTGCATATGTGTTGCAGACATATACAGGCACATACTCTTCTGTAGTGGCATCTGAATGTTAAACAGAATAGATACAGGCATTTCAAGTGGAATTTTCATGTGTGGAAAACTGAACACCCTCTGTGCCTTGCTGGCATTCAAGAAAAGAAAAACTCTATTTTTCAGTTGCATCACAAAAGGCCTAATGTGAATAAATAGATAAATAAATGTTTAAACTAAATGAAAGAACAAAATAAGAACAAACAATTACACAAGTAATTCCCTATGATCATCTGTTTGAACATTTAAAGTGTATATGCTTTAAGGAATGAATACAATTGAGTATCCATTTGGGTTAGGAACGGGTTCTCAAAGAAAAAAATTTTATAGATATAGAGAATTTAACAACATTTATATCATCAATAAACTCTTCAAACTGTGTTTTCAAACTGAGTTTAATTACAATCAACTCCTGTTTTGGGGGAAGGGGGAGGAGGAGCTGGTCATGCCTGTATGCACCCAATTTGCAAATGTACATTTCTAATTGGTTTTGCACAGCTCCTGGGTTAGGCAAAGGTCTCAGATAGCAGGATACTCATTAAACTGTTATTTGACATTGCTTCCTCTGAAGAAAATAAGGAGGGGGCAAATAAAAATTGCAACCTTTGTTGGTAAATAGCAATAAAATACCAGGAAAGAGCTTTTAAAATAATTAGTACAGTATGTTGATGTTTAGAAGAGAAAGGAAGGGAAAAACTCTTAAAGAAAAATGTTAAATGCTGAAAAAAAATTCTTTTTTTTTTTTTTTTTTTTTTGGTTGGTGTTGGACAAATCCTATTAACTAGTCATTTGCATAGTACTTTTTCATCTGTGCATTTCTATTTTGGCAATAGAGATCCATGGAGAAACTCACATAGAACCAAAACCTACTAAATATCAGTAAGACTTGGTTATGTTTTCCTCTTTTTATGTAAGAATAATTTTTGTAAGAATGATCTTGGATTGTAAAATCTTTACAGGTATCACCTTTTTACTTATGTCTGTGTATTTAGAGCTAAAGCATCTCTGCTAGTGTTAGTTTGCTATGTTCCATTATTTGACACTAACTGGTCATGATGCAAGAGGACATCCAAATATATATATATTCATATTCTCTTGACCTAGTCACTCTGAAGGAACCCCACTGCATTATCAGCAAGAACACTAGAGAATCATAGGTCAGAAATGTTACACTCCTCCACCTGTTCATGCTTCCTACATAAGCAGTATTCTGAGCCAGATTTATGGATTTTAAAGTATCAGATTTAAATGGAATACCATGATTCTGTAGTCAGTGTCTTAAGGGCAAACACATCTAGAACACTCTGATAGTTTATGCAACTTGTTGCTCTAAAGCAACAAGTGTAAAGCTGTAATTGACCTGTGTGAACTTAAAAAGAATAAAAAAGAAAAAATGGCAGCCAGGCATACACAATATTTCAGAATACCAAAATAGTCTGGAATGCCACAGTCTTTCTTTGGTTAACATTTCTTCTTTGCAACTTATGGCAATCTTCCTCTAAAGTAAAATCAGAGATAGTTATGTTCACTAAAGGATGAAATATTCAGCAAACGACCCTCTGAGTTGTACATTCCTTTAATCATGAAGCTGTAGAATTTCATTTATGTTCCATATGTTTAATACTAAACTAATCTAAGATATGTTTCACCTGCCATAAACTTTCTTTTGGTGTTCTTCTCCTGGGGTTCAAGATCTCTTGACAAAATTTCTTAATCAGAAGTGCAGCTGTTCAGGAAATTTTGCATGGAAAAGCATATAAATATAAAATTAACTACAATTTTAGGTCTATTAGTGGAGTGCTAGGACTTCAGCGGGTGGTGAAATAGATATCTTGCATAGATTTTATTTAGAACAATGTACAATGCTTCTCTGTGATGCCCACTGCCTGTATGAATATACCTAATGGCAGCAACAGTTGAGAATATATTGAATTACATGACTCAATTAATTGTACCAGTAAATTAATCTCTAATCTTAGTCTTATGTTGTGTGCGCTGTTGAGGGAACTGGACAGCCACCCTTGTAAGTCTGCTTTTGGTTTGTTCTAAAGGCAGAAATTGCTTCTCTTTTGTGATAAAGCCAACTAGCACGTACCTTGGATACACTGAACATTTATTTGTTATTTTTTTCATAATCTAAAGGAAGAAAAAGAAAATTATGGTTTTATTTTCATAGTTTTCCTCTGGCTCTGAGATGTCTTCATGAACATTCCGGAGAGTTACTACATTGTTTCCAGGTATTATTGTCTGAGACATTGTGCCAGGGCATTAGAAAAACTGACTCAAAAATTACCTCTATTATTCAGAAGAAGAAATAGTTTTCTCTTTGTCTCTTTGACAGGAATCCCTGGAAGCCAAGGCTACATGGGTTTTTAAAGCTTAGCCTCAGTTTATGAGATATCTAGATAACTGTAGGCATGATTAATGATCCTCAAATGAAGTAATCTGTACGTTCAAAATGTTGACTATACTTACAGAGAAAATATGGTAGAAAAACCTCAATTGCAAGTATTGTTTGAAAGCTGCTTTTGAAAAAGAAGTGAGGCAGTCCCACCTAAAATTCATGTCTGACTATCTCTGTGTGAAGTGTGCATATTATCAGACAGAGATTAGTTAAATTATTGTAATTGTTCATTTAAGTTTGAGGACTTTTATTGAATTTAAGATAGTTTGATCTATAGTAAATACTTAAAATCCACACCTTATTAGATTTCATTAAGAAAATAATTTAAAGGTAGAAATTCTAGAAAGCTAAATGGAGATAGCTCTATAAATAGCATTTTAAAATGTTGAAACATAAAATATAATAGCTTTTGAACATTCATATTGTGCACTGCCTAACATCTAAGGTAAACTCAAGACAGTATTATAACAAAAACATGCATGTATTATGAAAAAATTATGTTGGGTTTTCTATCCTGAATTCATACATCCTATAAACTCATTCTCAAATTAAGAAATTTCACATCACTGGTTTTCTGTGAAAATAATTGCTCTGAGTCTGCCTGCCAGTGTCCTTAAAAAGTGACCTATGGACATAAAGTATGTCCTTGATTATTTTTGAAAATTAGTATATTTATCCAGCTTCACAAGGAAAGATTTATCAAATATATTGTTCTGGGAAAGTTTCTAAACTCAGAAAATGTAAGTTTCATATCACCTTCAGAAATTAGTCTAAGCTAAATTGTCTGGGATCCCTTAAAATCAACAGAGAGATATAAGCTGTAGCTGTATCATCTGCTTATTGAGTACTTTTATTTTCTGAGGCTTGATACACACTGGGAACCTAGTCCTGCCCTGTCTCAGGTCAGGATCCTACTGTTTGCCTCTTTAATTCCCTGACATCCTAGCAGATGAATCCAGCTTAAACTGGGAATCTAGATTCAAACTGGCTAAAGCTAAGTAATCATTTACCAGACTACAGAAACATGGATTCTAAGGACCTCAAACACTCATCCCATCATTTCTTTAAAAACTGAATGAGAAGTATTTGGCAAGAATCAAACACACCTCAAATATCTATTAGAGGGTTTTTTTGGTACTATACTGTAAAATGCACAGTGAAAGAGATCCCATTATCTTCCTTGGAAGGCCATTTTTGTGCACAAAATCTTACTATTTCAAAAGTACTAAATTCTAATTTAAAACTTCTTCACTAAAAATTAAGCCAATTTATCTGTTCCACTGACCATGAAGCATAATGGAGACTATGGGGGAAAAAAAAAATCTTTAGTGAGAGGCTACTTTTATGTATTTCTATTCATTTCTTTTTTTACAAAATTTTTTACAAAACTTTCCTTTTATATAAATGGACTACAGCATTCTTGTGGCTGTCCTCTGTGCTCTCATCTGTTCTCCTTTATCCTTAAACTATCTTCCCTGAAACTGGAAAGAGTAGTCTGGCTGAGGCCCTTATCAGTGCTGAATAGAGTAAAAAAAGTTTATTTCATGTATCTCATTTACAATTTTATTTCTTTAACTGTAGAGGAAAAGGGATTTAGTACATATCAGGACAGAGCACACAGTATGGTAATAACCTGTGTACTAGATCCACTCAGATGGGTTTCACCTGAGACTTAAAGGAGACAATACTTTAAAGTTGCCTATGCAGAGGTGTCTAGTGCACTTTTGGATGCTAAAAAGTACCTTTGGATACCTTTTCAAGAAACCTTTGGTTCTTTCACTACAAACATACCTTCCCTGTAAGTACCATGCCATATTTGCCAGGCCCCCAGGAATATAGGCTATGACATTATAGCTATACTTACATGTGGCATTTGAGCTGAACCCAGGGTGCATTTATATTGACTATATACAGAAGTAAAATGTAAGGTGAGATGAAACACTCTCTACATTTAATAAGTTAGCTCACTTGAAACTTAATAAGGGCTTAATCACTTAAACTGGATCCAGAAATCTACATTGTAGTCCCCAAAATCCAGGTAAGAAGTCATTCCCTCTAGGAATTCTTAATTAAGCAGATTTTTTAAAAAGAACAGGTTAAATGAACTCCAGAATAGATGACCCTTGAAACAGGTTTTTTTTTTCTAGTTCAATTTTATACAGTTTTAATGTTATTCAGAGGATTTCTGCTCTGTCAAAAATAAAACAAAATC
Source organism: Platyrinchus mystaceus (assembly GCA_035041135.1). Lineage (NCBI taxonomy): Eukaryota > Metazoa > Chordata > Aves > Passeriformes > Tyrannidae > Platyrinchus > Platyrinchus mystaceus. The sequence goes on along the minus strand of JAWWLV010000001.1, from coordinate 59,496,035 downwards.
ATTATCCTTGATAGAGTCACAATTTTACTAAAAAACAGTTTTTCATTCTCTGTATTTTTAGTATACATTATAAACTTCATTCTCTATACTTTAAGTAAGGGTTTTAAACTTTCTACTGCCCTTTGATAATGCAAGTTCATTTCTTTTTTTTTTTTTTTTCCTCTGCTGCTGCAAAAGCAGCAGACAGCAAGCCACCAAGATAAGAGAAGGATTTCATCTAGCATTACAGGCATACTAGAATTTTTTTGCATTCTCTATGGATAGTTTTCTAAAAGTTCTTCCAAAGTTTACTGAATAGCATATAGTTATTTTCAGGTTTTCATTTCTTCACAGCTTGTTCTGCAAATGCAATTAGAAAACATACAAGACTTTTCCTCATCCCAAACTCTTGTTTAGATGGTTATTGCCTAATTATTTTTCATAAATTTCTCAGTGTATTTTTTCTCTGCTTTCTACTTTCTGAAAGTCTGAGTGATAATGGGTACACCACAGAGGACCAAGACCATGTCTGTCAAAGCAAAAAGAAATTACCATAAAATGTAATCATTAAGGAATAGTACAAACATACCTGACAGAAAAGCCCAGATGCCAATGAGACTGAAGTTCTGCTGCTTGTAGACTAGGTGAAACATTTTCTGAAAGGTAAATGAAAGTGTGTGCATACATAGAGAGTTACTTATTGCCCAAAGGTTTGGCAAGCATAGAGTCAATTGTTTTACAGATGGTGATGCTTCCTTAGTCTGAATGGAGATAAATGTTTCTGCTGGGTCCCACAGGTTCAAAGGGAGGATATTTGCCTCGCTCAGGTATCAGATATGCATCCAGCACCCGCCTGAACTCAGGGTTGTACATCTGGTGAGCACAGAGCAAGCTGCTGCATTTGAGTCATTGCTGGAAGGTGAAAGCAGCCATTTCTTATCACCTCTGCAAAAGTTCTTGGGCATAAATTACCTCAGACAAGAAAATTATATTTAAGAGTACTCAGATAGCATGATCCTTGGATACTGAAAAGATAAAAACTACTCATTCTGAATGCATAGTTATAAAAATTAATTTAATTCTGGTCACCACTTTAAAGGTTTTCTCATAGCTAGGCAAGACATTAATGCCTTTTTTTTCAGAAAATGAGAGTAAACCACTTATTGCCCATTACATAGTGAGACTGAAGCTGCTTGATTAAAGCAAATGAAGTTTTGAAAGCTGGGATTATAGGGTCACCAACAAGCACTGAGGTCTAAACCTGTTAGATTATGTGACAAAAATCATCTGCCTACACACAAGGGAGCTCAGAAACACAATGGCAGACAAATAATACCCTGCTGTCCTAGTCCAAGGCGTCTCACAGCTCATCAAAGGCCCATCTGCAGAAATCAGAGAAGCACTGTGATGCACCATGGCAAATTGGAACCCAAACTAGGGACTCCTGAGGAACAAACACCCCACACAGGTCCCTGTCAGAGCTGTCCCAGGAGAACCTCGACCCCATTTTGCATACATGGAATCCATCATGAGGAGTTATTGGGAATCATGGAATCACAGAATCATTTAGGTTAGAAAAGACCTCCAAGATCATCAAGTCCAAACCTTTTACCAATCATCACCTTTTCAATTAAACCATGGCATTAAGTGTCACATTCAGTCATTTCATGAACCTCCAGGGATGGTGACTCAACCACTTCCCCGGGCAGTCTATTCCAATAGTGAACCTCCCTTGATGCAGCTTGAGGCTGTCTTCTTGTCCAGGGAAAAGAGACTGACCTCCACATCCTTTAGGTAGTTGTAAAGAGCCCCTGAGTTTCCTTTTCTCCAGGCTAAACAACCCCAGCTCCCTCAGCTGCTCCTCATAAGATTCACTCTCTAGATCAGGGGTCATCAAAGTACGGCCCGGGGGCCAGAACCGGCCCCTGAAGCTGCCGAGCCCGGCCCGTGCCCGCCTTCCCCGCCGCCATGACTTCATCCACGCCTCGTTCTCCGCCTGCCTCCAGGGGGCGCCTCTCGCATACAATGCGGCCCGCGATCACTCCGGGGGCAGTGAAACCGGCCCCCCGTCTGAAGAGTTTGACGGCCCTTGCTCTAGATCCTCCACCGGATCCGTTGCCCTTGTCTGGACATGCTCCAGCACCTCAATGTCTTAAAGTGAGTGGCCCAAAACTGAACACAGTACTCAAGGAGTGGCCTCACCAGTGCTGAGTACTGAGGGACAATCACTTCCCTGGTCCTTCTGGCTGCACGATTTTTGATACAAAATTAAATAGGAGCAGGTCTTTGGATAACCATTCAGACTAATGGGGTTATTACTTAGGGTTGTGAAACCTAGAGGTTTCCTGGCAGGGGAAGAGCAATTGAGTATGCTGCAGGACTTATTATGGGATATTTAGAGGAGGAAATGGATGGGGAGAGACAAAAGGGAAGGATTTACATGATGTTGAGAGGAAGAAGTGTGAGAAATAGAGAATAAAGGGAAGGCCTGGTTGCTTGCCTGGCTATGTCCTCCTTATGACCACTTCAGTTCATCTTATCCTATTAAATTCCTTTTTAATTTATTTTGTGTTTGAGAATTCTCTACTTGATCTGCGTATCTGGGCATAGGAAAGAAGGAAGGGGATGTGTGGGGATGTGCATGCAACTGGAGTCAGACCAGAGGACACAAATATGTTTGTGGTGCAGCAAGTGGAGCCAGTGCAGGAGCATGGCATCACTAGCAATGGTCAAGCCAAGGTGGCTGGGAAGAAGTGGATGGATGGGTTGAATGGGTCTCTGAGGGCCAGCATGTATGTCTGTGGATGGGAGCACAGGGAGATTGACTATGGGAACCAGGGAAGTCTTCACCAACTGTGTGTGTTTGTGCAACAGTTTCTATCAGCAACAGGAGTGGGACTGCAGCCTCGGGGCTTGAACATCCAGATGCCAGTAGCTGTTGAAACTGGGATCTGGGAACATCTACTGGACAGAGTGCCTGAACCCAGCTGCTGGAAAGATCCACACTGTATGTATGTATGTATATATTCTCACCAGTGGACCTCCAAACTTCTCTGCCAGAGGGGGAAGCAGGATGAGACCTTTGGTGCTGCCTATGTTTTTGTAGCTGCGTGTGTGTCGGATCTGTGTGGCTGTCTATGTATAAATGGATATACATGGTGTATGTGTGTGCTTGGTGTGTGTGGCTCCTGAGAACACATCTGCAGCCTCACTGCTGGTCAGACCCGGGGACGTGGTTTGTCTCCCTCACCTCTCTTGAGCTGTTGAATATATTTTCCTTTAATAGAAACTACCCTCAACAGCTTAATATGAATTTTTTGTACAAGCAGATATTTCACAGCTGCTGCTGATCCATATTGCTTTTTTGAAAGAGAAGGTAAATTTCCATCCAAGGAAAACTCAGAATAAGAAATACACTATGCAGACAAATCAAAGAAAAACAACAGAGGTAAAGGAAAAGCACTAGGAACCAGAGTCTTTGATGCCCTTTCACTCAACCCTGACTCATATGTTCTTATTTTCTACCAAGGATTTTATTCTTGCATTTACATTTGTCAGAAATGACAGATGACACAGTATGTCAGCTCTCCATAATCCCCTTTGTGTGGTATTTCTTGTAGCTTACTCAAAATTGTTTTGTAAAGAAAAGTTAGGACAAAAATACTCAATACACCTCCATGAATAAAATGCCAAACAGTACTTAGCTTTTTATTACTAACTTACTGAAGAAATTCCTAACAGAAAGAGGCAAACAACAATTACAGTTCTAAAGAAAGATACCTTTAAGTTTTTCAGAGCTTCAAAGGACTTGTCTGTACTAGGAAAATAGTGTGTTTCCATATCAAGGATTTCCACTTCCTCCCCATCCCACCCTGGAATCTAGATATTGTCTAAATCATCTACAAGCTCAACCTAATTGATTTTTGGTTAGGAAAGTATTATTTTGATGATTAAGAGAATCAGAGACAAAGCATGGACACTAGAGTTTAATTTTCTTTTTTCCTTGATTTTTCTCTTCTTTGCCATGTTCTGGGTCATTGCTCAGGTATCACACCTATGACAAAATTACAGCATACTCTTCCTAACACTCGAAAAACTCATAGAACATCTAGAGACATGTAACATTTAGTCATATATGTTAAAATGTTGCAGCAGCATTCAGAAGCAGAATGATGTATCAATAGATTTCGTCTAATTTTAAACACTTTGAACTGAAAATTCATAAAAATAGTAATTACATGTTGTGTTTGCAGAAGCAACACACAGATCCTTCTGAGATGCAGGGCGTAGAGCTATGTCATGTGGGCACCAGGAGTGCTCTCCAGAGTAAGCTTGATTTCAGCTGCACGGCTGCAAGGCATTTTCTGTCTCTTAACCTCAGGACCTGTGTATGGCACCCTGTTCCTCTGTCATCTAACAGCTACACTCATACTACCAATCACTGTCAGGGCAGAGATTCTTGGTGTCCTTTGCCAGACACTGTGTGCAGGAAGCACAGTCCTGGATGGGTACGGGTGGTAAACCCATGCAAAGCCTCATGCATTCAGCTAAATCCTCTTTAACCTTTTTGCCCTTCTCAACAACAAAGTTAAATTAATCTCTTTCAGGAGCCTTTCACTGAATTCCTAGTCTAGGAACCGGCAGGAACATATTAAAAGGGAAACTGAAGAGTCTACTGTCACATGTCTTGGACAATATAGCTTTTTTTGTGTAGTGTTAGAAAGAAGTTATATTCCTCTAAATGAAAATAATGAATGAGCTGAAGAGATCATTCAGCTGCAAGGCTGCTGAAGATTGTTTCAGTTGTAATAAAATTATGAAGTCCGTGCCTTTTGGCTTACTTATAAACCTTTTCTGAGCACAAGAAGAACAAGAGCTAGTGAAGTCAGATCACTGAGTGCAGAACTAGGTCTACTAAAATATGTAGCCTCAATGTGCTGCCTTCCTTTATTTATATTATATATATATATTTGGACTTATTATAGAGAAAGAACCCTCTTGCTTTCAATAAAAAATAGTACTTAAGTAAACTTACCATGTGAAGAGACAAGATAAGCATGGGAAAAATATTAGCTCTGTTTTATAGGTAGAAAATCCAGAATAAGTGATTTTTTTCCTATCTATATACCACACCTAAGACAAAAATCTCATTTACTTCAGCCTGCAGATTCATGTTGCCTCCTGAGAAAGAAAGGTAGAGGGTTTTTTTCTATATGTTGTCTTATCCCGTTCTGGTTTGGCCCAGAGATGGCAAGAATTGTGTGAAGATAGGCCTTTCGACCATTCCACAGTACTTCCTTGGAACAGTACATCTCTAGCACATCTCACACACCAGACAGAACCTCAAAGGTACTCTTTAGTCAGATAATCTCTGAGCAATTTAGCAGATTGGAAAATACGCACTGGAGTGTATTTAGGATTTCGTAAAATGGCACTGCAATCCCCACTAAAACTCTATGAAATAGAGTCCAATATATTTCCATTCTGGAGAATAATGACTCTATATCAACTAGAGGTAAGAGTATAATTTATCAACATTAGCCTTGATGGGGCATCCAGTGCAGTGTGATTGATTTAAATGCATAGATTTTTAACGTTTTGAACAGGTGGCTAACTTATAACAACAGTTTAAACTTTTATAGCATCTTATCATGCTGAGGCAGCTCATGGTGTTTTACAATGACATTAAAATTAAAATTTAATCTATCCTGCAGAGTTAATAATTAGCTAATGTCAGTTAAAAGTCAATGAAAACAAATCAGTCCTAAATGTAGGCTCAGAAAAGAAGAAAATAGTGATCTCCTGATGTCAAAAGGCAATGAGTTCTGCCAAGCATATGCATGGCAGTGGAAAGAGCAAGCACTCCAAGAGACATTTCAGTGGGGTTTAAAAATTTTAAAAGATTAGTTTTGATCTTGGCTGCCAGGCTTTATTATAGCTTCATTCATATGACTTCATTTTGATTTATATAGCACTGCAAAAGTCCTTGGGGATGAGGTCAAGACCTCTGTTTTGAAAGAAAGAGGTGCCTGTTATTTTGAAAGGAGGGGCACACTGCATTAGTGCAGGAGAGGTTTCTGAGTTGTAAACCTGGTCTGACGTAAGTGCAGGCTTTGTCTTGACCTTCTCTATTATATAAATCTTGCACAGCTATTCTGAATCCCATTTAATCCTCCTCGTGCATTGTATAGAGAGTCAAGGTACTTAACTAAGGGCTATGGATTGTACTTAAGAAATTCGTTTTGTATCTGCTTTGAACTAGTCATTGGTGATGCACATCATTCTCTGTAAGCTACTGAGAGATTCTAGGAAACTGGTTTACTTTAGATCCCCAAGTATGTGTTGTGAGAGTCAGTGTTGCAGGGTCTTCTTGAAATCTAGCCTTCAAGTCAACTGACTTTGTCTTTTCCACCTGGAAAAAAAAAGGGAATTAGTGTTTTCACTCCTTATTGCTCTGTCCAGTTCTGGGCCCCTCAGTTCAGGAAAGACATTGAGGTGCTGGAGCAGGTCCAGAGAAGAGCAACCAGGCTGG
>JAWWLV010000001.1:59414716-59469803 GCA_035041135.1 Platyrinchus mystaceus | reverse complement strand
GAGGAGGCTCAGGGGAGACCTCATCACTCTCTACAACTACCTGAAAGGAGGTTGTAGCCAGGTGGGGGTTGGTCTCTACTCCCAGGCAGTGAGCAGTAGGACAAGAGGACACGGTCTTAAGCTCTGCCAGTGGAGGTTTAGGTTGGATATTAGGAAGAAATTCTTTACAGACAGAGTAATCAGATATTGGAATGGGCTGCCCAGAGAGGTGGTGGATTCACCATCCCTGGAGGTTTTTAAGATGACACTGGATGTGGCACTTAACGGCACTATGATTATGTGATACTATGATAATCAGAGGAAGAATTAGTCCAGTTCTGGCAAAGTACAATTTATATGCTGTCAGACTTGTTCCTTTTCTGAAGTAACCAAAAGTGGCTGAACTACTTTGGTGCATCCTCTGGTCTTCAATGCACATGACATAGTGTTATGCGTAGGATATGCTTCCTATCTCTGAGAACATTAATGTTGTGGTTGGCTTTCTCTGTAAAGAACTGAGCTATAAAGTTAGGGGGTTTTTTTGTTTCATTTGTCAAGCCTAGCCTAAGTCTATATGTTGCTCAGGATACTTATTCACTTTGTAAAAATATGTGCACTCCATCCATTATGTGAGGATTGATCTGAAGAGATTTGAACAGTTTGAGGTAGAGTAGCTATTTGGAGTAATTAAATTACCTCACTTTGCTTCCCTCGAAACCTCAATTAGGAGAGAGATATTTCTGCTGCAGAAGAGGTGTGTTTTGTTGATATGTAGAAAGAAGAAGAACAAATATGGAAGGGAAGCAGTTAGCGCTGTCTAATGATGGGGAGGGGAGCATGAAGCATTCAAACCAGAACTTTCCATTAAGGAGGCAGTATATCTCAAATAATGGCTGCAATATACATAATCCTTCAGGAATTACTATTATTGTTATTGCAATAAGAAATAAGTTAGTAACAATTCTGTTCCTTTTAGCAATTCTGCTGTACTTATTTAACTGTCACATAACAGTGATGGGATAAGTCAGAGGTTTTGGTGTCACATTGATGACAAACAGCTTCCAGTGGAAGGACTAGCATAAGAGGATCTTTGCCATAGATCAGGTCTCTTTCTTATTCTGTTAGTACTAAAATGATTATTACTGTCATTGTAAGAGAAAAAGGGAAATATTCTTCTTCAGGGAAGAGTCTTCTGAATTCTAGCAACCTGGTAACACAACATCATTTTGAGGAGGTACAGGAAGAATCCAATCTGTTCATTCTAAAACATACCAGCTTCAGGCAAGACATTTAGTGGTCTTGAGATACTTTCTTAATCTTTATGTTCTCAAATTCTGCCACATCTCTAGCAGAATGAGCACTTCACAATGAGGTGATGTAGTTGAAAACTGCAGGTACTGGTGGGAGACCCACCAAATAAGAAAAACATATGCAGTGATGACTGTAAAAAATGTGTCATTGCAATCTCAGTTGTGCCTAGAGTGTGTGATTAGTGCAAGCTGAATTCACTTTCTAACTCTTGGCCCACTGTTACACTCCAACTAGTGTATGGAAACCATCTTTAGCAACGGGGAGACAAAATATAGTGGAAGTGTGTGAAAAGATGTACAAGCAGCTGTTGTCTTGGCTGTACATTTGTACTGTACATGTACTATACTATCTGAGACCTGTTTATTAGCATTCTGTCCTAATTTAAAACCAAATTGGGCTTGCTTAATCTACACATATCTTAAACTCCCTTGTGGTTTCAGTGCAAATGTCCTATGTTCATCAGCTGAATATTTAATATAGGAGTAAAACAGGAAATATCCCTAGAGGTAGTGGTTTACATTTATCTATCTGACTTGAAACTGGAATAGCATATAGTAATGTCTGATGTTGGTCCGGTTGTAAACTCCAGTGCAGGTACATCATCAGCAAACAAGCCCTAATATATGTACATATAGACTGCCTTCTCTGTCTACTCCAGGACTACACCACTGAGCAGATCATGGTAAAACTTCTGATTTCACCAGTTTCAGGATTCAATTTTGTTCTTGAAGTTTGGCCTTGGTGATTTTCAGTCCTCAAATACTTTAATATACTTTAAAGAATGGTGTGTAAATTGTTACCTAGCTTTATTATGATCAGACACAAATGTCAGAATAGCACCAACAAATGCATCTGAATTTCATGTTTTTCAGACTTAGTTTTACAATTCAAAAATTTCTGATGGCTCTAAGAATAATGACTCATCCTGGTTACATTGTTTGCAGAGGTATCAGTTTCTTATAATCCAAATTGGTGACTGCTACATACAAAATTGGTGACTACTTGCTTACTTCTTTATTATTATTTTTAATGACTCACAAACACAAATTATATTTGAGCTCTGACATGAAATCATGACCCTTTCTCAAGATTATCAGAGCAAGCCCGAAATGGGAGACAAAGGTATGAGATACAAAAGCTCCAGGAAGCCTTCAAAGAGGCTGAGCTCTGCCTGCCAATCTTTTTTTTTAACAGGGCCAGGCATAGACATAATATTTGCAAAACATTATCTCTTTTGAATGGATAGAAGTGGAACACTGACAAAAACACCTTTTATAACTTCAGATCCTCTCTAGTGATAATGTAGCTTTTTTTTTTTTTTTCTGAACAATCATACTGTCACTTTTAAGATAATGCCAAATTTTAGCTTTCAAATGCATTTTGATTCCAACAAATCTTCCATAGAAAAATTGCTCTAGGTTGAAACATGACAATGCTTATGGAATGCATTAATTAAGAGGTCCTTCGTGTTACAGTAGAGGTCCTCAACTATCTAGTGTGTTAATATAATAATTTTAAGATTCAGTCACTGAACTACCTGAAGACTAGTAATTAATTTAAAATTTCAGTGTTGCCCTTGTTTCATAACCATTATAGACTATTAACTGTGTGTATTGTCATGAGTAGAGCAGTTTTTTTCTTGAATTGTATAGTTACCATTAGTATTAGATTGTAAAAAGTAATGTATATTTTTGAATGACAAATGCATTATGTATAGGCTTTCAGTGAAAAAAATTCTAAAGTTTGAGTTGACAGTAATAGAATTAATTTAGCAAACTGAATCCATATTTTATTGCATGTTTTTAACAGGACTAGATTTATAAAACAAGACCATGATCTACTGTAAACATGATACAATTTGGAAGGAGTTTATTATCCTCCATGCTGAGATTTCTTTGTTTACTTGGGCCCTCATTTGTGTGCTGGACAACATTTTCCAATCTTGTATAGTTTTAGCTCTGATGATCAGCTCATAAAGACAACCAACTCTCCGACTCTCAGACTATATCCTTCACATAGCACAGATGAAACTTTCTCTCTTTTGACTCCTTCCCAAGTCTTTTAAAAAATCATTATAAAGCTAAGGATAACAGACATACATAAAACTCCATTTAACCATTGCACAGGTTATGATAAAAGCCAGGCTATTTGCTTTGTTCCCCTTAAATCCTTCCAGAATGCTGCTGTGAAAGTCAGTTTTATCTCCTGAAGCTCAGGCCATGAAACTCCCCAATTAAAATTCTTTTACTGCTTACTATCCTTTCAGTTGTGTTCAAGGTCCTTGTCTTCCCTATCAACGCTATACTTTCATTTCTGCTTAGTGTAGTTTTTTTCTTGACTGCCCCCAAGATTCCCACCTAGATGCTGCTTTGAACCCCTCCTTCTACATTTATCTTTGTATTTTGTTCTTACTTGCCTAAGTTGGAACTGCAGCTGAAATTATTCTCTGGCAGAGGCTCCTACAGCACTTGTACGTCACCACTCCTCAGCTGTACTATCCACCCCTGACTGCCCGTTCCCTGATGAGAAGTGTTTTACATCCCCTTGCCTTTGCCACTGTGCATACATAGGGGACTTTGAGAGCTGGAAGCACAGTTCTCTGCAGCCTAATTTAAGAAGGCAGGCTCTGTGGTTGGGAGTGAGAATTTCTCACATTCTTTTCGGATTGAGTTTAGGAAAAGATCATAGCACAAAAAGACTCATGGATTATACAGAGACTGCTTTAACATCCATCAGTCATGCCATCCTCAGTGGTCCAGAGCACTGTGTGAAACCTTGAAGGAATGAGCTTTTAAAGTTCTGGGGGTTTTATGCAGTTTCGGCAGCAAATATTCATTATTCCCACATCTCCATGTAAAAAAAAAAAAAAGAAAAAAAAGAAAAAGAAAAAAAAGATATCTTCAATTAAAGTAGGAAATTTGCTCCAGTGAAATGTATGGTTTTCATGGTTTGTTGGAGCCTCAGATCAGGATGTAGCTTGCACATATTCCATATGTGGCATAATTTCAAAGTTACACTATGAGAATTGAAGATGAAAGTTTGTATTTTAAATGTCTATCCTGTGCTTGCTATCCATTGAAATAGGAGATATAAAGAGATGAATATGATGGCATTGGAGAAAAAAAACCAGTCTGTTTTGATATAGTGAATTTATATTGCTGTACTTGAAGGGTAATTTTGTGCTTCCAGGTCACATCACAGCAAGATGATCCACCTATATATATACATATGAACACAGGAGAGATGTACACAAATTAAGGATTAGATATCACCAGGTTAAATAGCAGGTTTGATCCTAAATGAAAATAAAAATCTACTCATTGCCTTTAAATTAAACTTAAATATGAGGGGCAGATGCAAACTCTTCCTGCTGTGAGCAAATTGCAGCAATTTGTCCAAGATAATGAAGTTTTTCACTTGCTTATTGCAAAGTTTTAGGAATGTGGAAAACATTCATGAGATACTGGAATTCCTTATTATTTTTGAATAAATTTGATATGAGTGGTATTGCTGGAACCTGGAGAGAGGCTGTGAGTGATTGTAAATTGCAACTTGTTCAGCAAAGCCTGGGAGGATGACAAAAAAAATAAAAGTCATTAGCTTTGATATAGGAACAAAATCATGGCTTGACTTTAATAGGCAAGACAGTTTGAAGCAGTAATCTGCTCACATGCATCTACTTTTCTTTTCAGAAGTTTTAATTTCCCAGAATTAATCAAAATGCTAAGCAAATGATTGAGAAATAAAACCTAAAATATACAAAGAAAAAAAGTGTTCATTACTAAAAATAAATCTTTGTCTTGACAAAACAGGGTACTTCCATGGCCAAGGAGAACAACTTTGACTAAAGTCTACCTTATTGTCAGAGACCAAGAGAAGTTAACTTAAAGAGATCTGTAGTTTGTCTATCTTTGTTCTGAATATATCTGAGTATATCAAGAAAATTAAAGAGATCTTTTATTAGGCCAATTAAAACCAAATGAGCAAAACAAGTAGATTGATCAGATATATGTAACCTTCAATGTGAGATCAATCCAAAGGGAAACAATGAAATAGATTCAATTAATTAAATTGATTGAGGAATAAGGTATATGGATATAATTATGTTTTAATACATTTTTGTGGAAAACAACTCTTGTAAAACTATTTCATTCCTTGATGCTAGTAAAAATTTTGTTGATAAAATTAGAAGTATATATCTAATAATATTAGGCATTTATCAGATGTTTAACATCATGTCATTCATCTCGTAATATATGAATTAATGAATGAATGAAAAGCACGTCTCAGAAAAGTAGTTTCAAATGGGGAAACATCCTTCAGCTCCTTCCCAGATGAGTTCATCACAGATTGTCTCTGCTGCTCCTTCTTTCTCAGGAGAAGAACTCTTCATACTCCTGCCCTGCTCCAGCATGGGATCCCTCCCACATGAGACAGCTCTCCATGAACTTCTCCAATGCGAGTCCTTCCCATGGACTGCTGTTCTTTTTGAACTTCTCCAGCATAGGTCCCTCCCACAGGATGCAGTCCTTCAAGAGCAGGCATAGGTTCCTTGTAGAGTCACAAGTCCTGCCAGCAAACCTGCTCCAGTGTATGCTTCTCTCTCTATGGGGCCACAGGCCCTGCCAGGAACCTGCCCCAATGAGGGCTTCCCTTAGCCTCGCAGCCTCCTTCAGGGGCTTCAGAGCCAGAAGGCTGCTCTGGCATGGGTCCTGCATGGGCTGCAGGCGGATATCTGCTCCACCATGGACCTCCATGGGCTGCAGAGGAATAATCTGCTTTACCATGGTCTGCAGCACGGGCTACAGGCGAATCTCTGCTCTGGCACCTGGAGCACCTTGTCTCCTTTGCTCTTCATTGGCCTTCAAGTTCGCAGAACTTTTCCTATCACATATTATTACTCTTCTCTCTGGTTGCTGTCGCCCAGCAGATTTTTCCCCTTTGAACTGTTATCCCAGAGGTGCTATCAATGTCACCTATGAGCTCAGTCTTGGCCGGAGCAGGGGTTCAATCTTGGACTTGACTGGTATTGCCTTTGTTGTACACAGAGGAAGCTTCTGTCAGCTTCTCACAGAAGCCACTGCTGTACCACCCCACAACCTAAACCTTGCTATACATACCCAATACAGAGATAATGCGCAAAGATTTGAAAATGTATAGTCATAATTATGCTGTATTGAAAAGCTTTCTTGTTCTAATAAAATAATGTCATAAAAAATAATTGAGCTCAGTGCTATGTTTCTAAACTTAAAAACTTTAAAAAAAAATCTGAAAAATACCCAAAAACCCCCATAGGTAAATGGGAGATAGAATAAATCGCTTCAGCAATAGCATGTTAACCTTTTGCATGTTATTTGAGGATATTCAAATACAGTCCCAGCATTAAGGCTAAAGTAATTTTAAGAAATAGAGGAACAGGAACTTGTAATAGCTTCCTAGCAGCAGCAGTGCAAACCAAACAAAATCCTGATTATTCTTAAAATGGGTTATTTTATAAATGGATTATGTGTGACAGATATCTGTGATAGCAAAGATCTGAAATTGTTAAGCCAGGAAGCTCTTTTCAGTTCCATGTGTTTGTCCCACTAGGTAAAATATCAGGTACAGGGAAACACTATTATGTCCTAGAGTGGCTTTACGCTTCTATTCATAAAGATTAAAGAAAAAGAAAAACAAGAAAATAGTGTTTATCCAGCTCAGTGATATAGATCAAATTACCCTGATATATGAAATTATGACAGCTCTGTTTTTTCACATAGAAGCCACATATTTGAAACTCTCTTGTACAGAGCTCTTAAAATTATTGATTAATACTGAATTTATTTGATTTCAAATAATTTCAGAACTGCACATTTCTGGTACTTCTGTTTATAATACTGAATCATGCTAAGATTTTATAACCCTTTGCAAAGGAATTTTCAGTACTTTTTTATAGAACACTGAAACTAGCTTTGGAGAAGAATTGCTTCACACAAAAAGAATTCTTTGTGAGTCTTTTGAAGTACAATTTGTACACTTCATAAAAATGTGTACACAGGGTAACATAACAGAGACTGTTTCTAGTTGCTCATTGAAATCAACTTGGGCCCATAACTGTGGGCTGCAGGGCTCTAACTCTTGCCTTTTTTCACCTTTCCTAAAGATATCTATTTCTCATTGGAGGTGAGAGATGAGTGTGTACCTGCTAAGTGTGTGGAGAATGGTAATGGAAATCAGTAGTGTTAATTAAATTACAATAATTAACATATCCAGTATTTCTTGCTCTTTTAAACTTTTGCAACTTTTAATAATAGTGAAGAGTGTTTTATGATCCCCTCATTCTCACAGAACAATCTATATCCAAAATCTTTGCCAAGATACAGTTACAGTTTTGAGTGATTGTTCATTTGTTTGGGTATCCTCCCTCTCTTTCAACAGAATCAATACTTTAGAAAATATAGACTGAAGAACAGACAAAAAAACCCCCAACAACCCTTTCTATTCATCATAATGGAATCAAACTTGGACCTTGCATCTTTAACTAGCAATAAAACATCATTCCAATCCCCAGAAAAAAGAGAATTAGTGAAAAATTTGTTCAAAATGAGCAGAAAACAGATGTGGTATGGGCTTCTTTTGGTGGACTTTTTGTTTGTTTGTTTCTGATTTTTCTTTTAATTCTTTAAAAAATATATTGTTTCTCCTCACTGTTTTTCTTATATTTTATTGTATCTGTAGCTGTAAAGTTGATGAAGTTTGGACAACTTTTTTTTCAATACTTTGGAATTAACAGTTGCTGAAAATTGTGATGAATGCATTCAAATTGAAAGACTGATGAATAGGAGATTGATAGGTAAGACAGCCTCACCATAATGAGGTACAGCAAACATTTTTTCTATCTAATTTTGTCCTCATTTCAGCAATGCACTTTAGGTACCATTTAGGGTTCATTGCTTCTGGGGCCTTATCTATCTGGATATATTTGATTGTTTTACTATGGTAGTACTTGGTGGAATTGTGCTTATATTTGTAAGGTAATATTTTGAAATTTATTTAAGGTAAAACAGACAAAAAAACCCAGAATCTGAAATTCTATGTCTTAGTGATTTCTCTTAGCATCTACTTTTTACTTAGCATATGTTCATCCATCTGTTTATGTTTGACTTTTCTTATAAGGTTAATTATTGTTTTCCATCATGGTTGGAGCTTTGATTTGTCCTTTTTTAATCAATTATCTAACTGAGACAGCTTTTACTGCTTCAAACAAAAATTTACACACACACACAACTAAATCTTTTGGTCAGTGATCTTACAGTAGGATTTAATATTGTATAAAGCTATAATGCTCTTTGGTAAACTTTAATTCTGATAAACTTTCCATCTTTCACTAAATTCTATTGGCTTGAAAGTTTCCCACTGGAGCAAGTGGGGCACTGTAAAGAGGAGAGGGTTGAAATAACAGGTGCAAAATCACCTGTTATTACATAAACTTTTGTAAACAAACCCATAGTCCTAACTACTTGGAAAATTACAGCACATTTGAAGAAGACCAGCAGTTTATGAATCTCTGTGTAACCTGTTATTCAAAGAGATAATATAATAAACAACCAACCAACCAAATAAATAAATAAATAAAATGGTGGGTGAAAATTTAGAGCTGTATTAAGTCTGAAATGACATACACATGACCTTCACTGTTTAAAAAGTCTGTCTTCTTTCTTGTGGTATATGTAAAAAACAGCTGTGGTTGATAAAACATACAATAAAAATGGATATTTTCAAATATGAATTATGAGTAGTTCATTTGAAGTTTCAAACCAAATGAAATATTTTGTAGATATTTCTCAGTTTGTGATGTGAAGAAGTAAAGCCATTAGTTAAAAGATTTTTTTTTCTTGCTGCTTGTTGCAAATTTCTATTTTTGACAGCAATCCATCTTCCAGACACAAGCAGTTGCCTTAGTTGTTTTAGGACCAGTGTGAAAGGAGAATTGCCACTAGAAACATAAAAGCACAATGATAGCTAAATTTTATCAGTCTTTTCTTCTTTCTTAAATGTTTCTGGGGCTTTAAATTTTCAGTAAATCTTTTTTGTCTCACCTTGAGGCACTCTTTTTCCATCTCATTCATAAGTGTTATCTTTTGTGATGTTCTTGCAGCATAAATACATGCACTTCAAACATTTACCCAAAGCTCATCTTCTGACTTATGACTGTTATCATTTTTATGCCACAATACATCTTTTTTCTCCAAAAAAATCTTTCCGCACTTGTGTAATCAACTGTTTGACCTTCAGTCACTTTTTCTACATTCACTTGGGAATTGAATTATTCCCATTGTTAAAGTATATTTACTTGCATATTCCCTCAAAATGATACTAAAGTGAATTCTATCTGGTGGTATGCTTGTGTCTTAGGCATTAAACTGTGATTGCTAAGAAGAGTCAGCTAATGGGATAAATCTATGTGACTGTGAGAACTCAACACTGAACTTTTGAGTTCCCAAACAGAAACCTGCTATTTGCTAGATGAAACTGGTGTGGACTGGCTGTAAATTTTTGTAACACCTGATCTAACAGACTTGGCACATCGCAAGTCTTTCAGTTAACAAAAAGACAGAGAGAGAAACATCAAGTACAAAGTCAAACACCCGTTGTTCTTTTGTACGCAGACTAATTAGTTAGGAAAAGCTGGAGGATACTGAGCACAGGGGCTGGTGCTGGAAAAAAAAGGGTCCTCAAAAAGAAGCAATGGTCTTGGAAAGAAGTGGTATCATAAAGGTGGTGGTGAAGATCTTGTTTTCACTCTGGCTGGATGAAACATCCTGGAAGTGAGGAAACATCCTAGAGATCACAGAGATGCACAGAAAGAAAGCTGGGAGATTCCCAGGGAGGCACCCTGACCGGCTGTACCCAAGATTGGTAACTGTGAGGAGAAGCATGGCATGAGCTTGTAGTACTTGCTGCTCAACTTTCCCAGCCCTCCCTGTGGGGAAGAGAAGCTGAATCCTATTGAATGTAGTGCTGTGGGCTAGCTAGTATCTGGTCATCAAGTACCTCTAATCTCATTGTTTTTAGTTAAATCAGAGTATCCAGACCCACTAGCTGTTTGTTCCTTCTGAGGCAAAAATGCAGAAGGCAAGGGTCTCTGAGAGTCTGGTATATCCAAAATTAGTGAGTAAACAATCCAGAAATCAGATTTTAAACAGACAATTTCCATTAGATTTTCAATCATGCAGGTAGATGACCATTTCTTAAAAGAATGAGAGAAAAAAGAATTGGTTTGTATATGTCAAACATCTGGCATGTGCCAGTATTTTAGATTGCTGTTTAATCCATTTTTCTGAAGTGACTCCCTCTTATGTTATTAAATAGAAGGAAACAACTATCTGTATATTCCTAAAATTAGGCACTTAGGCAAAGTCACTCTGGATTTATTCCAAGCCAACTACTTTTCTCTATAGAATATTTGTAGAAATTTGGTAAGTATAGGAATACTGGCTCACTAATCATCTAAAGCCAAGCAGTACTCTTGACTAAATACCATTCTCAATGAAAAAATACAACATATAATGTTTAAAAGAGGGCTTTTTTTTTTTTTCTTAAGCCTTAAAACTGCTCAGTGGAGAAAAAAGTGAAAAATAAACAAAAACAACTGTAAAAAGGAAAAGAGCCAGCTAGAGCCAAAGCCATCCGTAGAAACACCAGTTTCCCCCTGACAGACTGATCAGAACCCGTTGAATAAAAAAAGTGGGAGAACAGTGGACATAAAGTAAGTGTCAGTAAGCTTCCCACTCTACTGAAAGTCTGCTATTTTCTATGGTGTTCCTAATTTTTATGACATTCCTGTCTTCAGTGCTCCTCTCTAGAAGAATCAAGAAATTGCAGTTTAATGAGTGAAGGGTCTCTTAGATTCAAGGTGTTGCATTTCAACCCAAATGTTGAGATTGTTCCCACTGCATTCAAGTAATGTATGAAGCACTAACTTGCTGTTGCAGAAGATTAATAATGAGAGAAACGTTTTCAAAGATACATGACTTTTTACAATATCTGTGTTTTTAACATATTTGTCTTGGGCTCTATACTCTGATAGTAATGAGGAAGCAAAACATTTACCTACATTGCAAATATGATAATTTAATCAGTAAATTTTGAAAAAAATCCAATCCCACATGCAAAATATTAATAGTCTCTAGTTTTGTCTTCATAAAATCATAGAATCATATAATCATTCAGGTTGGGAAGGGACCTTGAAAGGTCATCTAGACCAATCTGCTTTCCATGATCAGGGGCATCTTTAACTTGATTTTACTACTTAAAACACCATCCCACCTGAACTTGAACACTTCCAATGATGAGGCATTCACCACCCTCGTAATAAAAAATATCTTCCTTATATCCAGTTTAAAGCTACCATCTTTTGTTTTAAAACCGTTACCCCTTGTTCTGTCACTATAAGCCCTGGCAAAGAGTCTCTCTCTATCTTTCTCAGAAGCCCCCTGTGTGTATTGAAAGGCTTCCTCCCAGCGCCTTCTCTTCTCTAGGCTGAACAATCTTGCCTTCATAGGAGAGGTATTCCATCATTCTGGACATTTCCATGGCCCTTCACTAGACCCTTTCTAACAGCTCTATGTCTTTCTTGGGCTTGGGACCTCTGACTTGGATGCAGTTCTCCGGAATGGGTCTCATGAGAGTGGAGTAGAGGGGCAGAATCACCTCCCTCATCCTGCTGGCCACTCTTGGTGCAGCCCAGGATATGTCTGGCTTTCTGGACCACAAGCACATATTATTGGCTCATATTAAAATTTTTCATCTAACAGTATCTGCAGGTCCTTTTCCACAGAGATACTCTCAATCCATTCATCCCTCAGCCTGTACTGATACTAGTGACAGTCTCAATCCATCTACAGTTCCTTGCACTTGGCCTTACTGAACTTCATGAAGTTCACATAGGCACACTTTTCAAGCTGGTCAAGGTCCCTCTGGGTGGCATCCAGAAGGGTTTGTTCATTCCCACTTACTATTATTATTAAAGATACTGAACAGTACTGGTCCCAGTACAGAGCCATGAGGGACACCACTTGTTAGTCATTTCAATTTGGACATTGAATGATTGACTGCAACTCTTTGGACGTGGCCATCCAACCCATTCCTTAACTATCAAATTTTTCATCCATCAATATCATAGTTCTCCAATTACAGACAACAATGTTGTGGGGAACCCTATCAAAAGCCTTAGAGATGTCTAGGTAGATGATACCAGTTGTGCTTTCTTTATCCACCAAAACAGCCTCCCCATTGCAGAAGGTCATTGGATCATTCAGGCATGATTTTCCCTTGGTGAAATCATGCTGACTGTCTCAAATCATCTCCCTGTCTTCCACATGTATTGATATATCTTCCAAGACAATCTGTTCCATGATCTCACTGGACACAGATGTGAGACTGGTTGATCGGTAGTTCCCAGGGTCCTCCTTTTAACCCCTTTTTTAAAAAATAGTTGTAATGATTTCTCTTTTTTCACTGGGGACTTTGCCTGACTGACATGACTTTTCAAATATGATGGGGAGTGACTTGGCAATTGCATCAGCCAGTTCTCTCTGGACCCTGAAATGCATCTCATCAGATCCCACAGGTTTGCATATGTTCAGGTTCCTCAGATGCTCTTGAACCCTATGCTCTCCTGCAATTGGGAAGTCTTCATTCCTCAGTCTCTGCTTTGAGTTTTGAGGACTTCAGAGGTGTGGGAAGAGCAACCACCAGTGAAAACTGAAGCAAAAAATGTTGCTGACTACTTTAAACTTCTTATCAGTTGTCACCAGATCTGATCCCATTAATCGGAAGGGAGGGGGGTGTACAATATCTGTTGTCTTTCTTTTCTGACTAGCGTACACATAGAAGCCCTTCTTTTTGTCTTTCAAATCCCTTCCCAAATTTAGCTTCAGCTGTGCCTTATCTTTCCTGATCCCATACTTAATCCAAGCAATATCTCTATATTCTTCTGAGGATGCATGTCACTGCTTTCACTGCCTGCTCATTTCTCTCCTATGTTTCAGTTGGACCAGGATGTCTTTATGCAGCCAAATACTCAGTATTTGCTTTGAAAGTGATTCTCTTGCTTTTCTTACACATTGTGTCTTAGTTAGCACCAAGTTAATCCCAGAACACATGAAACTCATTCCTCCCCAGTGAAAGTGCAAAGAAATAGTGAGTGGCAGGAGGGCACAAAACAATTCCTTCCTGCTGATGTGCATTCAGCCTGTGGAAGAGACTACCTTCAGTCTGAGGTAACACCACCCTCCTGCAACATTCAGAGTATCAAATTCAAGTTCTTCCCAGCAGCTCCTTCACTCTTCAGCTTCTGTCCCTTAGCACCAGCGTTGTAACACGAGCATGCATTACAAAATCCCTTAGTGGTAAATTTGCGTTTTGTTGGCTTTGTGTTTGCCTCTGTCTCTTCTTTCCCAAGTTCACAATATTCATTTTTGTTGTATTGTGTATTGATACAGGAAATTATTTCTGACCATAATAAAACAAAAGTATTTAAAACAATAATATAACCTTACTTCTATTTATTGTCTCTCCTGTAGATGCTAGAGAGCATATACGTGCTAGATGCTAGAGATCCTGTGACCAGGAATCCCCATTTATAAGGCATAAGGCTTAATATCTGGGGCATGGACAAGATACTGACTCATATTTTGGATGTTGCCAAAAAATTATCATAAAAGAACAAGGTGTATAAAGTATAGACTGGAGGGAAAAAAAAAAAGGAAAAAAAGATTACAAAACATCATTATAATCTGCATTTTATAGAGGAGACATTGAGGCACAGAGATGATAGGAATAGTAACCCCAAGGACACAGATCATTCACACACATACACATAGAGTTTTTAAAGGAAGAGATTTACAGAACTGCGTATTCCCTAGAAGCAGAATCATGGAAAACAGAAAAGAGAGTTGTTCTCTCAGTATAGGTCTCTGTTGGGTTAATAAGCTCTCTTAAATCTTGGATTTCTTTATATCCTTGCACCATCATAGTGAGGGTGACAGGACTATATCATCACACTACATAGACAGAATTAGATGGTTAAATTTTGTCTATTTAATTCCATTTCTGCAGCTTCAAGTTGATCATACTACCAGCTTTGCAACCGATCTCCTGGATAATAATTGCAGGAAAAACATTACACCAACAAATGTGTCTGAAAAAACCCCCAAATTACTGACAAGGCAAAAAGATACCTTGGTTATTACTATTCTTCACTGTCTCTCAGACTATAAAAAAAATTAAGAGCTAAAACTGACAGATAAAATAGTATATTAAAAATCTACTGAAATACTAGACCCTTTTTTTAAGATTTCATTTTTAGTTATATGAAAGGAAGAAAAAGAAATTTGTGAAGGAAATATGCTTTAAAGTAAAGCTTGATAGGATATGGGGTTTTTAGAAAAAACGTTTTGCTTTTTTGTTTTTTTTTTTCAGAAATTCTCAATTAATTTAAACATTTCCATTAAGAACATTGGTTACACAAAAGAAGAAATTATATTTAAAAATTCTTATTGAAAACAGACAGTGAAATCCAGAGCAGATCATATGTGTTTGCTACAAATATCTACTTTTGTTAGAGGACATATTTGAAAGCTTGCATTAGTTATATTTCAATATGGTACTTATGCAGAGTATTGTAGGGAAAACTGAAAAAGTTATTTCCCTGTGTTACACACACCACATTACTCCATCTAGCATCCTTACAGTCAGGGTGCTGGGGTAGCATGGGAGAACTGCAGAACAAATGAGGATGAGAACTTGAGTCTTTCCCAACTCAGATAAAAATTCATCAGTTTTGAGCTGTGCAGGACATATTATGGATTTAACTGGGGAGGAAGGAAAGGAAGTCTCTTCTTTGAGGGAAGGATATGGGATCATTCACAAATGTTCCCACCAAACATAAGAAAAGCAGAAACTCACTGAAGAATATCAGAAAAAATATATTGCTTTCAATAATTTTAAGGATCTGTTAATCTCTTCCTCTTGCTTTTTCCATCTACTCAAAGTTGGAGGTTGTAAACTGTGGTTTAGCCCCAACCTTTAAAATAGCATCTGGAAATGAATAAATTAAAGCAGTCCGTCTCTTGCTACTGAGACTGGCAAGGGCATATTTGAAAAAAGTAAACAGGAGAATAACAAGCATCAGACCTGCAACAATCTTGACAGCATACTAAAACCCTGATAGGCAGCCTGTGCAGAGGGGAGAGTACAAAGACAGTTACAAATGGCAAGGTGCACATTTATGAATACCAATAAAGTTCCCCTTCTGCTCTATCATGTCTTTAAGGTACTGTTTTTCAAATAACCATTTCAGAAGCAGCTTTATAATTGCTTTCACTTTAAATACCTAAATTAAATATACATATATAAAATAAGGAACATTTGTCTTGTAGTTTTTTAGAAGCATGGCACTTTTTAAAGCAGCATTGCTGATTTATAAGCGATATGACTGATTTTAAGTTGTTTCTGTGATTTATAAGCCAGGACTTCATATACTCTGGGTATTAAGATCTATTTTGTGAAACCCAGTTTATTTGTTAAAAAAGACTGATTTACTAGGCAGATTTATTAATCATGGGTTGGAAATATAAACCAAAGTCTTGGTTCAAGTCTTATAAATTAGATGCTTAAATCAAATTCCAATTTATACATAATGGGATTGTTTCTAGAGATGTGCAAATAGCAATATATTCAATCCCACTACTACCTGAAGATAATGATCCTGCTATGACAATTGATTTGGTTATTCACATTGATGAAAAAAATCCTATCGTTAATCAGATGGATACAATTCAGAAAGTATTCCATATCAGGGAGTGAGACAGAAAGAAATACTGACTTTCAGGCAAGAAATGAATAGTCTAACCTGAAATATTGGAATACGTAGATTTTTAGCTCCTTTTTCAAAGTTTTCAAGTTGCTGAGTCTATGCCCTATTGGCACTGTTGTTACCACTCCAGCAAGAAAGACAGCTTTCATTTGCTG
The DNA here is from genome assembly GCA_035041135.1 of Platyrinchus mystaceus. Lineage (NCBI taxonomy): Eukaryota > Metazoa > Chordata > Aves > Passeriformes > Tyrannidae > Platyrinchus > Platyrinchus mystaceus. Next base: position 59,453,498 of record JAWWLV010000001.1, on the reverse strand, counting down.
TCATTTGTCTCTTTCTTATTATGAAAGATAATACAGAAGTGATAGTAGATTCCCCCTTTCCAACTTCCACTCCTAATAATTATTCACTTTCTTTTGGAAAGCTTTATACATTCATATGTCTGTCATGCTGAGAAATGCCAAACATCTGAAGGAAAGACATAACCAAGTCCTTGAAAAGTGCAAACAGCAATGACCAAGATGGTGTGTATTTGAAGATTTTATTTTTTAGTCAAACTCATTTATCTGAAGCAAATTAATAAAATTCTAGAATTACTTTTCTGCCTCATTATGCACAGCCATAGCTTGAAGTGTTATGTTTAGATAAGCTGAAAGCAATATGGGTGAAAGGTGCATTTTCCGATCAGCTTCCTGAATAATCATTGACTCCAGACATAATAATATATGTAATCAATACATGAAACCTACCATACCAGTTTGTCCAAAACACTGTTATCTGGTCTTTTTATTCTTTACCAGTGTCTTGCTGTGTTAACCATGATCTGTTACTTCTTGTTAAGTTCCCTAGTTCTGAAGGTATGTTGATTTCAAGTAAAAATAAAAAGAAAAAAATCTATCCTTGAGCTTGATGTATGAAGCCTTGAAATGTTTCTGTGAGCTTGTTCTATATTCTCTGCATACACTTTCTTACCAGCCACATGGTTCATAAAATCTTGTTGGCCTATTTATATACAGACTAAACAGAAATCTATGATCAGAGTGAAGACCGTGTGTCATGTGCCAAAATCAGAGATTAAAAATTCCTAAAAAATTGGGAACAAGATTGCTTTTAATTTTGCTTTGTAGACAAACCTGATACACAAAAGGATAAAATGCCTTCTGTTGTGCCAGCTTCCTCACTACTTTTACCTGTGTAAAAGAGGAAAACATGATAGGTAATGTCCGGATATTTTGAGTGGCATAGCAGAGTCCTTCTCAATCCATCTTCTCTCAAGATGTCCTCAGTGGAGCATACTTTCCTTTTGTATTTCTCTAGGTTCTTTCTCCTTTCTCTGCAGAAATCCTGACACATCTGTTTGACAACCCCACCTCCAGCTGAGGGGAAGGTAGTGATGGATTGCAGAATCCTGTTCCACATTCTGTTAATTTTGGCATTGCCTTCCTCTTCACATTTAGAGTACAGTAATTGCAGGTTACTTTTGTTCCGCCATTTCATGGTCTTGTAGTATAAACCAAAATTGGACTACTTTGGCTTGACTTGAACTAGCAGTAAGGCCCTTGAATCATTCTTTTTGGAGATGATCTGTTGAAGTGTACTGAAGCCTAAGTAGGAGATGATACAGGGGCATAGATGTGAGCATGCCCCCTTTAGAAGTTCAAAATTTGTGTGACAAGTATTTAAGACAGACTTGTTTTGTAAAACACATTATGAATGTTTTCAGGAAGAGTTGCCTCTGACACCTGCAAAATGAAAATGGAATTGCTTTTGAAAGAGGACTGCACAATGCAGGACAGCAATTCAGTTCAAGCTATTCAGTTTTCTACTGACTGTAAATAAAAAGTCCTTGTACAAGAACTGCCTCAAATATCAGGTTTCTCCATAAATTCCAGCTGTAAACTCCAGTACAAAATGAACTCTCATAATCCTTCAGCTTTTAATAGCTCATTTTTTCAAATGCACATTTCTTTATTTAAAATTTTCTTAAAACTGGTGATATGTGGAGATGTGGTGGTGACTTCCTGAGTGATTGTGAAGAGGTAGAACATTTTGCCTGACTGATCCAGAGTTCTGAACCTATTAGCACTTTGACAGTCCTCTCACAGCAGTAAGATTTCCATTGTCATTCTGAAAATAGAGAAAGAAAATGAAGAAAGCAAGAGTAAATGACAGTGAAGAGTGAATTAATGAATGAAAAAGAGTAGGAAAGGAGAAAATAATATGGTCTTTTCCCTGTTTACATAAATGAGGAATTATTCTTTGACTTACATGCCTTGATGTGGCTAAAGATGTAAGCACTATTTTGCAATGATGGCAGTAGGCATACAGAACCCATTAAAAGGGAAAAAAATCATCCCTCTTCTCCTCTACAGGTTATGCAAATCTTGAACTTTATTGTGGTTTAGCAATGGGAAAAATGAACTCCATCTCAACCAGACCCAATACACTATACGTGTCTCTACAAATGAACCAGTCACTAAGCTTTAGCTGTTAATTACTCGGATTGGTTTAACTGTAATTGTCATGAGAAAGCATAAAACACATTTCTCCTGTCAGAACAAGGTCCACAAAGTCTGCCACACTTTCATGAAGAAAGGCATGCTCTCTATTCTTATGGGACTGTAAGAGAATAAGGGCAACAGGAGAGGAGATTGCTATCAAGAAAAGAACATCCAAGTTTCTAACAGAGGTAGCCCTACTCTTCACCGAATGTACTCATGCTGTCACTTTTCCTCATGTATTGACATACAAGAAGGTCACTCTTGGAAAGACCTGGGGTTCCAGGGGTACTAAAAACAATAGTGCAGGAGACAGCATTTTTGTAGTAAAGGCATTTCCTCTTTTATCTCTGAAACCTTTTTCTATCACTGTTTTAGTTGAAAGGAGCAATGAGTTTGAGGTACTAGTTGTCATGTCATCAACTTACTATATTACTGCAGTGAGATACATTTTAATATGAGACACAGAGAGAGACTTTATTGGATTTATCATGAGGAAAAATACAAGAAAAAAAATATTAAAACAAACATATAAACCATGGTGAATGTGATGTAAATACCTGGCAAAACCAATAAGGTAAATCCCAGAGGAGAAAAATATAAGAAAAGAAAATGAAGATAATTTCTAATGGAAGAACACAGTAAGAAGAATGATGCAAGTGCATAAGGTAAAAACTGAGGAGAAGAAATCAAAATAACAGAAGACTATTGAGGTAATATGAAAATAATAAAGTTAGGTACACCAACTGGATATAATAAAACAAATCACTAAAGTAAGACAAATATAACTCTAAAAGAAATGGAAAACTATGACAGTGATGGGAATAAAGGGGAGACTTGAAATAAGAAATGTATATTGCAATTGTAGCAAACAGATTACTTACATTGAGACTTAATGTAGGCAGTGAGAACAAAAGCAGAAACATATTTTGAATTAGATAAATGAAGCTGTGAGAGTTTTGACTGATAGACATTTGATTATACAAGTGAGACAATATCCAAACTTTAGACCAAAAGAAATGCTTCAAGAGCAGCTTGAGCTTTCTTCAAGTTAGCTCAGTGTTTTCCAAACTGCGATACAGTGTGAATATAACAACAAAAAAGAGAATTTGCTTATTGGTAAGATTAGAAAGGAAATAAAACAAAGCATATGTGATCTGAAGTGTTTACTGAAATATTCTTCTCTATGCTGACTATGACTCCCACACAGGACTCATAAATACCTACCCTGCTATTGCAGTGGGTTATTTATTTTACGTTACTGTCCAAAGGGGACTGTAAGGTCAAAGCTCTTATTGTTCCACAGACTATTTACAGGCTTCTGAATGTGTGGGTGGTGAGAGGATTCCCAAAAGCACTGGCAGACTGGCTGGGCATTCAAGCCAGCTGTAAAGGAGCTTAATAAAACAGGAAAAGTGTATAACCACAGTAAGGATACATCTTATGTGAGATAGCTGTTGTACAATTTAATGGTGCCAAGATTCTTAAAATTCATGCTATGTTCTGATATGGTTTAGGGTACTTTCAAATCCCTTCATGTTTCTAGGGACCTAACAAAAGGAAATAGCCACAGACAATCAAATGTGGGAAATCACAGCAGTCTTAGAAGAGTTCTTGGAGCTCGCTCAGCTGAGCCTGATCCTTTTCAGTGGGCGAAAAAGCCAAGAACAAGATCTTTCCTGCAGTCAAGTGGTTTGCCCAAAACATATGCAGTCTTTCTCCTAGCAAGGACTAATCTTTGTCTGAACCTTCCAGGAGAAAGTCACTTTTAAAGTGACAAAAGGGAAGGACACAATCCTTCAAAGTATCAGAGCTAGCAGGAATGGCTTTCACAATTGGAGGATAAGGAAACATGAGTTAATGCTTCCTCCCTTATCTCCTTATGAGCTACCAAATACAATTGTACAGCAAGCTGCCTGCCAATTGTGCTTGCAATAAATACATTCAAAAGAATTGTCTGGTTCACTAATTTTTTTGTGTATTATTTGTCTAATCCAGTGAATAATAAATTTAAACTTGTTCTATACTGTCATCACATAACATGGTAGAATGTAATGCTGAATAACTGCTGGAGACAGACCTTACGGGCGCTGAAGGCAAAAATGAGGCTGCACACACAGAGTTCGATTTCAGGACTTGTCGACCGACACTTTTTGGCGTTCCCCTTCCCTTTTATTCATATTCTCTTGTAAACAGCAACCAGTGTTTTTCTTTTAGTCAACTGGAATTCCCAGGAATGTCTCAAACCAGTGCCCTGATCCCACACATTCACACTCACATCATGTGGTGACTGTGTTCAGCCACCAGAGAAAAACACATGCTTATCAAGCAGGCTGTTTAAAGTGGTTTTCCACTTTGAGAAACAACATTCTCTCTCCCAAAGCACTTAGCCAAGGTCAATCCTCCCTTTTGATTCTGATTAACTAAATGCTGGTGCAGAGTAACTGAGCTTGTTCCCACAAGACCTGACTCTCGGAAAACCCCTAAGAGATCTCAAAGCTGCTTTGGTTTTGTCCAGGGATTTTTCCATGACCTGAGTTCTTCCCAGTTTCCTTCTGTTTTTTACAGAATCACAGAATATGCTGAGTTGAAACGGACCTACAAGGATCATCGAATCCAACCCTTAGCCCTGCACAGACCATCCCCAAGAGTCACACCATGTTCTTGAGAGTATTATCCAGATGCTTCTTGAACTCTGTCAAGCTTGCTGCTGTGACCACTTCCCTGGGGAGCCTGTTCCAGTGCCCAACCACTCTCTGGGTGAAGAAGGTTTTTTTCTAATATCCAACCTAAACCTGCCCTGAGACAACTTCAGGCCATTCCATCGGGTTCTTTCATTCTGGTTTTTTCATTTAAAAGGTCTTACAAATAACCAAAAACTTGTTTGCCTCTCTCAATGTATATTGCTTCATATCACTGAAGGTCTTACAAATAACCAAAAGCTTGTTTGCCTCTCTCAATATATGTTGCTTCATATCATTGCTGCTCAAACAGCTGAGACTGAGACTGCAGGCCCAAAGTGTCAAAAGCTGTGTTTCCTTGTAGTACCTGGTGCACCTCATCACAGGGAAGAAGGGCAGATTCAAACCATCTTTGATCCAGAATGTGTCAGGAGGTACACAGATTGAGCAACAAACACAGTATCTTTTGTTTTCTTTACATACCTATGTCATTATCTTCAGCTTGCCCCCAATCAACTTCTGTATCAAAATGGTGTTAAGACCAAGAGCTCCTCTTCATCCTTGTTGCAAGAATATTTCAAAAGTGTAGCAGTTGAGGCACTTACCTAAAATGCAAAATTGGGTAGATTTAAGTATCTTTTTCCTCTGGTTTGTAGCAAGGTCTTGACTTTGACTCTCATTTCATGCATTAATGCATGAAATTTAAGGTAATCTTCATTTCCCATCCACCCTCCTGTACAATAAACATACACACACACACCCCCTCTCACCGGACAAACACAGGAAGACCGGTCTTCAGTATGTTCTCTGCCTTAGCTTAGGTAAGCTTACCTGCAAACAGAAGTCTATGTATCATCTCAGTATTAATATCTTATTAATATATGTTTTATATATATATATATTTCCTCAAGTCCTGTGCATCTCACTGGAATAGTCTTACTGAATTTTAGTTATCTGCAAAGTAGAAATGTAAATCTCAGGGCATAACTTCAGTCTTCTTTACTAACCAATGAAGACAAATAGACATTTCTAGGGTTTAATTTATCTCTCTTTTGACATCTATCTACACTGTGAATATATACTCACTAGTTCAGATTTTGACAGACGTATGGTTTAATGTTTTTTATTCCTTTCATCCAAACTAAACAAACTCACTTGCAACTTCTGCTTTATAGCTCCAGTTGTGAGCCTGCACCCAGCGTGCCAGATTTTGCTTTTCTTTTTTTTTCCCCCTCTTGGGTGCACATCGTATTTTGTCTGTCAAAACTGTATACAGTCAAACCCATAACTTGGTATTGCTGTTAAATTATTCCTCTTTTTGGGTTACCATATGCAGGCAAGGTCTAGGTCTTAGCAACTAAACCTATCAGGTAGTTTGGTAATACACTGTGTCATCATCTGGTTTTCATTGCTAATATGAAGGCAGGTAATCAAAGAAATTATTCCTAGTGATAATTTTCTTTTATTATGGATTTTTCATATAGAGAGAAATGGCTTTTGATATACACTAATGTAATTGAAAACCCAGTTGGGCTGCTACTCAGGCAAGATAGTTTACTTTTGATGTCTTAAAAAAGGAAAAAAAAAATATAAGTCAACAGCACAGGAATCGAATGAATACAGTAAAAACTAAATGAGAATCCCTATCAAGAATTTTCTATATCCACTTTTAATGTCATTAATAATTTATGCTCTAATACAGAATTTTGACTAAACTTATTGTTGTGATATCTAGCGACTTTCACTTCTTATGGGAAGTGAATCTTTTATGTGAAGTCTACTGCAATAGAAATGAAATTGTGTTTTGTCATGAAATAAAAATAATATAGTAATCACATATATTGGTCTTGTTCCCACTGGAGGAACACCAATATTAAGCTCAAAAATCATATTTGCCTTCTCTTCCCCTTCACCTTCTCCTTCCCCATTCCTTTCCCCTTTCTTTCCTGTCCTCATGCCTCAAGGACATCTTGCCGGCTAACTAAACTTACAAAAAACCTCAGCTGTTTGCTTTCCCTTTCAAGCCATTCTTCCTTCCCATTCCCTACCAGTGTTGATGACACCATCCCCCTTCTTGTCACTCAGACTCTTAATCTGGAATTCATCTTCAACTTTTTCCTCTTCCATGGCTCACAGATTCTAACCCTTTTTTAATGCTATTCATGCTTTTGTATAATGTTTTGGGTGCTTAGCCTTTCCTTTTCTGCTGACTCCTTGAGCCTTCACTGTTATCTTAACTGTTGAAAATCTGTTCTACTACTGAAAATGAGCCAGTAGTTTGCCCAGGTGGCCAAGAAAATGCTCCAGATTCTGTAGCAGCCTGTGTTGGAGACCAGGGTAAGGCACGCTGTCTGCCTGCAGCACATGGGGGTCCATGATGGAAGAGATGTCCACCTGCAGCTCATGGAGGACCCCACACTGGAGTATATGGATGAGCCCCGAAGGAAGATGTGATGCCATGGAAAGCCATGCTGGAGCAGATTCCTGGCAGGACCTTTGGCCCCATGGAGAGAGGAGCCCAGCTGGAGCAGGTTTGTTGGCAGGACTTGTGACCCCACGAGGGACCCATGCTGGAACAGTTTGCCCCTGAATGACTGCACCCCACGGAAGGGACTGACATAGGAGCAATTAGTGAACTGCAGCCCATGGAAAGGACTCACATTGGAGAAGTTTGTGCAGGACTGTCTCGTGTGGGAGGAATCCCACACTGGAGCAGGGGAATAGTGTGAGGAGTCCTCCTGCTGAGGAAAGAAGTAGAGACAATGTGTGATGAACTGACCACAGCTCACATCCCCCATCCCTCTGCACCTCTGTGGGAAGGAGCTAGAGGAAATGGTGAATGAAGTTGAGTCTGGGAAGAAGGGAGAGGTGGGGGGGAAATGTTTTAAGATTTAGTTTTTATTTTTTATTACTCTACTCTGATTTGATTGGTAGTAAATTAAATTATTTTCTCCAAGTTGAGTCAATTTTGCCTGTGGTGGTAATAAGTGAGTCATTTCTCTGTGTCCTTATTTTGATCCACAAGCCTTTCTTTATACTTTCCTCTGTCCAGCTGGAGGAGGGGAGTCATGGTACATGGGAGCTTTGGTGACCACCTGGCATGCAGTCAGGGTCAACTCACCACACCTCCATTGTTAGAATTAGCATAGTATATTTCATTTCAGCATCAAGTCTCCTTCCTTTTTTTTTTTTTTTTTTTTTAACCTAAGCAAAGTTCAAGTAACTTTATAGAAGATTTTGAAGGCTTCTAGAAAAAGCCTGGATTTGGATATTTTTAAATTTCATCACATACTATGTCCTTTGAATAAGCCCATTGAAAGATAGAATGTTAAGGTAATAATGTAATATATGAGACAGACATGTAGAAATGAATTAAAGAAAAAGCTTCAGAAATAACAGGCACACTTTCTCTTTCTGTTTCTATTTGTATACGTGTTATATTTTCACTCCTTGGGCACTTGAGAGTTTTCAACATCAATTGCCTAACTAACACTAGCTCTTTGGTGGTGTCAGTGAATATACTAATGCAAAGCAGGTTTGACCTACAATCAATCAATCTGATTGGCAAATCACATTTAAATAATCATTATTTGGATATCAATCATGAAATATTCATAAAGAAAAAGTAATGAGGAATAGTATTACTATTTAGAAAATCAACATTTATTTGCACCCCTTATTTGCTTTGTAGCCATGGAAATTATTCCAGTGCGTTCCTAAGTGTACTTGAATGGACTGGAGATAAGTTGCAAAAATAGAGCAGAATGTAATATTTGCTGCTGTAAGAAAACTATTGATATTGGTTAATAGACAGTCCCAAACCATGAAAACAAATCCCTAAGGATACTGAAGACAATTCTATTCTTGCTATATACAGATCGTGCTGTAAATTAGACATTAGAAAAAAGCTGTTAAAACAATGTTATATGAGTAATTCACTGTTAAAACACAAGGAGAAAGACAAAAAAGTCAATATACTCCAGTTAGGGAAAGAGAAATCTAAAACATACAGTGTTACCTTCAAGTGCTTTTAGACTTGAAAATAGAAAAGGTTTTGCTACTTGAATAGTGACATTTTAGAAGAGTATAGGTGAGAAAACCTAAATTTAAGATTGAGATTTTGAAGTATGTGAAAGTCATTAGATATACCTGCATGAGTCAGGAGTGAAAACTAATAATCATTTTGTCCTACTCAAATATTACTGTATTCCTACATAATGTTAAACTAAAAGCCAGTCTCATGTCATGGTGTTAATCTGCCAGTTGCAGACGATCATGAACTCTGATTCAGTATCAGCGGTACCACTAGTTTTCTAAGGGCTTGGTCAGTTGTGACCATAACAAACACAATGAGAAAGAATTCTCCTATGTTTGAGGTGCCAAATTCATTATAGACACTACTATAGCCTATTATTCTGATAGCGATAGCATTTACTGTATGTCCAATTCAATAATGAATCACCTTACAATAACAGTATTATTCTGAAAAGTGAACATTGTGATGAACTTTACTGGATCCTGTCATTACTGAGAGAAGCTGCGATGGTCCAGTTTCCCACTATGCCACTGGTAGTTACGGAAAGAACAGTCTCTGTCTTATATTCTTGTAGGATTCCACCTTATATTCATGGGTCTACCAAGCTGATAGGGAAATCAATATTATTCTTTGCCTTTGGTTTTTGTGTAATCATATTCTATATTTTCTTCTCTTTATTTCAGTAAAAATAGAGTATTACGGAAACTTGTAGTGTCACGTGTGGGTTGGGAAGCTAAATTAATATGATTTTATATTTCTTCATTAAAGAGGGTGTAGAAATATAAAGCATTAAATATTACATCACACTTGAAAGGCAGCCACTTATTTCTTTTAAATGTATACTGATGCTTTATGTCACACATAAACACTTAAAATGACTTTGCCAAGTGTTGAAAGGCATGCAAAAGTAACTGCTCAATGCTTGGAACTGATTAAAAAAATCTGGTAAATATAAGTTGAAATGTTTTATCAGACACACTAAGCACCAAAAAGCAAATTCAATGGACTCACCTCTGCCCCTAATAGTAATAAAGAAGAAAGAAGCCACTGTAGCTGTTCCCAGAATAATAAAAATTGCAAATGTATGTCCTTTAAGAAGCTTCTCATTTGGAACTGCAGTCGTTCATATGAATATATACTTGCAAGTAAACATGCACCAAATTTACTGAAATATTCTCTTTTACTCTGGACTCTGTTAAGGAAGGCATATATAACAAACACCATTTCCCTCCTTCTGCAGAGACCATAGCTTGGAGCAAAGTCAAAAAAGAAACCCAAACCCAGTTTTTTAATGCAGAAAGACAGTAGAACTGAATATTCTCGTCTCTACTTTTCAGAAAGTGAAAACAGATTTTGAGATAACTTCAGAAATTATAATAGTATTCGAGATACAGAGGGCAAGTGTTAGAAATACTTCCTGTTAGAGGCAAAAATGTATAGTGTACCAGGACAATAGACTCTCTGCAAAATTAGTCATCTCTGAAGTCCAAAGTCTTTAACTATGATTTCTACAATATGTTTATGTTTCTAATATTTTCTCTGTGTTGCATTTGTAGAAAGAAAGATATTTTTGAATATGATTTATCTGCCTTTTTTTTGTTTTGTGAAAAAAAGCTCATCTACACACCCACAGAAAAACTCAGAGAGAGATATTGATAGCTGGAGGATGAAAAATACTGTCCCATGCAGTAACACCACAGGAGCTGTCAGGACATCAGAGGCCCATCTCCACAAATCCAGAGGACCATAATAACATGTGAAAAAACAGGTGCAGGAAACCCAAATTATGGGCTGAGGAGAAGGGATATTCTGACCAGGGCCCATCCAGGGCTGTTCCAGGATAACCTCATTCCCAGTGTGCAGACATGAAACCCATCAATATAAGCCATCAGGGGTAACTCTCCAGAGCACCTGTTCAAAGAGGGTTACTGATCTCTGCTGTATGGGACATTACTGACCAGCTGCTACAGAGCTCCGTGTGCCTGTGTCTGCATGTGTGACTGAGAAGATCTGCACAAGCACCTGGAGTGGGGCAGTGGCTGTGAGAACCCTGAGGTGCATAGACCTACATACTTCTGGGGGAAGATTTCTCTTTTTTTTCATGGGCTTTTTTGGTGTTGGTTTTATTTTGTTTTGTTTTGAAGAGCTAGTTTAGTAGTAGTTTTTATCTGCCATTTAGATATTTCCACCACAGAAGTGGAAAAGTCTATTTATAAATTGGTTTGAGATTTAATGCAAATAAAAATTATCCAGTTCTGCTTCTGAGCTACCTGTGACAGAATAATTTACAGAAATCTTACAATTTGGAAAAAACTGAGCAGCTTAGATCTTACTGAAGAGAATACTGCACAGGTCACAACTGGTAGTTTGATTATCTACCTCATACTGTTCAGAGTGCCAACTCTTTGATAGTAATTTTTTCCTATGATGTTAGTACTACTCAAGTGATCTTCATAATAGCTTATCAGACCTGAAAACTTAATCATGAAAGAAGTTTCATAATACATGGCCACCACTGTGGCTTGCAAAGTATTTTTACGTAGTTGCCTTGGTTTAGGAATGATATTCCTCAATTTGGTGTTCCCGTCAAAACACCCCAGACCACACACCTCTCATGCACTTCCTACCCTCCTCCCCTTGCAGTGGGATGGAGAGGAGAACTGGAGTCACAAAAAGATGCAGTTCATGGGTTGAGATAAGAACAATTTACTAGAAACAGCAACAAAATAAGAAAATGAACACAAATAATAATAACAGAGATTACAAGACAGACAAACAATTCATACGTGATTGCTCACCATGCAGAACCCAACACTACCCCACTACTCACTCTGGCAGAATGAAAGAACCCAAGGGAATGGCCTGAAGTTGTGTCAGAGGAGGTTTAGGTTGGATGTTAGAAAAAGGTTCTTCACGCAGAACGTAGTGGGCAACTGGTACAGGCTCTCTAGAGAAGTGGTCACAGCACCAAGCCTGACATAAGAAGTGTTTGGATGATACTTTTGGGCACATGGTGTGACTCTTGGGAATGGTGCTCTGGAGAGCCAGGAGTTGGACTTGATGATCCTTATGGGTCCCTTCCAACTTGGCGTATTCTGTGATTCTGTAACTCTGTGAACTACATCTTGTTGCTCAGAGCCCTATGCAACCTGACCTTTAAAGTTTCTAGTGTTGAGACATCTACATATACCTCATATATGATATACATATATATATATACATGTAGCTGGTCAACCTGTTCCAGTATTTCACCACCCTCACTGTAAAATATTTCTTATATATATATAGTCCAAATATATCCTGGTTTATTTTAAAACCATTACCACTAGTCCTATAACAACAGGCCCTCATAAAATCTGTCCTCATCTTTCATATAGGCTCCCTTCAAGTACAGAAAGACTGCTGTTCAGTCTCTCTGTAACCTTCTGCAGGCTTAACAACCCCAACTCTTTCAGCCTTTCCTCATGGGAGAGGTGCTCTAACCCTTTGATCATCTTTGTGGTTCTCATCTGGACCTGCTACAACAGGTTCATGTCTTTCCTGTGCTGGGGACCCCAGAGCTGGAGGCATTACTCCAGGTTGGGGCTCATGAGAGTGGAGTAGAGGGGAAGAATCACCTCCTTCAACCTGCTGTCCATGTTGCTTTTGATGCATCCCAGGATATGATTGGCTTTCTGGGTTGCAGGCACACAATGCCAGCTTGAGTCCAGCTTTTCATCCAAGATTATCCCTAAGTCCTCAGCGGAGCTGCTCTCAATCTGTTCATCCTTCAGCCTGTATTTATGACTAGCCTCCAGAAGGATTTCTAGCCACTGATCACCATCTTTTCTACTGTGTCTGATCTTATACTACCTTCCACTCTTGCAAAGTCCTTCTGTCCTGTGTTCAAAATTTGGAGCTCCGTAAGTAACCAACTGTTAACACGACTCCACACAGACACTTAAATGTCACCATTATCAAAATCATTATTAGCATTAACATGATCACATTTAATAATGGTGTTCTATTTAAAATACATCAGTAAAAGGGCAGTAAATCATCTACAGAAGCATGAAATACAAAGTGCCTTTTGGAAAAAGCTTAGTAATATCTTTTAAGAGATCCAGCCCTGGCAGAGACAATCGGGGATTATGTGTTCTAAGCACAGCATGTCTCTGAGTTTAGCTGTCCTTATCAGTGATTTCAGGAAACAATACTTGCCTTTTACTCCATAGGCACAGATCTCATACGAAATCATTCATTAGTCACTGGAAAGTGATTTGACATTCATGAAGTAAAAGTATGAAGTGATTAAGGTAAAAAAACCCTTGGTCGTGAGTGTAGTTAAACAGTGCAGAATATAGAAGAAGCTTTTCCCTTGTTTTGGCGTACCTTAAATTCTTCCAAGTGGTTTAAATATACATTTACAAAATGCAGTTCTCACTCTGTCTCATTTCTAAGCAGTGCTGCTTTATGTGCTTGCCCAGTTGACTTGGGAGGACAGCAGGGCAATGTCACAGCAAAACCTTTCAATGTTTTGGTCTGGTAGAAAACAATTGTAAGTGATGCTGTATCAGGTGAAGAGAGAAGCCAAAGGAAACTGAGTTTTCTCTGTCTTTAGAGGGATGCAGTACTCTGAATCAGATTAGAATCATGACTTCAGTGCAGAAATTGACATGTGGAGGCGTAAGAAAGGTTGGGATGGTACTGCAGTGAGAACCCTCAGAAGCCAGATGTCAAAGTGAAAAGATCAGCATTCACAGTTGCACAGCTTTCTGATCTTTGCAAATTAGTAATTTACAAATATAGGTCAGACTTGTAAAAGAAAGAGCATTCTCCTTCCTTCTGGGTCAATCTCGTAGAAAGAAGAGTTTAAGCATAAAGCTGTTCTGTTTGTTAAGCCATGTATTATTTATCAGTAATAAATTAGGAATTTTAAACTCAGCTACATTTACAACGCTTCAGTACCAGTCACACTTAACACATGTATCTGGAGAAAATTATATTTATAAAATCAGTTTTAATAATGTTGCTGCAAGAGTAAGGACAGGATGTAACAACTGAAATGAATTAAAAATGCTCATGTATTATTAATACTGAATATATAATGCCTATCAAGAAAGGAACTGCAATAGTTTAGTAAGATACTATTCTATGGATATTGATGTGTCAATAAATCTCAAGTGATTGGTATATTCATTCATACCTCATGAAAGATTTACTGCTGTTTAATTCCAAGCAATACGAGACACCTATCTGGAAAAAGAGGCAAAACTTTTAATAATATCTTCTCATTTGTTTATTTTTATTATAATATATACAGTAATACTTTTGTAGGAAAGGGTTTGTTGCTCAGACTGAAATGTTGTTCATAGTTTATTAAAGATTTATTGCTGTTTCATCCCAGGGGAACACTTGTATGATATGCACTGTAGAATTCTAAAGAGTGTGAAATAACAACAAAGAGTAACCCCATTCATTAACATGTGTGCGATTTTATAGTATGACATTAACAATGGGAAATGGCATTTATCCACTGAAAATGGGATAAATGCTTTTCATATTTTATTAAATTTTCTGGGGCATTTCATTGCTAAGCATTGTTTAGCCTGGCACTACTGACTGAAGATGCATTATGCCTATTTATTCTGGATAGAGTACCAAAGCAGCAGGGTGGTTAATGCCATACAAGAAAATCTGATTTGCCTGTAGTCCTCTAACATGACTGCATGGATGACGTTCATAGGAAAATTGTGAGTATGCAAGAGAAGAAAGGGTAAAACTAGGAAAGAGATCTAAGTTAATTCGATTAATTTTGTGAAAATTTTCAAATGCTGAACTGCAACTGAAAGACAAGATTTTGATACAAATTTCTATTAGTTCACCAATAGAAATGAAGGTGTCCAAATCTGCAGCTTGTGTTTATGGGCTTTCAGGATGCAGTAGTGTGACACAAAGCTTTTTCTGGATTCTGAAAAGAAAGGCTGTGATTGGTACAGCTGTGAAATGAAAGGCTCTTATACTGAAATGTGCTTTTCATAGTTTATTATGTATAACAGGTAGTTTTGTAAATATATGCAAACTGAGCATAAAATGCTGGCATTCTGCTGTGGTTATATTTTAAATCTACTTTTTGTTAAGTTTTTAAACACAAAAAAAATATCTATACCAGATATAAGTTAGGAAAATATCAGACTACTGGTGTTTCACTGCATATTTTATTAAATATGCCACATAAACTACTTTCCTGCTTGCTGTTGCCTTATTTGAATGTCTGCCTACACAAAAGGGTATGCAGTATTGCTGTATGTGTAAGATCCAAAGGAAGAATTAATATATCCCTAGATACCTTTTTGACTGTGAGAAAACTTAGTGTCCTTCAATGACAACAAATAATGTTTGCCCTTCACTTTCTTTTCATACCCATTTTAGCTATGAACCTTTGGAA
Source organism: Platyrinchus mystaceus (assembly GCA_035041135.1). Lineage (NCBI taxonomy): Eukaryota > Metazoa > Chordata > Aves > Passeriformes > Tyrannidae > Platyrinchus > Platyrinchus mystaceus. Next base: position 59,438,179 of record JAWWLV010000001.1, on the reverse strand, counting down.
GTTTATGCAGATTTAATGCTTCTTCTCAGCTATCATGTATTAATTTCCAAAACAGTTAGCAATTCAGTCTTCTAGCAGATCTTAGTATATTCTGAAGACACAAGCTTAAAAAAAAAAAAAAAGAATTTTAAACATCAAAAGTTAAGACTGAAAAAAGCAATTTTACACAGTTTAACAGTCTATAAAAATATGACTAAGCAGATATCGTAAATCACTAGTAGAAAACTGAAACTTTTTAGAACATAATGTAACTAGTCTAAAAAGTACTGCAGATACAACTCCTAGCAAATCTTTCAAAACAACCTCAATTAATCTTAATTTTTACTGTAACATTTATCAGAATTAACGCACGAAAGATTATATATGTGAGCTATTTATATGATAATGAAATTGTATAAAATCTGCACTGTGCACGAATCAAGCATTTATATTTGGTTCTTTTCTTACTGTGTTTATTTTGCAATATCGTAATTTATTTTCATATGCCATATTTATGAATTAGGAAAAGCAATCTATAGAAGTTTTTATCCATAAAAAGGTCCATAACATTAAGGCTTTTATAGTTCCCAGTGTAACCACACACCAGCTGTGTCAGTTTAGATAAGTTATAATCTACTTTGCACCTTTTTATTTTCATCTGTAAAATGGGGGTTTTACTTTTGTCCCTGTCTATTGCATCTGAGAAATATTATGAGGATAAAAGATTCATAATGGCTTTATAATTTTCAGATATTTTGTCAACGACTATATATATGTAGGATTAGATAGGTAAAGCACTATTTTATATATCTTATTTTTCACTTTAAAATGTTGCATATGTTATCCTAGGTGAAAACACCTCTATTTTAAGATAATGTCCAGAACAAACTCCATATTCATTAACTAGGCAGTTGGTAAACCCTGCTGGTGAGAAATTAGACAATCAGAAACTTCCCTAATGTTGTTAATTTTAACGTTATTATTATTCTGCTGCTGTTTTCTTCATGAGAAAAAGAAAAAAAACACAAACAAAAACCACAACAAACTGAAGACTTAATTATCTTGGATAGTGCCAGTTATCAGGTAGTACCCCCAAGTATAGAAGAATGGATTCTTTGTCCCTCTTTTTCCTGCTTTGTTTTTGTTGCTTAATTCTCCGTATCATGCTTGCAAAGTCATGCAGAAAATGGCTAGTGAAAGAGATGAGGTAAAAAAACCAGGCGAAATATCAGACCTTTTTACCTTTCTACTGACTAGCAAAGAATGACCTCCATACTGTCATCATACTAACACCAATGTGGAGAACATTTCAAGTGGCAAAGAATTTTAAAAAAAAGAGCTCTTTTTTTCCTCTCGTACATATGTTTAAAAAAATTATCTCAGTTGTTCTCTCAACAAATCACCTTCTTTTTCCCCTGTGCTCTTCTCCAAATTCCTAGTCATAACAATGTCAGAAGCAGTTTCTATACTACTCCTTCCAAAATAGAAGAATGAACAGAGTGGAAATATTTAAATACACTGTTGCTGTTTGGCTCTTTCTCCATCATATCCGAATGCTTATATGTTTTTTGTAGAATTCCATTGCAAAAAATACTGGTTAATCAAATTGGTCATACTATTGCTACACAAATGCATTTGATCCCAGCAATCTGCAATAAAACACAATAATTTCTTTACAACTGAATTTATAAGGACAGTTGTCAAGTGCTAGCAAAAATCCCAGAACCACTGAAGAAATTAAAAGAAAAAAAAAAGATTTCATGGGATTAAATAGTTGCAAATAAGTAGTTAATTTTTAACAGTCATGTTTTTTAGCCTTGGAATGAAGTATCAAGTGAAGTAGAAATTCTTTACTTTTGAAGTGGAGCTAATGTCTCTGAAACATACATTAGTTAGTGCATTAGTTAAGCACCTATTAAACTGCGAGTGTTCCTTGCTTCTTCAAGAACTTGTACATTCAATGATATTAGATTTTTTTTTTCCTGATTTCTAATTAAAATTTGCCTAACTAATACTATTTGCTCACGCAAGGGCATTGTGTTAGAAAGGAGGTAATTTTTTTGCAAAAAATTAATAACTGTTTTTTAATTATTTTAATTATTACTAAAATTATTTGAAAATGCTAATAATTGTATCAGAATAAAGAGATGGAACTTTGTTTCCTTGGGACAGGCTGCAATTCTTCATGGTGGCAACAGAGATTTCTTTGCAAATCATGCATTACATGCATACATTCCTTATTAAAAATATTATTAGGAGAATTATTCCCTAGATATTTTTGGTTTCACTGCCAAAAGGCACTTACTGACAAAAACATCCCACATCCTAATATAAAGAAGATGATTTCTTTTGGGGTACAGGCAGACAAAGTAACCTATGACTATTGGAATAGTATTGGACTACTCAGTACAAGGTTTATTCTTAGTGCTTAACCAAATTTTTTAGTTTTGTTAATTATTGATTACTGCACAAAATCTAATTTGCCATAGATGAAAAATATAAAATTTAGAGGGCACAAATCCTTTATTTCAGATACTTAAGTTGTTTACAGTCTTAAAACTTTAAATCTTATAATCCTTCTCACACAATTTTTAATAGAGGAAAATTACTACCTCTAATAACATTCAGAAATATGATATTGAATTTTCAAAGTATTTGTATTGTGATAAGTCTTTTCGCTCTACCAACCTTCAAAATTTTGTTTGTCAAGATCACGCGTTTGAGACAAGTATTTTGTATGTTTATCCTGGTCTAAAATTTTCAGCTATGTGAATATCTTAAATTAGAGTAGAGATGAGCATAATATTCTTACTTTAGGCAGCATCCTGATACACAAGTGACTACATAATCTAAAACACTGAAATTTAAGAATTTGTCTTTTCACTAGCACTTGGCAATGGAGTATCCTCATAAATAAAATCATAAAACACACTCAATAAAATTACATATATATATAGCTTTATATATTATATGTAATGTATATTCTGTTTAAGCTTTTGATTGGTTTTCTTCTTAGTATTTGTGTGAAACTCATGTCAAATGAATGAAGATAATGTAAAAATATATAATTTGGTGTCTGCAATAGGTTATCAAAGTCATAGTCACCATTGTGTTTCAGACATTCTCATTCCAATGAAAATATGTTTACAAAAAATATACATAGCTTATTCTAATACCATACTGAATTGAAGGCTTATGACTTGACATCTTGCTGAATTCACTGTATCATAAAACCATTTTTATATTCATGTCTTCTATGAAGATGATTTTGAAAGTTATTTAAATTTCTGTTGTCCCTTCTAAGACACTTTGGACAGGTTGTTTCTAAGTACCTGTTTTAATCCATTATATTTAATAAAATTTTTCCAGTTTTATATTGGTGCTAGGCTTCAGCCTGGTATTGGTTTTGTCTTTTTTTAAAGTATTGACTTATTCCTTGATCCCCGACACATCACAGGTCAAGTCTACCAGAAACTGATAGTAAGAATAAAGAAAATGCTTTCCTCCAAATTTTGCAAATGTAAGCCTGACATTCTTCAAGTATTGCTCTTGAATTAAATAGACCTACACGTAATGTGAAAGATTTGTAGACTACAAGCTTAGAATTTTACAGAATTAAACAAGCACAATCCAAAATCGTCTTATGCTACTAGCATAACTGGACTATCAGCTTCTGTGTTTTGAGCTCTCATTGAGACTATTTCATTGGGTTTTGTCAATACCAAGAAATAGTGAACGGTGTTCCTGGGAGACTGAAAATCTGAATATTTATGAATATGGGAACAATTAGTAAGATAAAAGCATCTCTTTGCTGATCATAGAGTGCTCTCTTTGGGTAAAATAATAAAACAAAATAATGTTGCAACATAAAAAAGTCAGAGCTTGCTGAAGGTCAGCAATTGGGCTGCAGGCATTGAATTTCATGGTCACATCTGTCCACAGGGCAGACCACTTCCAAACAGAATTACAAAAGGCAGATACATTGCCGTGGGGCATATGTATAATAATACCACACATATTCACTGATATTAATTAATGTTTCCAGAGTTCTTTAAGAGTGAAATATTAATCAATTTTATGTAATAATGGCATGATATCCTAATATTCATGGGAATCTACAGATAAATATTTGAATCTTGGTCAGAAAATTTATTCTAAAATTACAAGTTAAAAATGTCCATGACTTATCTGTCCCACTTACCTTCACCCTCGTGAAAAAAAGAAACTGTTCTAATTTTGCTCTAATATTTTCATAGGCCAAGCAACCATAGCTGGGCTGTTGTACATATTAAATTTTAAATTTTCATTCCCACTCTAGTACATAATGAATACACAGAGCTGTACCAAAGTGGGTGTCACTCTCCTTTTGCTGGTGGGTGTCACTTCTCTTTTTACTCTTTTTATAGACAAAGACTTTCCCAAAAATAGTGCATTATTGGTATTTTAAAGAGCTACATTTTGGACCCCATTTTGTTTTACTTTTACTATTATGTATAGAAAATTCTGTGGAGTTCATGGTTATTTCCAGTGAGTGCAGTTTGTCTTTTTGTTGAGCACACACTATTATCTAGGAATTTTCTTTTTTCTTTTTTCTTTTTTTTTTTTTTAATCTGTTCCTGCTCATTCTGTTATTGTTATTATAACATTAGATACTGCAAAATTGTTTTGGAGTTTATATTCATCCAGGAAACTTCTGGATATACCTACAGACTGGGGAATGAGATGTTGGAAAGCAATGCCACAGAAAGGGACCTGGAGGTCCTGGTCTGTGGCAAGTTAAATCTGAGTCAGCAGTGCCCTGGCAGCCAGGAGGGCCAACTGTGTCCTGCGGGTATCAGACAAAGCATCACCAGCCAGTCTAGGGAGGGGATTGTCCCACTCTGTACTGGTGCTGCCTCACCTTGAATATTGTGTGCAGTTTTGGGCACCACAATATAAGAAAGATATTAAGCTCTTAGAGAGTGTCCAAAGGAGGGCAACAAAGATGGTGAAAGGCCTTGAGGGGAAGCTGTATGAGGAGAGGTTGAGGTCACTTGTTCTGATCATCCTGCAGAAGAGGAGATTGAGGGGACATCTCATTGTAGTCTACAACTTCCTTATGAGGGGAAGAAGAGGGTCAGGCACTGATCTCTTCTCTCTGCTGACCAGTGACAGACCCAAGGGAATGGTCTGAAATTGTGTCAGAGTAGATTTTGGTTGGCTATTAGAAAGAGATTCTTCACCCAGAGGATGGCTGGGTGCTCGAACAGTCTCCCCAGGTAAGTGGTCACAGAACCAAGCCTGACAGAGTTTAAGGAGAGTTTAGACAATACTCTCGGGCATGTGGTGTGACTCTTTGGGATGGTCCTGTGCAGGGCTAAGTGTTGGACTTGTTAATTCTTGTAGGTCTCTTCTGACTCAGCATATTCTGTAATTCTGTGAAGTTGAGTACATGTAAAAACTCTTCTCAGATCATTTGCCTTCGTCTCCTGCCTCCTGAAACAATGGATACACGTAGGTGAGAGTTTGCTCTGCATTCTGTTGATTATCGCAGTTTCTGGATTCTATGTCGGAACTTGTCCTGGACAATGTATTATTAACTGTTCCGTGGAGAATTATAGTGCCAGCCAATACGGTAACCAAGTATGTCTCAGACAATAATGCATTTATTTTCACAGTATGCCTGTAAAATATTTGTCTGCATTACCCCATCTTAACAATGGGTAGTTGAAGCAGAGAAAGGCAAAAGGTTTCTAATTTGGGGGTCCTTAATTGGGTTGTTGACAACACATTTTTTTTTAATCTTTCATAGAATAATAGATTCATAGACTATCCTGAGTTGGAAGGGGCCTACAAGGACCATTGAAGTCCAACTCCTAGCCCAGCACAGGACCATCCCCTAGGGTCACCATGTGCCCAAGAGTATTGTCCAAACACTTCTTGAACTCTGTCAGGTTTGCTGCTGTGACCACTTCCCTGGGGAGACTGTTCTAGTGCCTAAGTGGATTAAAAATCTTTTCCTAATATCCAACATAAATCTCCCCTGAAACATCTTCATGCCATTCCCTGAGATTGTGTCACTGGTCAGAAGGGAGAAGAGATCAGTGCCTGCCCCTCCGCTTCCCCTCAGTACTTTACTACAGTTCAGCTTGTTGTGTTCTAAGTACCCCAGTTGTGGACTTCAGTTTTTGTTACATGAACTCAGCAAACATCACTTTTGCAAATCATGCCCTGCTGGTTCCCCTGGTAACATGTGAACTGTAAGGTAATATTGCTGGGGGTTTTTTCTATGTAATTGCTTGATTTGGTCCTTGTGGAAGAAGAGTAAACATAGCAATAGGAAAAAAAAAGTTAACATGAACAAACAACATAATTTAAAAGCTTTCTGAACAAATGTTTTCTTCCATTTCCATTCTGCCTGTTGTGTTGATGGATTATTCTTTTTATCAGAAAGCAAAATGTTCCATTATAAGCCATTAGAATTATTTTATAAATACACTGAGAAAACAGTTGATATGCTAAATTCATCAGTCATAAATGCATACCCAACCAGCCAGAAATACAACAAAACTAAATAGAAAAGGTGATAAATAGCTAAGAAGTTCTCAATCATAACTTCTCTGTAATTCTTCTTTTAGTCTTTTTCTGTATTGATGTTATTAGAGCTGCTTTTGCCAAACCAGGCATATTATTATTTCTCTTTCTCTCTCTCTCTCTTTTTTTTTTTATTCTTAATTTAATTTGTATCTCATTTATGCCCAGCAAGATAGAATTGTCCTGTATACCTACTGATACTAATTAGAAAATTCTGACAAATTTTTTCAGTCAAGCTTTCACTTCACTTTCTGGCCATTCCATTCACAGTTCTTACAATTCCCTGTATGTTCTCTGTGCTGTTGAACAGAACCCTGATGCCCATTCAGTGGACGAGGCAGAGGAGAAAAGAGGGTTCAGAGGAGGAGGAGAAATGGACATTCCAGAATTTTTATAGAATGGACAGTTCTGGTAGGAATGTTTGACTTCTGTTGTTTATCTTTTTTTCTCTGCTCAGTTTTCTTGAAGAGGTGACTCATGAGCAAAAGTGAGCATTAGTATTTTACTCTTCTCATAATCAAACTGCAAAAAAAAAAATGTGCATAATCTCCTACATAAGAGAATCCATGCTCCATAGAGGATAAGTGTGATAACTTGCAACTTCAAGCAAAAATGTTTGAGAAGTTGACATAAACAATGTACAAGAAATATAAGAACTTCCTTTTCCAGGCAAAGATGGAACTTCATGGTCAGGAGGAGTTGTGTTTTTAAGAACATTATGAAACCTTTAATTCTGAAACATTCACTTAGAATGAAAAGAGAATTGTTATCTCTTTTTCACCGCTAGTCGTGTCCTAGTTTGTCCAAGGAGTTTCAATTCGGTATACAACGATTAAGAGATTACACAAAACCCAGCAACAACATCAAGTCACTGTCATCCAGATGTGTACATGTGGCTTCTCGGATATTCTCTATGCATATTCTCTTTCCTTAGGAGCATAATATTTCTCGGGAAGATCATCTCTGTTGTCCACTAGTTGGTGTAAGATTTTAGTGAACAGAGACCACAAGGCAGTGTACCCTAGATTTTAGGTTCCACAACAAAATGTTTAATTCGATGAGGCAGAAAGGAGACCTTATTTCCTTACAGTAATGATTGCATCAGCTGCTATGTCCCACAGCTACTTATAGAACCCGTTAAGTTCTGAACATAGAACTTCTTTACCTTTTGGAAGATTTAAAAGACAGAGGCTTTCTGCCTCATCTCAGCAAACAGGCAAATCAGTAGATAGAACAGCAACAGCCTGGGACAGATTATCCCAGTTACAGCTGAAGCATCTGGTAGTCTGCATATCATGTGAAAGGATCACTTATGAGAAGTGCATGCCACTGAAAATCATATAGTATTCTTGACATGTTCATTTAACTATGTCATTGCAGTATTTTAAGGAGAAAGTAAGTAATTTGAAAGTCTGCCTTTCTGTGATCTTCATCAACAATGTAGGAAAGAGACTTATAAGTCTTGTCTGACACTTATATGATAAATGAGTGGCTCAAGCATTAATATATTTATAAATAATTTTGTTTTAGTGTTGCCAGTTGATATATGCAAAACTACTTTAAACTACAATTCCATGTTTTTTTCATTGGATCTCCTAGAATTTCTTCCTTTTTTTTAACTGTATGTCAAAAGATCAATACATTTAAATAAAATATTCTGCACATGCTGCCTCTTTCTATTACACTGAGCAATACATTAAAGTTACTATGAGTTGCTGATCCATCCTGTAGGAGAACAAATTCTTCCCTAAACAATATGATTATTTTTTTCTTATTTATGATCCAAACAATCTGTCAGTTTGAAAACTATGGAGCTAAGTCAGCAATAAAATGATAAAAATGTATATTTACTTCTATATCTTTTTAACAAGGCCATAACACTGTTAAATGCTTTAAAGCTGTTTTGCTTTTGGTGTAAGACCCACTGATTTTAGAAAAAGAATAATTAAGTTATACATATTGTAGATCAGCTCATAAATATTTAACACGGAGAATAAAAAGGAAAGGTAATAATTTTTTGTAAGCTTTTCAGTTATTAATTTTAAATTGGTTAGAGTCAAGGACTGAGCATGTAAGTAAGAGTAGTAAAGAGAAAGGGAAGGAAGGATATAAAGGTTTATGAAGATATGTAGAAAAAATGTTATGGAGAGAAAATACAAAAGAGCACATGGAGGACAAGAACACAGTGATTTTAGGATAAAGGGAATTTCCTGCTGACTGAGAACAGTAAGCTCTCCTATAGGACTCCTCTACAGATAATGAATGTTTCATTCCATTTAGTAAATTTCTTTTAATGAAGACAATGTTGACACCTCAATTGTTTTCATTTAAGATGTTAATTTTTTCCTTTTCTTTCCTGAATCTGAAGATCCTTTGCTGTGTATAATCACCTGCCATATGAGACATGCAAACTCTGAAGCCAATTCAGTACTTTTCTTTAGCAGAAAAAGTTGCAAACTAAACTGATACAGAACAGTTATGGTGCTCAAACTGGGCTCTTTTAGGACCACTGAGAGCCTGAGTGAAGGTTAACAGATATGAGTTGACAACTATATCATAAAATATTTCAGAAACACATTTAATTCATAATTAAATATAAACAAGAGCATGAAATAAAATATCTTGTGAATACATATATTTTTCCTACATTCAAATATATTTAAAGGTGTTCTGAAAAGGAAATATACATTCTACTTTTAACCAGCACCCTGCTTTTCTGACTGATATAGAGGAAAAACAGAACAAAACAAAAAAAATCCCAGTAATTTGTCTGGAAAGAAGAATGTTAGTCATGGATTAAGAAGGAAAGATATGACTCACGTATGGCATATTTCTTTAGGTTATTTTTATAACTGTTTTAGGATTCCTAACCCTTCAGGTTAATGGGAAAGGAATTAAAAAATCTGTAGATTTTATTTGTAGTAGATTATTCACAGGATGTGCTCAGTGATACACAGTCATGTCTTGCTCCCAAGAAACAGAACACCTTGAATAAGTTTCCTGTCAGTGTGACCTATTACACTTCTCTATGACATTAACTGTCTGAAAACAATGATGATTTTCTATGTGAGAGATATTTATATAGCTGAAGATGGTATTTAGAAACTTTGAATATTTGCCTGAGGGTAGATTTCATATTAAGATAAACATACAGATAGAGCAAACTACATAGTTTTATTCCTCAGTAAATAAATGTGTATTTCCATAAAGTCAAGGGCACTGAATCATTGGGTCTATGGCCTGCAGGTCATAGGCAGACTGGAGCTCTGAGACTGAAGTCTGGGTGCCAGTGTTACACAGTTATGGAAAAAGTTATTGTTAGTCTAGTCAAGTCCTTTGGCTCTGCCTGTGAGCAACACCATGGAAAACTGCTGCAGACCACCTAGGGGTGATCTATCCCTTCAAAGTTATTCCTACTGCATACTGTAGTTAAGTCTAACTCATGATCTCAAGCATGAGGATTTTCCCCCTTCCCCCCCTCCCCCCCAAGCTGCTTGTATCTGTGTATTTTAATACCAGGATGGACTATTGGGATCATCTAGTCTGGAATTTTTCCTAAACCAAAAGACCTGCATCTGTCAAACCATGGTTACTTTGAGTGAAATGAAAATGTTTAGAAACGTTCAACTTTGAAATGTTAGATGAAATGGAGATTGTACAGTCTGCTCTTTTTACTATAATACTGCATGATAATTTTAATGTAATCATTGCTAATGTCAGTGTTCAGTTGTTGACTGATTGTGTTTCTTACCTGGTGAGTGGAAAAGTCTTCTGTTAGCAGGACTATCTTCTTTCTTTCCAGGCATTTTTGATTTGTGAACAAGTAACCTCTTATATTCCCCTTAAAAAACCTGAGAAGACCAACTTTCCAGATTCCTTCACAGTGATGCAGACCTTCTGTAAATATCATTAAACTGATGCATCAACTTCTAGAATGGTTGAACAGTTTGTGAAAAAAAAACAACAACAACAAAAAAAAAAAAAAACAGAACAAAACAATCATTTAATTTTTGCATATTTTGCATATGTACTTCTTGGCAAGTAACATTGTAAAGGGAATGTATGTATCCTGTCAACTAATGAACTTGTTTAAACATAAGATTAATTTTAAATACAATTCTTTAACATGTATAACTGAGAAAAAAACTCTACCAGTCAGATCATTCATGGTAGAAGCTGGTACGTTCTCCTTACTTCCTTGGTACAGGGCGTTGTACACTACCCCAGGATCATTTCCACCCGGTTTCTATATTTGCACAGAATTCCTGAAACTTTATGGCTCCATGGTGTTTAATGATTAACCAAATCAGACACTTACAAATCACATGTGCGTCACTGAATCACTAGACTCTGTCCTCGCACAACATAAACTGTGTAAACTTAATTTATCATGCAGAGAAAGTGCAAGTCTGTGAGCGCTGCTGACAGAATGGTAATATGTTCAAATGCAGTCATTCTCTAATCAAACAGTGAAGAAACCCTGGGGAAAAAATTAGATTGAACATTTTCCATTTCAAACTGGTTTTATACATTTGTCTCACATAATACCACATGAGGATGGGAACCCTTGGAATTTATTATTATTTCAAACACTATTACAAATGTTTTAAAAAGCCAGAAATGTGATGGCTGTATATAGTATGAAAATGACCCTTTCTTCATTTTATGCCTAAATTTCTAATTGTCACTTTTCAGTCACAACAAATTAAAACTGCTGAATCCACTCCTGATTCATGGACTTCATCATTTATCTTTTACCATTTACACTTACGGAGAAAAAGAATCTGTGTCCTCTCAAACACATCATTAAACACTGGGCTTTCTCTTTTCTTTCTTCTTTTCTTGTGAGTCTTCTCTCTCTCTCTTACACATTTGAGTAAACATTTACCCTTTGCATAGTTACACTTAAACATGGTCTTAAACTTTTTTTGGCTATTTAACTTCAAAAAAATCTTCCAGATCTCTTTTGAGAGAAGGGTGATGTCTTGCAGCAGACAGAAACTGAAACCAGGCCTGAAAGAATTTTGAAATCTTTTTTACAATGAAGTACTAATGGCAATCTGAGTGAAACTTATTCATGAAACAATGAGTGAATTGTCAGTCCTACTCTTTCAGGAAGTTAGAAACGGAGAATACATTCACTTTTCATGTTTGATAAAGGAAAAATCATGCTTCTATTGTTAAGTCTATGGAAGAATAAAAAAACCTTCTTTGCTCTCAAAAAGCATGATTCTATTCTCCTCACTTTATACCAAGTTGTATTCAAGCTTTGAACAGTCTCCTTTTCAGTGGATCAGGAGTAAATCATATTTGGAAAGCCCACAATAACTTCCAGTAGTTATGCTATGAGTATGGAATATAATGGAAATGGAAATTTAATAGCAGAAGACTCCATGAAGTTCAGTTGTCATTGAAGTTCTCCTATGGAGAATGGAAAACAGTGGTGGGATACTAGAAACATGTATCAGTTTAATGTTTCACCACAGTGAACACTAAAAGGTTAAGGAGTCAAGAAACAATGGTGATGTGATGCAACAGGAATACTGAGAGATATCTTCTGCTTTTTTATTAGCAACTGTTATCCAAACTCTCTATTTTCATTTTGTCTATAAAGCATACATCTGTCAATGGCAACACAGCTTAATCTTTATTGTGTTACTTAACAACAAAGTCTCATTAAAAATAAACTCATGTTCTTAAAAGCGGTGGTATGTTTTACCCTCACTTTTTGTATAGGTTAAGTATTAAAAATCTAGGACTGATTTATAATGTATCCAGGAGTACCATTGTGATTTAGAATAATTTCATTCTTCTCTACATCACTGCAGTACTTGCAGTACACTTTCTATTATTTTTAATCAATGTAATTTTTTTTTATCCTAGCCTGGAGACTTCTCAGCATGGTTCATATAATACTGGTGGCTGAAGATTTGTTTTGGTTTGGTTTTGCCTCTGAAATTACAATTAATTTCATTAATAGTAAAAGCTGTAAAGATATTCTGGAGGCTAGTTACTCAGGATGCTAGAAAGTATGCTGTTTAGTTATATCATTATTATTAGTAGTAGTACTAAACACATCCTTGTGGCCTGGTGTCACTGTCTATAAGCTGGCAATATTTCATGATAGGTTTGGGATCAGCCAGAACTTCTAAGAACTAAGTATTGTTGTCAGATGAAAGACGTTTTTAAAATGTGGAATGTTCTGAAAACGCAGAACACATAGAATTATTCAATTCTGTTCCTTTCTAATGTTTTCCAAGAAGATTCAGAAGTAATTAAGAAAAAAAGGGTCTCATCTTATATTGCTCTGTTGTTCAAGTTACTGTAAAATTTTCTTGGAAATTGAGAATTATCTCAGGTAACTCTAAAACCACAGTATCTGTTTAACAATATCATCTAGTACACTACAACAAATTAAGTAAAAAAAAGTAATGAAAGATATACAGAAATGCTGCCATTAAGAGGAAACCTGTAGATTATAAGAACGATCCACAATTTCTGCGACATGAGAGATAAAGCATTGCTTCTTTTTATAAGTTTTCTTTCAGTTTCTGTATCAGGACTAAATCTAGATGTGAATATTTATTGCAAAACTTTCAATAGAGGTAAAAATCATACCAAAATGTCTCTCTCTTTTTTTTTTTTTCAAAAAGAATTCTGTCATCTGTTTAAAAAAAAAAAAAATCTGTTTGATAAGTTTCGTTTATGCAGAAATTAAATTAACTAGTAGAGCACAGTTGGAACTGTTCAGGTTTCTTTCCTGTCAATTACCTTTTATTATGGATGTTTTTCATTAAAATCTCTGAGAAGTAAAAACAAAATGAAAATAAAATAAAAAACATGAGGTCCATTCCTTGAATCAATCGCAATGAAACAAATAAAGTTAAGTCACCAGTAAACTAGGATATGAGTTGAATCTTATCTTATCTTATCCCAGCTTCTGACTACAATATTAACACATAGAAAAATATTGTATTCCCAATGTATTTTATAATTATTTACAGGGCACTTCCAGTCTATTAGAATGGCTTTAAAAGAATTGAGAAAAACTGTTATTCTCCTCTGAGAAATCTGCAAATGAATTTGACAATGGATGACTGAGGAAAGTGTGAATGAAATGGAATTCAAGACAGTGACTGAGATGATGTTTTATTAATTACTTTAACCTTCCTTTTCTCAAAAGTACTGTCTTTCCTGCTTTTTTACCGTTGTTAAATTCAACAGGAAGGAAGAGTCAACAGGGTTCAGTGCATTCTGTAGAAATAAATGTGGAAAGGGATAGCTAAGTGAGAAGAGATGAGGTAAAGTCATAAATTTATAGTTATTATGCAGGAGGATACAGAGAAAAATGCAAGTGGAGACAATAAAAATGGAATTAACTGGTTGAATTGCCTGAAGCAGCAAAGAAGCATGAGGAAAAACATGAGACCCTATATGAGGTAGGGGAGACTGTGTAAAACATGGTTTACAAAAACCATACAGGATCTTAAATTTCTTGCAAAGTTTAAGTTGAGGCAGTGAAAATACTCAATGTGAATATCCATTGCCTTTCAAGGGAACAGACAGAAGAAGAATACTACTAAATCATCTTTCAGATAACTAACCACTATTGCAGTTGTTCAGTAATTGACATTTTGCTGTTTGGATAAACTTCTGTGAAGAGGGAAAAAATCAGCTTCATAAGACAGCCTGAGCACTTAGTATTTGCATCGGTTCAAAACATGCAGAATGGACGTGCTTCAGGCTTAGACACAGGTTAGAAGTGTGCATAAAACATAATATATCATGGCATACATACATTCATATATAATGTGACTTTGCAGCAGTATTTTCTTTGTATATTATACCTCCAACACTCCTGATTGTCACTTTGAGATTGTGCTTAAATCTGTCCATTATGTTTACATATAATAGGATTTACTCATTATATATTTCTGGCATCAAAAGCACCTAATACAAGTGAAAATGCCTGAGTCTGAGAATGAAGAGTCTCTGAAGGAAAAGTTTATGCTGCAAAGTCTCAATTTCTTTAAATCTCTCTCATATTTTGGTAATTTACCTGACATTTAAGGGTGTACTTCTAGTCCTGCGTGTGCTTAAATGCTTTCTTAAATGAGGATCTAAAAACATAAATATCATCCAATACCCATGACTATGCAAAAGCTGTTTCTTTGATTTTTCTTTTTTAAACTTATTTTTCTGTGCTTCACAAACATAACCTCTCCCTTATGTTCCATTGTAGCAATTCCCTTGACTACAGCCACATTTTCTACTTTTCATGAGAGAAATCAGAAAGATACTAGTCTCTTATTCTACCTATTACACCATCCTATTTTGCTTACAATTAATATAATTTAAATTTAACATCACATCCATAATTCCCCACCCTAACAGATGGTCCCCAAAGCTAACAGATGTCATCTTATTTATTCATTATTTGATATAATATTTGTGACATAACCATTAGCTTCTGTGGAAATAATTTTGATGTCAAATCCGAAGAATAAAGATTTAAAAAAGGAAGAAGAAAAAAAAAAAAACACACACACACAAAAACAGTCCCACATCCACAAATATATTACATGTCATAGAATCATAGAATGGACATGAGCTGGCAATGTGTGCTTGCAGCCCAGAAAGCCAGTTGTTTCCTGGGCTGCACCAAAAGCAGCGAGGCCAGCAGGTTGAGGGAGGTGATCCTGTCCCTCTACTCTACCCTCATGAAAACCCCACCTAGAGTACTGCATACAGCTCTGGGGCACTCAGCACAGGAAAAACATTGACTTCTTGGAGCTAGTTCAGACGAGGGCCACCAAGAAGATTAGAGGGATGGAGCACTTGTCCTACAAGGAAAGACTGAGAGAAATGAAATTGTTCAGGCGGGAAAAGTCTTTGGGATGACCTAATTTCAGCCTTCTAGTACCTGAAGGGAGCCTACAAGAAAGATGGAGAAAAACTTTTTACAAGGATGTGTAGTGACAGGACAAGTGAGAATGGTTTCATCAATTAGATATTAGGAAGAAATTCTTTACTGTGGGGGTGGTGAGGCACCGGAACATGTTGCCCAGAGAAGTTGTGGATGCCCTATCCCTGGAGGTGTTCAAGGCCGGGATGGATGGGACTCTGAGAAATATGGGCTAGTGAAAGGTGTACCTGCCCATGGCAGGGAGGTTAGAACTAGATGATCATTTAGGTCACTTTCAAGTCATGTGAAAGTAAGATCTGTGTTCTTCTGCATTTGCATTAAAGTCTAAGAACTGACTCAGGAACTTGTTCTAGTTTAGACAATTCACACCAGCACATCAGGAAAGTTAAGCCCTGTTGAATTAAAAGATTCAACTTTAGTGAAAGGAGGGCTAAAAATGAAGCAAAAAGAGAAGTGAAAATACAAAGGGGAAATTAGTTGTTAAGACTGTTTTTCTCTTCCACTTTTCTTTGAGATCCATTTTCATTACTAATTTTAGCAAGTCACTTTAAGTTACAATTATTTAAAATGCGCAGTATCTATACAGTACTTTTAAAGTGCAAGCATTCAGAATTGATTTTATTTGACATTATGTATATATATATGGACAGAAACAATGTATTTTTGAAGAGAAAAAATATTTTAATATATATTTAGGTATATATATATGGCCAGTCTTCGCGAACAAAGATTTGGGAAAGGTCTTTTACTTTTCAAGCCTGCGCAATGGATTTTTTAGGTGAGACACAGCCTGCGCTGAACTGAGCCCACCTTTAATCCTAAGGTTCATCTGCCGGGCCAAGTGAGCTTGGAAAATGATTTAGTATATAAGTATATTAAATATATATATTAATATATTTTTAATATTCAAATGTGCATCTTTTCTCCTAAAGAGATTTCTGTCCCTGTTGAAACTCTCCTGGGTAGCTATGGGATTCAACAGGAAATGCCAATTTGTTATGCAATAAGCTTGCAATGACATTTTTATTTTTATTAGTGGAAGAGAAGATTATTCAAAAAACACAGGGAAGTTATGTAACTGCTTTTTTGGATAAATTTATTTTCTGAAAAAGGTATTATGTCATCTTATTTCCCTATTATTTTAATTTATTTGTTTTTGCATTTACCCAAAGAATATTTCTTCTAAGATTTGAATGGGATGATCCAAGGAAAGTAGCTGTACTAATGCTTATGCATGCTAGGCTGTAACACTATTAAGGAAAGGGATGGATGGGGTTTTATTATCTCGTCCTGAAAAGTCTTATCTGCTTTCTGTTTGGTGCATATTCTCTAGTCTGGGGTCGAGTTTGTAATGGTTTTCCATGAAAGAAACTTGTGACTTTGGAGAAAAGTGGATTATCCTACACAGTATGCCCAGGGAGACACCAGTTAGTCTGAGCAGATTTAGGAATAAATTGGTGGGGTAAACTTGCTTTAATTAAGAACATGTGTTTTCAGATTGCAGACAAATAGAACCATGGGTATAGAACAACACTAACATGAATATAATATAACACAATTTAATGTGGATGGCTGTGGCGGTTTTGGCTGGGTCATCCTTGGTGATCAGTTTGTAACCAAGGAAGTGACCATGTACCCAGTATTCGATACATTTTTTACGTAAAGCAGAGTAAAAATAAGAGGGGATGAGAGGCCTTCGCTCCCTTCCCTTCCGGCGAGGTTTGGAGGCGGCAGATCCCTGCGGCCGGTCCCGCTTCTGTGGAGGAGTGAGGCCTAGTGAGGCCTTGTAGGCCTTGGGAGGCGGAGGGTGCCGGTGGTGGAGTTTGGCGTGATTTGTGCTATCTCAAGGAAAGTATTAAGGTTTTTCTTTGGCTAGCCTTTATCAAGTGTGTATACCTGTTTTTCGGTTGGTTTTTGGTATTTTTTTTTTTTTTTATCCCTTTTCCCTTTTCTGTTTTCGGGGTGATGGGTTTTGGTTTTTTATGTGTATATAGTTTTTGTAAATTGTATATAAATGTAATGTAAGTGTAAATATATATATATATATTGCTTTAGCTCTCTTTCTTATTGTGGTTCTCTTGATTTTTTTTTTTTTCCTTTTTCCCTTTGGTTTTGGTTTGGTGGAGGGGGGAGAGCTTTATGGTGGGGGGGTTTGGAGACTTGGCAGGGAGCTGTCTCTAAACAACCCCAATGGCATAACTTGACTTGGAAAGATTCCAATCCCTTAATCGGATAACTAAAACTTCCTTGCCTTTTTTCTTTCTCCTGCTTCATTAATCTAATAATTTTTAGTATTCTTCCTTTCTCCTTTTTGTGTTTCATATATTGTATTAATCTTATATACAATGTGCTAATTTACACTTGTCTAGTCTATGTGTTAAACACTGCCAGCATTCAGTGCTTGTTAATACGGGGGCAATATTTTTGATTCAGACAGACTCCTTCACATAACGCCGTCATTCAGTCTTCCACCAAAGAATGACAATAATAACAATAACAGTAGCACTTCATATTGCTCCCTCTTTATCAGATAAGCTTTATTGCTTGGTGTTGTATGCTGAGTGCTGACAAACATCAGGAACTGGGCTTATAAAAATGTGTGAAATCACTTTGACACATATCTGGGCAGACATTTGTTCAGGAGTACTTTCTTTGCTATAAAACACTCTCTTTATGGAACATCAACAATTTGAATATTTTTCTATATAATATTTTGTTTCCTGGTAGAACATTATGTAGTCTATATACTTATTTTGTTGCACAAAAGAGTGAATGTACTGAGAAATAATTTGTTGATGCAGTAAAGATATGTCATAACTCAGTGAATATTACAGAGCTAAGGTAGGGAAACAGTGCAAGATTGAAGAATATAACAGAAAGATCTGGTCATTCTGCAACCAGTTGACACATGTGGCCTTTAAATACTGAAATTATACTTCTGTCATATTGCCACCAGCTTCAGTAATAACTGGACCAGGGCCTAGTTTTAGTCACTCTCTTATCGATATGCATATATTATTTGAATGCCCCCTTAGAAAGTTTCTCAGTAAGTGTACAGGTAGTCCTATTGCCATTGACAGCCTTTTTATTTATTGTTTGCTATCTCTTAACTCTTAGTGAGAGATTTTAGAAATACATGCCAATTAGGCTCTTTTTAGTTCTCCATTAATTTAATTTTCTCTCTTGCTCATAAACTTGGATTTAAAAAAAAACTCCAAACTACTTCTACCAAGCAGGTTTTCTTCGGATGCAAAATAAAATTCATGTCTTGTTTTTTTCTATTTTCCTTCTAATCAGGACTGAAGGTTCAATTCTATTCTCCGTCCTCATCAGTTTTAAAGCTGTTGCAGTGCCTTAATATATATGTCTTACTTGCTAGTGAATTAAAGCCTTCAATTTTCTGTATCATGTCTGCAAATAGTTGTGTGACTCACAAAAGCCCTTAGAAAATGCTGAGTATTTCTTACAAGCTAGATAATAGGAAATTTTGAATAGGAGGCTATGACTGAAGTCCCCAGCTCATAATCCCAAGCCTTCACCTGTATGTTGGAACAATGCCCTCTTCACACTAACTAAAAGCTGGCATAGATCTTAATTGTCATTATACTACCAAGGTCAGGATCTCCAGACAAAGGGGAAAACCCTTTGTGGCACAAAGTTCGTCTGAGGAAGGCTTTCTAGATCTTTTTTGTCCATCCTACTTTGCAAGTAGGGGCTCTGATCTTGACTTAAAAGGGTATCTTGGAACAACCGCTCAAATCTTCCTGTTTAAGCAGTAGTAATTTTTGTGGAGTAATTAGTTATTTGGCTTCTAGCATACCTGTAGCACTTCATCAAATAGACAGAAATATCTAGTTCATGTATGCTGCTATGTCTAGGCATACTTAGAGTCAGGCAGGTTTTGGTCATACCCAGGGATAATTATTTGGGGTACACCTAAGGACCTTAATTAACAGGGGATTTCAGAGTATGAGTTCTGAGGGTTTATTTTCTTTTAATTCAATACATCTGTATCTTCAGATTTTGGTACCCTTTAGATAATCATCATGGAATAGGATTTTGTTGGGGTGTTTTGAAGTGTCACATTACTGCCATTTTCCAATCACATTATTTAGCTTATTCGGGGGGAAAATTCCATAGCATTAAAAATATATCATAGTATAGAACTTTTTTTTTGTGTGTTACAAGGACCTTCTAGGGAGACACATGTATGTGAATCCTTGATAGTTCTGGACATAAGTGGAGCACAGGGAATATTCTTGATTTCTGAGGTAATACTGAGTCAGATGGGAGAAGACAAAAGAGTAATGTTGAAACTTCCTGTATATGAAGAATTCAGGTAAAAGGTAAGCGAAAAAAGTCCAGGAGTCAACAACAAAATTGTCAGGCATCCATGAGCTACTAAAGAAAGGCAGACAGAGTGGATTAGCAGAAGATCTGGTATAAAGTATATATGTTATAATACCAATAAAATGAAAATAAAGTAATAATGATATAATGAAAAAAATTAAGTAAGTGCAGAAGGACGGAAAATGGGATGCATAAAAGAAATAGCAAAGGGAAGCAGGTGGTAAGGAAATGTTGTGCCAGCTTGATAGCCAGCAAAGTCTGGTAGCACAAATATTGTGACCACTGAGAAGTGCTGTCCTACCAGTAAATGCATGAAAAGAATATACACTTGTGAAACAGAATTTATAACATTCTTGATTTAAAAAGACACTTTATTGGGAGCTGTCTTCTTAAGTTTCAACTATAAAATACAATTGATGGAGTGGAGACTTATCCATATATATAAGTATCTGAAGGGAGTGTGTCAAGAGGATAGAGCCAGAATCTTCTTGGTGGTGCTCAGCAGTATGACAAGAGGCAACAGGCAGAAAATGGTGTGCAGGAAGTTCCACCTGAATATAAAGAAGAATTTCCTTACTGTGCAGGTGACTGAGCACTGAAAGAGGTTGACCAGAGAGGTTGTAGAATCTCCCTCACTGGAGATATTCAAGAATTGGCTGGACACAATTCCATGCCATGTGCTCTAGGATGACCCTGCTTGAGCAAGGAGGCTGGACCAGATGACCCACTGTGGTCCCTTCCAACTTTACCCACTCTGTGATTCTGTGATAACATATACAAAATGCAAACAGCTGATAACTACAAAAATTTTCAGGCATAGTAGCACAGTCAGAGGAAGACTTGTAGTGATTATCCCAAAGAAACACCAAAAGGCAAAAAGTACATTCTTTTTAGGACTTTTTAAATTTCTAAAATATATGGCTAAACATGCCTGTTTCTTATGTAAATTGAATAATATTAATAATAATAACATCACCCCTACAGTTTCTTTTCAACAAGTTTCACTCTGAAAATGTGATAAAATAACCCTTTGCTATTTCTGGATCATAAATTTCCTATTTTTTTAAATTTTAAATAAAGTAAAACAAAATCATAAAAGTCAAGAATGTCACTCTGCAGTGTTTACAAAAGTTGCTAGTTTTTTAAGAGAAAGAGCAAGCTGACAGAAATTCTGTAATTAATGTAAAGGTTTTTTTATATAACTTATATTTTCTAGTCACCCCGATATAAGGAGCAATATAAATAAATATGCTTTAAAATATACATTTTGGTCCACCATATAGATATAACTAATCTACTTCCAAAAGATTCAGAACTTCTCTCTTTAGTCTGTGCCTTTTCTGTTTTGTAGATGTTTTCACTTCCCTTTTGATGTTTATGTACCTGTTCTGTATTACACCTTCATTTCTGTAATCTACTGACTTTAATGGAGTTATTCTTTTAACTGGGTCATTCCAAGAGTTATTCTTACACAAGTATAGTCTGTAAAGTCTGTATGATTTTTCTTTATCTATAATCTAAAGAAATCTTTCTATTCATTGTGTATATTAAGAAAACAAAAGGATCTGTGCACAACAAAAGAAGAAAATCATATTGTACATACACAGCAAATGAAGGCATGAATTGATAATCAACTTTAAATCAAAATGACATAGCTGCAGGAGGCATGAGTCTACATTTATGGATATACTCTTCTTGCTCTGTACTCCTCCAGCATGCCAAAGTAGCCACAAACATGTCACGTGCAGCTGGGTTTGTAATTGCCTTGCATCACTGCACAGCAGTTGGAGTACTCTGGCACATCTGTGCCTTATCTGATACAAACTGATGTAGAAAGTGAAACTTCATAAACATGTCTCAGGCTTACATTGGGAAGACCAGACAAAGACTTGAAATAAATACCCTGCTAGTGTAAATCGTGAGTCCAGTGAAGCTGGACTGACTTACATATGACTTACATAATGCCAGCGATATCTAAAAAGGATCATTGCAATCACACTTCATAGATATTCTGCAAAGAAATGCAATTCAAAGTTAAAATCCTGCTAGGCTTTGGTTTTGCTTGGCATAGTGTTCTGAAACTCTATTTCACAAATGTTGTTAGTTTTGGTTTCATGTACTTTTTACTAAGCTTACTCTACAGTACTTACAGTGCTTACATAATGACTGACCTTTTTTACTGTTCACATTTAACATCTTCATGATTCACTTGTATATTTTCATTGTGTGTTCTTTTCATATCCTCTTCTAATAAACAATACTTTATTGATTCAGGTGCAGATTTTAGTGCCTAAAAATGTACAAATACTGCCTCTGTGTTACACTTCATACTTTGATGTTCCAATTAGATATTTTATGGATCCAGCTGCACACTTTGGTGATCCAGTTTTGTTCTTGATCTTCAATAAAATTGGTAGTCACACTATGCTCTGTGTTAATTAAAGTGATTACAGTATTTTGATAATCAGTTTGAGGAAACAAACAAAAAAATTTAACAAACCAAAACCTAATTGTTTTTTTTGTGGATTTGTTTTTCATTTATTTGCTGGTATGTTTTTTGTTTGTTTGTTTGTTTTGGTGGTTGTGGTGGTTGATTGGTTGGTTTGGGTTTGATTGGTTGGTTGGTTTTTGGGGGTTTTGGTTTTTCTTTTTCCCACATAATATGCAATACTACAACCAGAAGTTTTAGGTAAGTAAGCAAATTTGCTCAGTTATAGTGAAAATACAAAACCAGAGCATCAGTTTGTCATAAATATTTTGGGAGTCACATGGATTCAGGCAGGCTGTTCAGTGTACTGCTCTTTGACAAGCATTTTGTAGGTAATTCAGCCTATCATATGACTTTTTAGTCTATCTTAAGAACAGAATTTACAAGACTTATAGATTTATTTAATGTATCTAGGATATTTCAATGGTGTCAGATATTCCATTAATAGAGAAAATTTCCTCTTCTGTTTAGGAATTTTTCTATGTTGAGATGCTCTGCACTGCAACAATCATCTAAGGATTTCTTTTTCAAGAATTGCCACACCTTAAAATTGAAAACATTTACAGTTTGTTGTATGTTGCAATTCACATTCAGGCAATATCAGTGTAAATGTTTTATGAGAGTAGTTATAAAGATAAAAAAGGAAACCAGAGGCATGAAAATTTCTCTATTTTGGTCACATTTAAGAATGGATTGTGTATATCTTTTTCAGCTCCAGAGAACTGTTTTCCTCTTCTGAAATATATCACAGTCTACCACAGTCCTTTACCTCTGTCTATCAGACTAGAAAAATGTTTCTTAAACCTGTCATAACTTTGCTATAGCCCAAGACAACCTTTGGAAGTGTAGATGTGCTTTAGCTCAGCTCCATACTTAGCACATAAAATCAGTGGATCACCACTGGCAATCCAACCTTCCCTCATGTGGATGATCTGCTACAGAAACTTGTTTCAAAGAGGAGTTTCTTTAGGGTGGTTTAAGCAAAAGTTAGGGAATAGATTAGTAAGAATAATTTTATGAGGTGGGATGTATCGGGGCAGTCACTTATCACATGATCTTTTTTTTTACTGTTTCACTAAATGTATGAAACTCATAAATCCTTTTTTTTCCTTGTAATTTCTTCTCAAACCTCTTTTCTCCTTTTCCT
>JAWWLV010000001.1:59397315-59412305 GCA_035041135.1 Platyrinchus mystaceus | reverse complement strand
AGAGAAAAAAACGGGCCGTGCCTGGCAGATAAACTCTCTTTTTACCCCTTTTTCCCTTGTCTCCATGTGGTCTTCACCTTTGTGTGGTTAACACAAAGTGGATTCTTACACAGTCTGGTTTTTAGAAAGCTTACAGCTGCTTTCGACAGGTAAGGTTGAAGAAGACCACAGTGGACTGATCATCTGGTCCAACTTCTCTGTCCAGACAGGGTCATACAAAAGCACATTGCACAGGATTGTGTCCAGACTATTGCCGTTTAGATGTACCAAAAGTGTGGTCCATGATATTCTTCTTAAATACCAGGTAGTTCTCACATGCTCAGTATTTTCTTTCTGAATGATTTTGACCTTCAGAATCAAGAAGTGATTCCTCACTTAAAAAGTGACAAGTAGCAGGATAAAAAAAAGGGATTGGTTTTACTGGTTGTGAGAATGGAAACTTCTGAATGCTTCTTTCTTTGGTTATAGGAACATGAGAAAAAAAGGTAAAAAAATGTGTTCAAGATGGTATATTTATTTTGGAAAAAAGTCAATCCTTGACTGATACATAAACAGTGGTTTGGATATAGCTCGACAAAAATTTCTTCCTTGCATTTGCATTTTGGTCCCAGATAGCCAGGACTCACTTTTCAGGTGAATTCTCCTTAGCTCTTTATCAACAAGTAAAGTGTAAGGGATGCTTCAATCAGCTCCTATAGTCCCCAAGATGTCTCATCATCAGTGTTATGGGAAGCATTTCAGGAACCAATGCTCATAGAAGTCAGTCAGACATGCTTGGTATGGAAAGAAGAGCAGGTTTATATTTTTGCTCCATATTGTTTTGATCAGATGCCAATCTGCTCAACAGGTGCTCCCAAAAAACCTTGGTCACATGACTGTTTTTACCCAATCCTCCCTTTTCTCTCTCCCAAGATAGCAATCTATGTCTGTTCACCCTTACCTTATTGGATCTGATTTTGCTGATTTTACTACCTCAGCAATTTTGGGGTCAGTGTTTTTGCATTCCTCATTTCAGGACTTAGATATAGCCTATGATAAATATAGATATTGTTTGTTTATTATCTATGTGGATTATTTAGATTTTCCATTCAGTCAACCTTAGAGAGTAGGAGAAGGAACACCAACAAACAGTTGTGACACAGTGCGTTGATAGCTTTAAACAAAATTTCCAGGGTGTAAATAAGCTTTGAGATGTCTGCTGCATTCAGTAAAGTCTGCACATTGCTTACATCTCTGTAAATGTGGGATAAGTACAGTGTAAAGGTCAACAGATCAAATGCGTAGTTTAATCAGCAAATTATGCAAATGAACACAAATGAAATATACCATTCAACTGTTAAGATCAGCAAAGCATGCAACTCTATTAGTGAAGTGTTTGAGTGCTGGCCATCTTAAATATACACCCAATTAACTAAACTTTAAGAAAATTTAGTTTCTGGAGGAAATAGTTAAAAGAGTTTATCAGCCAAATGTTTAGTCCACCCAACATTTATTGTAATGTACCTATCTAAAATATGTGAAAGAAAAATTAGCAAAATTGGTAAAAAATGACAATAGCAACAACAACATAACTGCATTTAAGCTTTCTTCTCCATCACTGGAGGGTGAATATCAATTAGTAAGTGGTGAAATAATACGACTACTTGAAATATGCTGATCAATGAGGTGGAATTTACGGACATTCAATAACTACTGTACACCTCAAGTAGCAAGTTCCCTCTCAGCTCCTCATCTAGGTCAAAATCAGCAAAGCACTTAAGTACATCCATGACTTTAAGTGTAGGAGTAGTGCCATAGAAGTCTTTTGCTCGCCTGCTTCTGCTGATGTTATGGAAATAGAGACCTGAGATCAGGGCTCAGTTGTGCTAATTACAGTTTGTAGACATAAAAAGATTCAGCTTCTGAAAGACTAGCAATCTAGAGAGAAGAGGGTGGGAGAAAAACAAGACTTATTATTCTCCCCTCTCTATCTTCTTCTTTTTCTTTTTTTTTCTTCATAATTACAATTATTAGGATAGAAATTTTGGATTATATCCCAGATATCATTACATATGTGATTGGATTTCAGAAGTTCATGGTGTTAACACCAGTGAACAGTGCTAAGACCAAGAACTGTTTATACATCTAGAGACAATAATAAAAATTTGCAAAGAAATAGAATTTTTAGTTAGATTAAATGTCACGGAACAGACAATTTTTGTCACTCTCTGCCTTTTTTTGTAGTATTTAAGTCAGTGTAACATTATTTTGCATGTTGGTAAATAAACAGCTTTTATTTAATACGAATAGAACTATTTTACAGGTTGAGTTTGCAATGGTGTTTAGTTTGGAACATAAATGTTCTTTTCAATTAATTTCTCAATGGTTCCTGCTCATTTTGATTCAGTTCATATCAAAGTAATTGTTGGAACACGGATTTGTTTCAAATGGAACTGTTGGAGGATGTCCCTAAAGGGACACACCTAATGCCTTCCAGTTGTGGATGAGCATTCCCCATCAGGCACAAGACTAAAGCTAGTTTTTATTCAAATAAAAGGAAAGGGGAGGGGGGAACCCACCCTACAGGAGTATTGTGTAAACATTAGTTTCTCAGCACCAGTTCTTTGGCTTTAGACGTTATCTTATGTTAGTCTTTGCTTCTTGCTAACATATGTATAGTTACAGAGTACCAAAGTTTGACCTCCCTACTGGTGTGCATATGTTGTGATCTCTGAATTTGATGACAACCAGTGCCTCCATACTGATGGGGAAAGAGAGAAAAATCCCCCACCATTTAGTTTGGATTGGGTTGTTGGTTTTTTGTGGGTTTTTTTTTTTTTTTTCTAGAAATATCTTCTGAATAAAGGAAGCCAGGACTGTCAGCATAGTATAGGATTATAGATATTCTTATTAATGTATAGATTAGCAGAGGATTGCAACTAGCTTCTAAAAGCAACTGAGATGCTTTTCCTTGCCTCTCCCATTCTCATTCCTCTCCCCCTCCTAATTCCTCTTGCCTTTTTGCTGTGAATTTTTTGAGATGATAAATGATGTAACTTGATCAATGATTTATGGTACACTATGGACAAAATAAAGGCTCCTAAATGTAGGCACATACAGTAGTATAAATGCTTAAATCTACATTTGCATTTTAATTACTGACTTTTGCTAGTCAGAAACTTCTGTTCGGTGAAACAACTGAAAAATAAATTTCAGCTTTTCACTGTAGATATATCTAGAAAATATCTAGAAAAATGTGATTTTTACAACTACAGATCACTCAGCTTGGGTGAAGAGTCACCTAGAAGTTTTTATTGTATCCATGACTTGTGTATCTTGTATCCCTGGAGAGCTGTATCAGCACAAGGTTTAAGCATGGCCCTGCTTCTCTCTTCTGCCTTCACTGAAGAAGTAACCAATTGCCTATCCAATGAAACAGTTCTAGTCCTCCCTTGCTCCCTCTTGAATAATTTCTCACCTCTAAGAATGTTTATCTCCACTCTGCACCCTTCCACACCTAGCTTATGGCATCTGTCATGGTAAAAGCAGAGCAAAGAAAATTCAGGGGAAAATATCTTTTAATTTGAAACAGCAGAATATATTATTGAAGAGCCCTTTAAAATATGCTGTGTCTTTGTCAGGTAGAAGATTCTGTTTCTTTTGTAGTATTACATACTTTTTTTTTCATCTTATGATTTTAGCCATGGATGAGTAGTTAGACAAATTTACCACCCCTGAGTCAGCTCATAAAAGATCCTTCCTTTAAAAAAATGCATTCAGGAGTCATGGTGGTCGTTTAAAATACATGGTTTGAAGTAATCAATTGCTTGGTTGCTGGAGGAACTGTTAAAATGGACATTAGTAGATCATCACCAATAGTACAGCCTTGTTTTGAATAGACCTGAGGTACTTTTTCAAGTACTTGGATTTGTTGATATGCCCCAGAAAAATGGAGAAAGGGATAAGCCTAAAAGAGAGACACTATTGTCATTATATCGCATAATAAATGGAGTTTCAGTTTTGACACAGATGCAGACAAATGAAAACCAATCCGTTAAAATATCTCTGTTCTGTTACATTGCTGGGGTTAGTTAGAGATGCTTATGAGATGATTTATGCCTTGAATGTTGGGGAGGAAGCATTCAAAAATAGAATTTTTTTTTTTTGCATGTGAGAAGAATACTCCAAGAATGAGAGAAGAATACTCCAAGGAGAAAATAGTACTTTCCTTCACCTTGGTATAGATCGAAATGAAAAGAAAAATTCTTTAAATATCTAGACCTTATTAGGTTAGGTCAATCTAATCCTTTATGTATGAAGATAGAAGTAAAATTGAATGCAATAAAAGGGTTATTTTCAACTCAGACAAAAGGTAAACTGCCAAAATATACACATATATGCATGCATACATATGTATATGAAGATATGATGAAAAGATTTTTCAGTAGAGAAACAGAAATTAATCAGACTTCGAGCTGAAGTCTGAAAATATAAGTCTAGTTCTTCATCAAACATTTGGTGAACCCTTAATGCCCTTGTAACTATCTTGCCTTATACATGAAATTTTCACTGGTCCCTCCTTTCAACTTATTTCTGTCTGCTTTATCTCTAATTTCATCCAGTACAACATTATCTTAGGGTCAAATTTAGGGCGGGGGGGCGGGGAGAGGGGGTTAAGGTATCTCTAAGGCAAAGCATAGCCCATTGAAATGCCAATCTTTCAGGCACCACAGAGAACAAGCTGGCAGCATTTACCTTTGATTCAAGTAGAGAATGGTATTGTCCATCTGTTCCAGCCTACAGAGTATAGGGGAAATAGATGTGCCTTATGGAGCCATATTTCCTACTGAACAGTCCAATTAACAGGGGAACATTTGGATGAAATACCCTTTGACTTTGTTTCTTTAACCTACTTACGACTGTGTGCTTGAGGAAGCAACACAAAGACTCGTGCAGCATCCAGACTACAAATGAGGTATATCTCAATGTGAGCCTTGTGATGTCCTTTCTCCTTCACACAGATGTGGCCACTCATCCTGGTGTGTGCTGTCCTTCTGAGCAGCATGGAACATCCCTTGCACACATAAACCAATAGGCTTTATAGCAGTGTTCACTATGGGAGCAAGATTTGTGTGTGCATTTGTCTGTGTATGTGTATGTCTCTTCCCTGCTCCTGTGGCTTTTGAATACATTGGTTCTAGCAAGGTTTGACAGAGTAGAATAGGTATCAAAGATAATCAAGTGCCAGTTCCAGTTTCTTGCACTTTTCTCAGTTAGCAGCTAGTGTCCTTTGGCTCTCTATTCTAATTTTCCATCTAAACCATGCTATCTGATTTGATATTCAGAGGAGCTTATAAACCATCACAGTCTGAAGAGTTTTTGTTGGTTGATTTTACTGAAAGCCCCCATTACTATGCCAAAATACCATGTTGGAGAGGACTACAAGAAAAAAAAAAAGCAAAATACATTGCTTTAGTGTTTGAAGTGATCAGTTTAAAAATATGCTATGGGTCCATTCCCACATTTCAGTCACAGGAGCTATCCACTGGCTGGAGTGTCTGGAATTTCTTTGTGCTGCATCTTCAGGTGCTCTCCTGCTGACCGGCATTCCCTTTTCTTTTTAGCTCAAGTTATTGCCTATATATAAATTCTCTAGTTTTCTAAATAAAAACAATAGTAACTAAATTAAAAAGGAAAGTGACTCAAATGATGTAAATCAACATAGTCAGTTAGCTCTGAAAGCTTCTAAAAGATACTGGCTCAAGCTTTTTAAGACTGAAAAAAAAAAGACTCAAATGTCTGATATGCCATGTAATCAGAAGGTAGAAGATGAAGTTAATAAAAAGATCTATAAGGATCTGAATAAAATTTAAAAAAAAATTTCTCCTAATTATAACAAAATTCAACCTTTTTTCTTTCTTCCCCAGGTGGAACTATGTGAACTATAATATTCCTCTTTAATCTATACAGTGTATTTTGCCTTTGAATACATGATTTCTCAGATCTGAGTTTTAATATCATATATATTTATATCATATATCCCTCAAGCTGAGCTCCACTTTTAAAACTCAAATTATAACATGGGTTTTTCTTTTGTGTTTGATTTTATCAGTATTTTTTATCATATGACTTTTGGAAAACATGAGACAAGTTTGTGAAGGTGGAAAATGCAGATATAGTTAATTCCACACGCAAAATTATGTCATTAGAAACTGAACCCATCTTTAAAACCTAGACACTAGGGAAGTAAGAATTTTAAATAGAAACTTAGAGTAACATATAAAAGAACAGATATGTAGTATCATCTTTGAAAATGAAATATTCAACAATGATTTTAAACATGCACAGTATTGTATGAATCAGCCAATATGAATTCCAACAAGAAAAGTACCTTTAAATAAATGACTGCACTAAACATTAAAGAGCAAACAAGGTACACTTTTATGAGTGATGAATGGCCTCGGGAATGAGCCATCTGAAAGGTTCAAACTTCTCTATCTTTTCTGTCTCTCTTATTACTTTCTTTCTTGACATACTATAGCACTAAGTCAGCATAACTAATGAATTGATTCCAGAACCCCTCCCCAACATTTACAAATATAAGGTTTGTGTCTAGTTAGCAAATTTGTCTCTGAAACCCATTTCCTATGGAAAAGAGAACACTAATTCCTGCCGATTTTTTTTTTTTAAAGACTTCCAGCAGATGATAGGAAAGGCACTATACCACAGAAAAGGTGTCAATATCTAGTTACAAAACAAAAATGAAAAACAACAGTTAAAGCAAATATGGGTAGTAGGCTCATGAATTATATTGACAGCTTAAGCTCTCTGTAGGAAACAAAAGCTCCTCACTCTGTTCCAGAGACTGACCACTAACTTTGTGTAAGAGTTCTTGCCCAGAACCAGAATTCTCATTTTCAGATATGTCATAGAAAACACCAGGATCAGTCCCTATTAATAGCTTAGTCAGTCCACTCTCCTGAGCTGCCAGGCTATGTATTTGAACGGCAGTAATCAGTAAGGGCTGCTACAACCTTTCTAGTTGTGTTTATACAATTTTTTTAGAAACTTCTCATATCATCTCTTGATTGGGGGACTGCTGAAGTTAGGCACTATGGAAAGTCTGTCCAGATAACGTTTCAGGTGCTACTTTTTGATCATATGATGACAAAGAAAGAATGAAAGTATAGAGTTTTAAAAGCTGATCTCGTTTCCTATTCTTTTGCACTTTTTATCTCTCATGTAATTTCTCCGTCTGGGCTACCATATCACAAATGTCGGTACTCTGGAGCACATGTTTATGACAAATCAGGAACAACTTAACAACAATGTATACTTTTTGTAACAGCAATGTAACAACAATACACTTTTATAGGAAATCTATTTAGAAATTATAGAAATTAATAGGAATTTATAGTCTTTCTATAGACTTATTTACGCTTTGTAAGCAGTTCATGACAAATTCTACAGGACAGCTCATAAAACCAACATGAAAGCTATAGCTGTCTATTGAGTTAGTTCTATTTATTGGAAAAAGCTAGATTCTGTTTGTACCCACTGTGCTTTTTTTTTCAAAAGAATCGTAATTATCTGGTGCTGTGTATGTTCCATAGTCATTTGGATTATGATTTTTTTTTTTCCTTAGGATATACATTCTTGGGCCAGTGATGTATCTAGTGGTTGAACCCTTACTTTTCTAACCTCAACAGTGTATATTACAGAGCTGTCAGAAGGGCAGACTATGAAGAAATATTGCAATGATCATTTACCAATGGCTGCAAGTTATTATACATGAGACTGCATTTTTTTTAGTCTGAAGGGAGTATTAAATGGATAACATAGTGCAATTTAAAAATTAGTTGTTTCTTGCTTACTATTCTCCTTTTAAACAAGGATATTCTTTATTTTCTGGACTCTCTTATCTTTTCTGTATCCTTTTACAAAAGCCTGAAGTGCATGTCACAGCAAAATTTCCTGTTCTCTGTAACAGTGTCCTGCTTTATCAGTGGGATCCTGTTTATGAGCACAAAAATTCATGTATGTATATAATTTAATGTATTTATATATTTATTTGTGAAGCAGAAATACCCTTTATACCTTCTACATTTAGTGACAGGCCTTTTGTCTGTCAGTTTGCTCATAATGAGATGAAGAAGGAGTACACAAACATCTCTGCTCCTTCTACAAGAAAATAAAACTATAGAAATTGTATTTGAAGATCAAAACTGTAAAAGAAAGAAATTACTCAAACTGCTAAATATATATATATATATTCCTTCATCCTCTGTTGGATAAACAACATGCAAATTTTTCCACTTTTTTTGAGATATCTTGCTGCATAACCTTATGCAACTTAATTTTTTAGTTTTGTTTTCATCATTGCAGTCAGTACAGGTAGAGCTTTATGCTTTTCCAACCACTTTAAGAGATCCAGATTGTTCTTTGTTGTTAGCTCTCTTCTATAACTGAAGGTTAAATCCACTCCATGGATGTGGTCTTCCAGGCTACAAGTTTGATTTCCTCAACTCTGCTAGCAACAGTAAAATATCCAGATACCCTGAACTGCATATTTCCTTTCAACTACAGGCACAGGAGAAGATTTATACTAAAAAAATATTTTTTTAAAATTACTTGAGAAATTTGAAAGGGTGGCAACACAGTAAGCAAGTAGATATGTGAAAAAAATCTCATATTTTCATTTTCATACAAACATGTGAGTTGATACAAAAATTGTCTTTCTCCAGTAGTTGGGTTGTTTTTACAAAGCTCTTTCTCTTGACTGGATTCAGATAAGACAAAGGTGTTGTTACGATGAAATCACTATAAACCTGAACATGGGTTAGGAAGATGCTCTTGTTTTGAAGAAACAAAAATGAGAAAATATAAGATCCTAAATACCTTCTAATCTTAATTCTTACTTAAAAGCAGATATTAAATGGTCAAACTGCTTTATTGAGGATTGATATGTAAGTCTAAGAACAAAGGTATTGAATATGAAACATATTTTCATATCTAGCACTGGAACTAGAAACAGAAAATCACTGACATGCAGTGATCTCATACGTCACAGAATCACAGAATATGCTGAAATGGAAGAAACCCAAAAAGATTATCAAGTCTAGCTCTTAGCTCTGCACAGGACCATCCTCAAGAATCATACCATGTGCCGGAGAGTATCATCCAGAAGCTTCTTGAATTCTGTCAGACCTGGTGTTGTGACCACTTCCTTGGGGAGCCTGTTGCAGTGCCCAATCACCCTCTGGGTGAAGAATCATTTTCTAGTATCCAACCTAAACTTCCCCTAACACAACTTCAGACCATTCCCTCTGGTCCTATCATTGGTCACCGCAGAGAAGAGATCAGGGCCTGCCCCTCCTCTTCCCCTCACAAGGAATGTAGACTACAATGAGATCTTCCCTTAGTCTCCTCCAGGATGAACAGACCAAGTGACCTCAGCTGCTCCTCATACGGCTTCCCCTCAAGGCTCTTCACCCTCTTTGTTGCCCTCCTTTTGACTCTCTCTAAGAGCTTAATATCTTTCTTATATTGTGGTGCCCCCCGCACACAATATTCAAGGTGAGGCAGCACCAGTGCAGAGCAGACTGGGACAATCCCCTCCCTTGACAGGCTGGCAATGCTTTGCCTGATGCCCCCCAGGACAAGGTTGGCCCTCCTGGCTGCCAGGACACTGCAGGCTCATATTCAGCTTGCCATCAACCAGGACCTCCGGGTCCCTTTCCATGACGCTGTTTTCCAGCACCTCATTCCCCAGTCTGTACATATATCTGGTGTTGACCCATTCCAGGTGCAGAATCCAGCACTTCCCCGTGTTGAACTTCATGTGGTTGGTGATTTCCTAGTCCAGTAATTTGTCAAGGTCTCTCTGCAGGGCCTCCCTGTCTTCAAGGGACTCAACATCTCCTCCCAGTTTTGTGTCATCTGCAAATTTGTATCATATCCCTTCCAGTCCTGCATCCAAGTCATTTATGAAGACATTGAAGAGCACGGGGCCTAAGATGGAGCCCTGTGGAACCCTACTAGTGACAGGTCACCAGTCTGATGTTACTCCAATTCACTATTACCCTCTGAGCTTGACCCGTGACCCAATTGCTCAACCACCACATGATGTGTTTATCCAGCTGTGTGCTGGACATTTTGTCCAGAAGGATCCTGTGAGAGACAGTATCGAAAGCTTTACTGATTATATCAACTGGCTTCCCTTGATGAACTAGGTGGGTTACCTTGTCATAAAAGGAAATCAGGCTGGATAAGTAGGACTTTCCTTTCCTGAAGCTCTGTTGATTGTGGTCAATGATTGTCTTGTCTTTTAGGTGTTTTTCAGTACCTCCCAGAATAATCTTCTCCATAACTTTACCAGGCACTGAAGTGAGACTGACAGGCCTGTAGTTTCTTGGGTCCCGCTTCCTGCCCTTCTTGAAAATTGGGACAATGTTCACCAGCTTCCAATCAAACCCAATTTGAATGATTACTTGATGATCTTGTGATGTTGCACGTCTGCTTGCTGTTGGCAAGACTATAGAAGAGATGTATATGTTTGTGAACATATGACATTGACTGCTGTGTCACTTTTTTTTGTTCTTATTTCATCACTCCCATGTGCCAGGTTAACACAGTTGTCATTCAGATTTATATACATTGCCACAAAGATCTTGTACACAAGATAAACCTATACTACTTGGTTTTGACTGCAGCTTCTTTTCTTTCCTGGCAAACCAATGAAGTCAATATGTGACTTAATCCAGTAGAGCATGTGATTAATTTCATGCACTCACATCAAAGGCAGAATTCACATGCTTCAAGTTAAATAATATTTGTCTTAACTTTTGAATACATAAGAATAAAAACTTAAGTAATTAAAAAAAGATAAATATTTCCAGATTCATTATATTATCCACCCCATCAAGCTTACTTATGAAAAAAAAGAAATTTGTAATCCTTTTTGTTTTACTTCTACTTGAGGTAAAAAAAATCTCATCAGCAAATAATGTGTGAAGAGATCATTAACTGATGATGAGACAATTTTAATATATTAAAATACCTTAAATTGCTCCTTCCTTGCCACTGCAATTATTCTTCCTTTGTGTGCTTAGTCCATAATTTTTCTTTATACTTGTGTATAGGGCAGGAAAGAGTAAGCTTATGGATAACATTCTTTTAGGGGTATTCCTCATGTATCACATTAGAAAACAATAGTGGGTAGCTGCTTGTAACCACAACTCTTCATGAAAAGTAATAAATTTTGAAGCCATTCCTGCTGACATACACACCTAATTACAATTAAATGCTAATTACATTTCAGATAAGCTAATATCAGATCATTTAATGTTCCAACTATTTTTTTCCGAAGAAAAAAAACTCACTGAAATCCCCACCTGTAATTCCAGAAACAGTAAATACCTTAATGGTTGTGTATTAGTGGAAAAGGAATCAGTTTAAATTCAGAAAAACAAAACTTCTTGATAAGTTGATGTTTTTCACGTCTCTGAGATTCAGCTTTACACTGAACTCTGAGAAAATACCATTTCCCAAAACTCCCACTACAGTTTTACTTCCAGTGTACATCAACAGGCAGGAATGCCATGACCTTTTATACTACATACTCTATAAACACTTGCTCTCCTGTCACTGATTTTGTCTCAGTTAAATTTGTTTGTATTTTCTAGGTACTGACATACGGCAAAAGTTCTGTAAAACATCAGTAATTTGGGCTGGATGCTCATTAAACAGGTTTTGTTTTCATCAGTGTTTAACTTCATTAGCTTTAATAGTGTTGCTTTTGTTCTACAACAGCTTGTGAAAAGAACCAGAAGCACCATTCCTATCACAGATTGAATAATGTTCAAACCAATTACCTCTTCCTTTTTGATGGAATACTGAACATGAGAAGAACAGCGACTCAACTATTTCAGAAATCCTCCAGCTAACACTAATTTTATATACATGTGATTATAATGTTCTTTATCTTGAAGCCTCTAGAGGTTCAGTGATCTTGGTGATGTTAAGACTACCTGAGTCTACTGCTCTTGGAACGCAATGTACTGTTCTCACTCACTTTCACAAACTCATTCAGTTTGTAGCTTCACTGCCTTGAAACAAACATTTCCTTAGGTATTGTCATATGCTTACAGAAACATTTTCCAGACTTAGTGCAGCATCCAGCAGTTTGGGCAGTGTCAGAATTCGTAGTTGTACATTTGCAATGCTTATACAGCAGTACTTCTCATGCTGACTGCTTGCAGAGGATTGCTGTGCATCATATTGACCTGTAGGACTCTCCCTCACATTTGGTATTTACCCATTTACCAGCTGGTGCTGTGAAACTTTCCTAAATTGTTGGAATAAAAGTACCCCAACTGTTCCTAGAGAAAAAGGTGATCAGGTAAATCTCTTGCCTACATCTTAGAAACATATAGGCAGTAACAACAGCACTTATCACATAAATATCCTTTTCAAATAATATTCTACTTAGCTTTTGGGTACCTCATGAATTCTCACGGAAGATTTTTAGAAGGCCTATTAGATAGAATATATACGATGCACTATTGAGTGACAAGAATGAGATTTTCTTGAACAAAGAGAAAATGTCTTTTATTTAAATTGTTTTAAAGGGCTTGCAAGGGAAGGTTTGGGAGACTCATTGCATTGCCAGGCACTCCTTGAAGCTGTCTGCAGTTTGTATGTAAAGCTGATACATAGAAAAAATAATTTATTCCAGGCTCATGTCTGTTCTTACAGTCTTCAAGGACTTTCAAAAGTCACTGAAATGCTCTTTGAGTCAAAGAGATTTCACATCTGTCACAGCCTAAACATATTAATTTGAAAGGTGTTGAAAATGCCTTTGCAAAATACTTTTGTAGATGTTTCCTGAGTGCTCTGTTTCACAACAGTACTGTCAGCTATGAAACTGTCTGTTGTGACTTTCTCATTTCTAGTCTGTTCTTCTGCTCATGTTTGATTTTATATGAATCAAAAGGC
Source organism: Platyrinchus mystaceus (assembly GCA_035041135.1). Taxonomy (NCBI): domain Eukaryota; kingdom Metazoa; phylum Chordata; class Aves; order Passeriformes; family Tyrannidae; genus Platyrinchus; species Platyrinchus mystaceus. The sequence goes on along the minus strand of JAWWLV010000001.1, from coordinate 59,399,330 downwards.
AATACAGACATATCAAGGGATAATTTCAGAGGAATTTTTCATAAAGAAGTTTTACCTAGCTTCCTAATGTGCAGATAATTAGGCAAGGGTAACTCAGCATCAAGTATTTAATGGTGTCAAAAGTATCTACAATTGACTAATCTTGCAATTGATTGTCAATACCAAATAAAAGTTTGTCATTAAAACTTTGGCCTGATGGGTATATTTGTAATATGAAGTGTTTGTAGTTAATAGCAATAGTAATAAGAGTAATACAGCTGTTTGCAAGTTGTTTAAACTGCTTGTATTCAATTCTGGATACCCCATTACCAAAGAGATATTGATAAATTGGAAGGAATTTACATGTAAGTAGCAAAAAATAACCAGATTGATTTATGAGTAAAGATTAAAAGAACTAAATTTGTACAGCTTGACTAAATATGGACTAGGTGAAAAGTCCATCTTATGTTAAGCTCTTTTGGCTCACACATGCTCCTGAAAGCACAGCAGACCTATAGTACACCAGAAAGAATGTCAGGACTTTTAATGTTAGGGACATTCAGTTCTTTCTGACTGTACAGAAGAACAGTGTGAACTCTCTCATACTGAAGGACGTCGAGCTGCAAAGTTTCTGCCTCCGCTTTTCTCGTCAGTTCTTTAAGAGCAATGTCCCTAAATACCATTGTCACAAGGACTTGGGAATAAGCTGGTCTTCATGCACTTTCCATATTTTTGGTGAAATATATTTGATCAGGATGCTTAGTCTGGAAGGCAGAAGCAAATGTTCAGGGTTTTTTAAGCTAACTGGACATTACCAGTATTCACATCTATCCCAATAGGTATTTTCCGTTTTTTAACTCCTATGATTCTAAGAAGATCGGTGTACAATGATTTTAACATGAAATTCATATACTTCTATGAAAAGTGAAGTTGAGGAGAAGATATCTTCAAGTACATAGAAACAGCAAACCTTTTGAAAAAGAGTTCAAAGGGAGCAATAGAATTGATCTTAGACCCCTGTAGCATACTTCTTTTTGTAGTTCCTGGTCTAGATTAGGAGAAACCACATTCCACATGTTTTCTCTGCCTACCATCATCTTTATTCTTTTCTGTCAAGTGACAGCACTTGTCCATCTCTTTTGAATGAAATTTCTGCAAATGAAGATGGAAAATGTGTTGAAAACTGTTATTATCTTTCTGGCTAAACATAATTCCCATAAAGTTCCCCTTTTAATTAAAAGCAGCCTATTGAAGTTTATGAAAAAAACCCACACTAAATCTTGGGTGAAGGTTGCTGGTAATAGCTATGTTTCATCTTCTGCATCACTGAAAAACTGGAACCTGTAGGTCTTTATACCAAACTTTACGTCTGATTAAGTCTTGCACACTTTAGGAATGTTTTTGTATTTAGTGAATAAGTGCATTTTTTTCCTTGCATAGGAATTATTTTGTATGACCTATAGACTATCATAATAGGCATAAAGTATATGTGCTGGAATACATAGTGTCGGTAAAAACTCTTTTCCTTCAAAAATTTGGCTGGTTGTGACTCTCTTTTATTTTCTCTTCCTCTAGCAGATTTCTTCCAGGCTCCCTGTCTATGTTTCAGATTATGTTATCTAGCCTTTAGGCCATTTCTTTATGACATACTGAATAATGTTCATTTCTTCTGTGTTCATTCCTTCCAAAACAATTTCAGCAGGTTCTTTCAAAACTTGTACTCCTTCATCCAGGTACCTGCTGACCTCACCGAATCACAGAATCACAGAGTGTATAAGGTTGAAAGCGACCACAGTGATCTGATCCAACCTCCCTGCTCAAGCAGGGTCATCTTCAAGCACATTGCACAAGCTTGTGTCCAGTATTACTCCAAAGAGGGAGATTCCACAGTCTTTCAGGACAACCTTTTCCAGTGCTTAGTCACCTGCACAGCAAGTAAGTTCTTTCTCGTTTTCAGGTGGTGTAGCAGTCAGGATTTTAAGGTTAAAGTGAAACATGTGGTCAAAAATGGCTTTTTGCATTTTCTGTGAGTCACT
>JAWWLV010000001.1:59376942-59390144 GCA_035041135.1 Platyrinchus mystaceus | reverse complement strand
GGATCAATAGTTGAACAAAGTTTTTAAGACTGAACTGAGATTGAAACAGCGTAAAAGAGAAGAGATGAGTCTGTTTGTAGTTGTTAGATAGTAAAATCATAACATTCAGGGTCACATGCGTAATTATATAAATTAATATACAGATGTATTTTCGGCATTATTCAGAAGTTACTTGGATTTTTTCATCATTGTACTTCATAATCTTAATAACTCAGTTTAGGACCTTTTGTCTACCAAACCAAAATCAGTTTCTTCAACCTTTTATAAATCTTTAATACCTGTCATTTTCAAGCATAGTTACTGTATTTCTTGCTTTATAATTTCAGCATTATATACAGTACTCAATGTGACATATAAATATTGCACTATACAAACATGCCACCTTTCTGGATTTATATACTATTTCTTTAATAACACAGTCCATCATCTTCACCTTGTTCCCTGTAACCTTGGTACTGTATACAGGCAATCATAGATATTTTTCTAGCAATAAAACTTAAGTCTTGTCTATATCACTGTGCCAAAGGTTTGCTTACTCTAACAGTTACTGATTTATTTTGTGTTTAATAGAATCATAGAATGATTTGGGTTGGAAGGGACCTTAAAGATCACCTATTTCTAGCCCTTCTTCCATGGGCAGGGATATCATTCACTAGATCAGGTTGCTCAGGGCCTTATCCATCCTGGCCTTGAACACTTCCATGGATGCAGCAGCCACAGCCTCTCTGGGCAACCTGTTCCAGTGCCTCACCACCCTTACAGTAAAGAATTTCTTCCTAATATTTAATCTAAACCTGCCCTCTTTCAGCTTAAAACCATTGCCCCCTTCTCTAGTCATTCTCTGTCCATATAAAAGTCCCTCTCCCTTCTTTTTATAGAGCTGCCTTAAGGTACTGAAAGGTCAGAATAAGGTCTCCCTGGGGACCTTATCTGGAGACTTTCTCTTCTCCAGGATGAACAGCCCCAACTCTCTCAGCCTGTCTTCATAGGAGTGGTGCTCCAGCCCTCAGATCATGTTTGGGGCCCACTCTGACAAGTCCACCTCTTTCTTGTGCTGTAGAACCCAGATCTAGAAGTAGTCAAGGTGGAGTCTCACAAGGGCAGATTAGAGAGGGAGAATCACCTCCCTCAACCTGCTGTCCATGCGTCTTTTGATGCCGGCCAGGTTGTGCTTGGTCTTCTGGGATGTGAGCGTGTATTATTGACTTCTGGCTCATGTTCAGATTTTCATCCACAAGAACCCCCAAATCCTTCTCCACAGGACTGCTGTCAATGACTTCTTCTCCCAGTCCGTACTCCTATCTAGGACTGCCCCAACCCCACTGCAGCATCCCTCACTTGGGCTTATTGAACCTTATGAGGTTCTTGTGGGCCTACTTTCAAGTTTGTCCAAGTCCCTCTGAATGGCATCCCATCCTTTTGTTGTGTCAACTGCACCACTCAGCTTCATGTCATCTGCAAATTTGCTGAGGGTGCACTTGATCCCACTCTTTGTGTCATTGATGAAAATATTGAAAAGCACCGGTCCCAAGACAACGACTTGAGAGACACTACTCATCACCAGTCTCGACCTGGACATAGAGGCATTAATCACAACTCTGTCCGCATCCATTCAGTCAACTCCTTATCTACTGACTGTTTGACTTCTGATACCATTAATTTTTCATATTTTAATTAACATATATAATAGTGAGCATTTTTACCTTCAATCCTATTAATCCTAGATTTTCAAATTGACCGAAGAGAAATTACATCATTATAAAACAGAGCTAATAAAACAAGAGTGCAGAAAAATGCATAAGCAAGTTTTACTGTATTCCAAAAGGAACACATAGGAAGGACAATAAAGCCTATGTAATAGGAAAGAAAAAAAAGTTGCCATCAATTTTCATTGGTATAAATTGCACAACGGAAATCTGTTGTTAATCAAGCGCATTCTCAATCTGTCATCTGAGCAGAAAGAATTGAAATGTAGTAACTTGCTTATTGGAAAACTGTTACCTGTGTAAATGCATTCAATAAACTTTGTCTTAGAGTTTATATTTTTAATAACTTTAATTTTTTTAGGTAAGTAAGGCAATGTGTTATCTTTACATCAGAAATTATTTAAATATTTTGATGAAAATAGTAAACTTTATTTTCAGTTTCTGTTTGTGTTCTCTACCAAAATGATGGCTGTATTTTTATAGTGGTGATTTACACTATTTCAATCAATTAGTTTGAACCAATATGATAAAATTAATTTCTGTACAAAAATTAAGCATGTTTTGCATATTTCCCAAAGTCTTCTGAATCAATGATCTGAACATTTTCAGACTCTCTTCAGTACCAGCTGTGTAGTTCAAGGCTCAGCAATCCAGTACATTACCCAACAACCGGTGAAAAATGAATTGGATATTGCCCCACTATGAGATAAACTCTTAAGGCCATACAGCAGGTGAAAACTGGCAAGGCAGCTGGGGTTGATGAAATTCCAACTGAATTCTGGAAGCATGGAGGCCAAGCACTCCATGCTAAGTTTCACAAGTTCGTGGTGCGTTGTTGGGAATGAGGAGAAGTACCATCAGATCTTTGTGATGCAGTCATCATCACTCTTTATAAGAAGTAAGGAGATAAATCAGACTGTTCAAATTACCGAGGTATTACTCTGCTCTCCATTGCTGGTAAAATCCTTGCAAGAATACTTTTGAACAGATTAATACCTGCTATCGCAGAAGACCTTCTGAAAACCAATGTGGTTTCAGAGCTAATAGGAGCACCACAGACATGGTATTTGTTCTCAGAAAACTGCAAGAGAAGTGTAGGGAACAGAACAAAGGACTCTATGTAACCTTTGATGATCTCACCAAAGCTTTCGACACTGTGAGCAGAAAAGGTCGGTGGCAGATTTTGAAACGATTAGGATGTCCTCCCAAGTTCCTCAAAATGATAATTTTGCTTCATGAGGATCAGTGTGGCCATGTCAGATATGGTAATGCACTTTATGAGCCCTTTCCAATAACCAGTGGTTTATTCACAATCTTCTTCAGCGTGATGCTCCAAAGGGCCACAGCAGATCTTGATGAAGAAAACGGTATCTACATCCGATATCGTACCGTGCTGATGGAAGCCTATTCAACCTAAGGCGACTGAAGGCCCACACTACGACTTTAAATTGTCTTGTTCATGAGCTGCTTTTTGCTGACGACGCCAGCATCGTCGCCCACACAGAAGTAGCTCTGCAGCGTTTAATATCCTGCTTTGCAGAGGCTGCTGAGCTTTTTGGGCTGGAAGTCAGCTTGAAAAAGACAGAAGTTTTCTACCAACCTGCACCTCAGGAAGTCTTCCATCATCCCCATATCCCCATTGACGAAACAGAGCTCAAATCAGTCCAGCAATTTTATTACCTGGGCAGCATCATCTTCTCGGACGGTAAGGCCGACGAAGAAATAGACAACAGGTTAGCAAAGACATACAGAGCTTTTGGTAAACTCCATAAAAGAGTTTGGTGCAATAAACACCTGAAGAAAAGTACCAAGATCAGCGTTTACAGAGCCATTGTACTGTCTACTCTTTTATATGGGTCTGAATTATGGGTCATTTACCGCCACCACTTGCGTCTCTTAAAACGCTTCCATCAATGTTGCCTCCGTACAATCCTTAACATCCACTGGATTATGTGACTACTGTGTCTGTCCTTGAACAGGCAGCAGTCACGAGCATTGAGGCCATGCTGCTGAGAACACAGCTGTGCTGGGCAGGGCACGTCTCCAGGATGCAGGACTGCAGCCTCCCTAAGATTGTGCTCTATGGGGAACTTGCTGCTGCAAGAGAGGAGCCCCGAAGAGGAGATACAAGGACTCCCTGAAACAATCTCTCAGCCTTGGCCATATTGATCATCACCATTGGTCTACTCTGGCCTCCAACTGGGAGGCCTGGAGACACACCATCTATAACGCTCCTGCTTCTTTTGAGAACACACGCAGGATCACTCTCGGGGAGAAAAGACAACGCAGAAAAAAACATGTCTTGCTGATACCACCTAAGGAGATTTTCCGCTGTGCCTTTTGCAATTGGACCTGTCTATCTCGCATTGGTCTTTTTAGCCATCAGTGCACTTGCAGCAAGCAAGAGAGAGCCCTTCTCAAATCTTCGTTTGCAAAGCGTAGCCTTGATGATGATTGTCTAAATGTGTCAGACATTTTTATCTCTGAAACCAGATTACACTTTCATTAATATATTTTTTTCTTGATAAACATTCACAAAAGAAATTGAAAATCCTGGAGTTCACTATTATATTAAGTAAATTTATTTGTGTCAGAAGAAATTCATCATATTTTGATATTTCCATATTCATTCTGTTTCTGGATAAGGGCACTCACTGTTTTCCTTGTGCCTTCCTTTGAAATACCAGGTGGAAGCAGGACTATGACATTCTTAGTAATTTATCTTTCTTTTCAAATAAAACTTAAGCTTTCTCAAAGTTCAAATCATATCAGCTAGGGAAGACAAATCTGGTGAGCTGTAGGAGTTTCACGGAGAGACACATATGCTTGGTGGAGAAAAACCTCTGAAGAAAGAGAGAACTGAAGAGAAAGACAGCTTTGAAATGCAGTTGGACTCCTGACACCCAACAAACCTACCTCGGAGACTGCCTTTTTATGTTATAAAAGTGTTATGTTTATTCAAGTTATTAACAATGATGTTAGAAAGAATCTTACTTTAGATGTAATCTGCAGTTAGATTAGTATTAACACCTTTTTCTATAGGCTGGTCGTAACACTTTTGTTCTTTAGTTAGTGATAGTTAAAATTTATAGCTTTTCCCTTTGACTATATCTCCCTTAACCATTTATAGACATGCATCTCCTTGAATCCTCCCAAATTCCCTGCATTCTATGTCTACTGCATATAAGCTGGCTGTTCCTAGCAATAAAGTTTCCTTTTCCTTTTGTTGTCACCTTTGTGTGATTAATACAAAGTGGATTTTACAGAGTCTGGTATTAGAAAGCTTACCGCAGCTTTCGACAGAAAGCCATCTGAAAACTTTGTAATTTCATAGTCCCAGTTTTCAAAGAGTATTGAATAACAGATTGTCTTGAGGAACACCACTGAAATAAAGCTCTAAGGGAATCGGGGAACTAGCCACTCAATTATCTAAATGTGAAAGTTACCCTAAATATGCATTGTGGTCTCAAAAATTTCACTAAAATATTAGAAAAAATGTGACCTCAGATAGCTAGGCAGATATCATCAGGAGAACTAATGATGATTTTCTGTCAAGTCTGTAGTTTATTTTCATACTGTTTGTATTCATATTTAAGTTTTGAGCCATTTCTTTCCCAAGGAAAGTCAAATATTAATATTATTCTTATTCTCATACACAATAATGAAAATTATGCAGTGATGTGCATGTATTGTCATTCTAGTCTTATAAAAAAAAAAAGAATACTGAATTTAACATGTGTCCTTCTGATTTTGTTAGACTAAACAAAAAGTGATTAGATTATGCTGCTTTCCTTTCTTTTGATATACCGTTGTCATCTTCTCTTAACAGAACCCGCTTTTTTCTTCCTAGTTTTTATGTAGTATTATTTTTATTGAAAATGCTTTGTGATACTTGATCCTTGTTATTCATTTATGCACACTTAATGCTTAAATTTCTCAAATGTCATTATAAACTACCAGTCCTTTGCCTCCTTCTCTTTTCATTGCTCTCTTTTGATTTCTTGATTGTTCATGAGAACGTTCTTTACCCATAGCCTACAAATGAAGATCTATTCTTTGTGACACTCTAGGACAAGGTCAATCAATTGCAATAAAATATTTTTCATTTTGCTATAGAACTGAGTCATAAAAATAATTTATGCAACTTAACTTGATTAGGGACAGTTTGCTGTATGAAAGATTTCAGGTATCTTGATTGCATGCTCCATTAAGCACTCTAAATGTATTATATTCTGCTTAATGGCATTGACAAATAGGTGAGAGAGTTTTACACATTTCCTGATTTGTGACCTTTCCTAATTTATTCCTCCCTCCTAGGTTTAGTGAGGCTGTCTTTGGAGAATAAGCTGGGAAAAGCTGATCTTGGGGAGGAAAAGTCACGTGGAGGTTTTCCTTCTGTCCATATAGATCATGTTCAAGATGTGCTTTTAAGGTGGCTTTTTTTTCCTTTTTTGTTCAGCAATATTCTTTCCACTCTTTCCTGACTAACAAAATTATGGAATTATGTTCATTGGTGACTAAATAAGATTTTGAAGAAACTATCAACAAAAAATCTCTATGTTGCTTAGTCCAGATGAACTGTAGGGTTTTCTTGAACTACTTCCTTTTTTCATTTCCTGTATATGTGTTCTTGTCTACTTTTGGGGAGCAAGATGGTTGGAGAGATGAAACATCTCATCCATTATGTCCATGCTTCCAGTAACTATGCATAATAATTTATTTAAGGAAAACATATACAGAGCTGCACACCTAGAAAAAAAGATATTGTCAATAATCAGTGAATATTAAATTTGTATTCATTTATTTATTTACTATTTATTTATTTTCCATTGCTAGAACTGAATTACCTCTTGTTGTTAGTACCTTGGAAATAACATCTAAACAAAAGCTTTGAAAATAACTGTTTATTTCTTGTCACACAGAGGTGACGAGAAAAACTGTTGATCTCTATTGGAGCAAAGCTCCGCAGCCACTAGAAAATTATAGACCCAGTTATCTTCCAATCCCAGCTGAAGAAATGAGCAAAAATTTTTGTAAGATATGCATTTTCCAACATGTATTTTTTCATTAGGATAAATTATTTTGCAATGGATTCTACCTTATGTAACAAAATTGAAGCTCAAGAGTGAATATTCTAATTGAGTTACTAATAACATACTTTTTTCCTAGCAAAAAAATTATGAAGACTTACTTCCAGTATTTTTCTGTCAACAAAACTTCCTAGATCTGTGCATTTTTATTTTTCTTAACTGAAATATAATGTAAACTGGCAAGAACATTCGAAGTATGAATTCATGGACTTCACACTCTTGTTAGAAATCACTCCCAATAAAAATCCTGAATTATGAAAGAAAACAAAGATACAGTAGAAAGCAGTACTTTTCTTAGCTACTAAGAAAAGGTAAAGACTACATCATAACTTAAAATTCATCTCATACAATTAGATGTCATATCTGTAACATTTTTTTGTTATTTTCAGGGTAAAAAACCCTGAAAGTATTTAAACTATTTTTATGTATCTTATTATAAATGTTTGCGTTAAAAAGAGAGGAACAATATCCTATAGGATCTTGTCTATGACTTGATCTTCTCAGAAACAACAGTACCTATGTCAGATGTACACAAATGTAAGTAAAATGTTCAAATCCAGATTCTGCATCTTCATATCTTTGTCTAATTTATCCCTTCTGGGACAAAAAAGGTGTGGGTTTTGTTTTATTAGTTTGTTTTGTTTGTTTGTTTGTTTTTCAAAGAAAGTTAAAAAGCCCATGAGAGGGTGTAGACTGCATTCTGTGGTACAAGTCTTTGTAAGTATTTGTGGAATATGTCATAAAGTTATATTATCTAATGTAGTTAACTGATCAATAATATCAATATGTAATAAGTAGGGCAATTAGACATACTAATAGACAGAAAAAGAAGTGACAGAATCAAACCATGAAACATGGAATGTTAATATAAAATCCAAGCAAATCAACATCCCTCATAAGCCAAACCATGTCCTTACATATCTTTAAGCACTGACATTAATAATACTACTTCTTGTAGTTCTAGTAAAAGAAAACATTTATTTCTTTACAGCAAATTATTCAGAATGTCAACATTTTCTAATTAAATCTATTTATTGTCATAATTGTAAAAGAGAAATAAACATCACAAAATTTAAAGACTTGTAGAACACTGCTCTCTAAATATAAAATACAGAGCCTCTTTTTCATACAGTTTTTCACTGATCACACATGGGGTATTAGCATAAGAATTTTCAGTGCTTATATAGCATTTTTAAAGCTTTTCAATACTAGAATGCTTGAGAATGGTGACCACATTTCCTGTTCTATGATTGAAAATATAAGTGCACCTAGCAATTAATAGAATTCCCAAGATCACATAATTATCCTGAGACAAAAAGTTTTACATTTGAATCAGCTACAAAAGTTAATTTAAAATATTTTATTTTTGAAATTTACATTTCTCTTAAGGTGAAAATATTGAAAGCCAAAAGAGATTTCTTGTTATCGTTGCTCAGTCATAGGGAAAGGGGCAGAAATAAGAAAGATTGCTATAACCTCCTAACCATGCACATTTGTTACATGTAAATATTTCATTCATTTATTTGTTCTCCTTAAGAGATCTACTGAGAACTAAACTCTTCTGTCACAGTTCATCTCAGCTGGTATAACTCAATTGTCACTACAGCCTCACACTGGGTTTGCTACGACAGGAGGAACTTATCTTGAGTCTGTCATTCCTGAAGTGGAATATTTCAGTATTCAGGGTCTTCAGATTGACACTGGATGTGCTGCTACAATGAGCAGCACTTGCTGTTTGACCTTTTCATCAGTTGTCTCCTAGTCAGAAAAGTCAGGCCTTTAAATTGTTTTTATGTAATGGCCCCAAAACTGATGACAGAACTTACAAGAAATATTTCTCAGTCAAGACACTAACAGGGAAAAAAAAGAAAAAAAAAGAAAGATTTAATTAGACAAAATATCAGGAATACTAGTGGTAAATATTATGAAAACAATTGAAAGAGTATGCTTTACATGTTAGGATAATGGCAAAAAGTCACCACTTAGAGAAACAGTCTCTCAAAAAAACTTTTCAGAAGTCTTATTTTAAACTATTATTTGGTCAACATGAGGGAAAGTAGACTCCAAACTCTTACTTTGAAGCTAATTGAGCCAGAATACAGATAGGATGCCAATGTTATGATAGCATTGAATCTTCTGAAAAAAAATGCAAAGAAAGTTTGAAACGAATAATTTTTACAGATAGTTGTTTTGAGCAGCGAATCTCATATCATCAGTTCAGTTGGTTTTGGTTTTTTTTCCCCAGGCCAACTTTACAAATATCTATGAAAACTTGTCCGTAGATCAATGCTTTCTATAAAGCTGTTAAGCACAAGTAGCTACTAATCAGAATTTTTGAGCAGTGAGTCAGACTTTTCTGTTTAATTTCAAATGAATGCCTATGTTTCCATGTTGACATGAGCTAAGTGTTTTCTACACTAATACTAATAACCAATGTTATTCTAAGTTGTATTTTTTTTTGCAGCTCAGAGAGAATGAAGATTTCTCTATTACATTACATTACATATAATATATTTTTAATTGCTCTTATAGATGCCGTAGATTACTCTTGCCATCTCTTACTGCCAGTTCAGGTTTCCTGCAGGTCCTATGTAACTTTGCCCTCTAGGCCCCTTTAGTTCCCTTGGGGTTCTCAGATGACACTGGAAATTACTTCATTAGCCTGGTACAAGTTCTGACCTAGGAAAAAGTTGCCCAGAATATGACATGTGAGTCCTGTAGGGGGGCAGAGAAGGTGGGCTGGATTGCAAAAACATCTCCCATTCTTTTTACTGCAGACTCTCTTACTCTAGTTGATGTCTTTGCTTATCAACTTAGTCCTTCTGGCTACTGCCTTTGACTCTAGGAATTATGATTTTTCCAGGGATCCTAATTACTCAGATCTGGGTGACACATTCCATTAAATGATGGAAGAACTAAAAGACAAAACTTTGATGCTAAGGCAACAGAGATATGGATGAGAGATCTGTTCCCCTAATGGACTAACAGTAAGATTTTTGCGAAATATGATGCTCTGCACTTCAGCACACCAATACTTGCTGGTATATTTTCAATCACATGAAAATATGCATGTGATTTCTAAAGTAATTAAGCTTTTATGTCTAGAACAAAGATCTTATCTTAAACAAGGTGATGGAAATAAGAGACCTATGCCATCTGTGAAGATTTTTGCTGTTGTTCAAAATCTAAATATAAATTTACATGAAAATACTTGAAACATCAGCAGAATAACATCTGGAATACTGTTTATGAGTGGTGGAGTTACATTTTTTCACCTTAATCTTCCAAAATTAAACCAATTAAACTTACACATAGTCTTATTAAAATATTTTCAGCATGATTTGTTGCAAAGCTAACACACAGCTATGTCTTAAGATGCCAACTGCTGTCTGCAGCCACAACATTGATTCTTAATAATAAAGCAATGGCATTTATGAATGTTTCTGAATGATTTGGCTATGGTTGTGTAGTACAAAACCACAGGTCTGTTTGTTGTTTGTTAGTTTCTTTGGTTTTGGTTTGGTTTTTTTTTTTGTGTGTGTTTTTTTTTTTTTCCTATCTGGGGTTGTTTTGGGGTTTTGTTTGTTTGTTTGTTTGTTTTTATTTTGTTCCCTACTATTTACAGAAATCAAGTATTGCATGTCGGAAGGAAAAAATATGCAATTTGAATGGATCAAATGGATCAAAACACATGAAAATACAAAATATGTAACCTCAGCATTCATAAATTCAAAGCTGAAAATCATCTAAGATTTCACGCAAATAAATGCTGATTATGGAGTATGAAGACATACATTCTTATAAGAACCTGTAAAAATAGAAATTAGTAGTGTGGGCTATATAACAATACAAACATTTCTGTACTTCTTCTTATGTCATGAATTTTAAATGCCTGTTTCCTAACCTGAACCGTTGTTCTTGCTGAAAAATGAGACATTTGAAAAGCCTTACACTAGATCTCTGTATTGGAAAGAATAAATGCAATGAAATAAGGAAATTTAATTTACACTGAGCACCATCTTTAACTAATTTTAAGCAAGATACACTTAAGATAAAATTAAACTCTTTCAGTGGAAGTTAGGTTCTGGATCCTATAGATCTAATACACTTGAACTAGAGAGCAAAAGTGAAAACAAAAAGTGGTTTTGTTGAAGAAGCACCATCTTTGGAAGAAATTAAATGAAATTTTAACTTTAAGTGTAATTTGCTTTTTAACTTCAGGTTTTTAAGCAACTTTCTTGACTTATTGAATAGATATAAGTTCTCATTGACTTTTTCTGTCTAAAATTTTATCTAGAATAATTTTGGTCATAATTTTTATTAGCTTTGACAAATAGAAAAAAATTTTGGTTAACAATTTTTTTTCTATAGACATATTTTGGAGTATAAACTTTTTTTGAAACACATTAAAACTTTGATATAGAGGAATTTCTCATGTGGAGTATTGAGATATTACATTTAAGGCAAAATGCTTACGAATAATGATGAACTCATCTGTCCATGTTTGATGTTTCAGACCAAACTACTGTTAGAACAATGAAAATTTTCCTCCTCTTCTTTCTTTTTTTTTAATTGCTATTTCTTGTCAGGTTGTGCTGCATCTTTGATATTCTGGTTGGACCTAATGCTGTACTTTATTTAATTTACTATGAAAGTATTTTTAAAAAAAGAATATGATATGGAAATATGCTGAAATGATCAAATACAGCCTCTAACCTGGAAAAGCTGAGAGACTGAAAAGCTGAAGGTAGCAGAAGATAGTGTTAAGCTAAAATATTGCTGGGATACATATTTCACTTAGGCTTGCTTGCTGTATGCTGGCCAACCTTGATTAAGTGTCAAGAATATTGAGTAATCTGGATCCTGGAGAGAATTTTTTAACAGGGTAAAACAGCCATCTGAAAGCTGATTTGCCCTTGATATAAAATTTAATGCATCTATATGCTAATGACCTTATTTCTGCATCTTCAGCCATAACACAAGTTTATACTTTTATTGAATTCCACCAAGTAAAATCATGTTGTTTCAAATTAGAAGTACCCCAAAAAGGTCTTCAGGAAGAATTTTTATATGAAATAATGGCATTGGTATCTTAGAAGGTGGCAGTTTTCTTTTTTCCACTGTGTCCCACTCCAGTGACAAGAAAAATGATGCCGCTTGGAAATGCCATATCTAAGATACACATACCATATATACACATACCATATATATTCCTTTGTGTGTACAGGAATCTTAAGACTAAAGAAAGTAAACTCAAAAGTGAGGAAAGAATTTTCTTTTGTAACTTGGAGAAAAAATCTTTTAAATGGTGACAAACACAATAGCAAGTGATTTTATTCCTGACATAGTAAGTGTTTGGGTTTTTTGCTAAAGAAGTAGTGAGACAAAAATGCAATGTACACATTTCTTAGGACAGAAATGTGTTTAAACTAAGTAGATGAAAAGGTTGTTTTAATACTTGGAATGAATATATTATTTTATAAGCAAAGTTGCTTAGGTGCTAGAATTTTTTAAAGTGTGCTTGTTGAAGGCTGTTATAATTTAATGCCACTTTAGTGTAAATACCAATAAAACTACCTTAAGCTAATGGAACATGGTATCATAAGTTAATTGTGGGGGAGATGCACCATCTATACTTAATTAATTAATATGCAAATTAGACAATTTAAAGATAAAAGGCCTATTAAAGAATTACTTGTTTGACTTCTTTCTCAAGGTGATGTCAGAAGAACTGACATTCATCTTGTTTTTGTCTTGTAGAATGGCAAGTGTGAGAATGCTTGTCTGATTTTGGAATTAGTTGTAATTCTAGCAACAAACACAGCTCACAATTTCTTTTTTGTTGAATTTTCCATATGCAGATTTGCTACCTAATTTAAATTTACATTTGTGTTTTCAGGGGACAAACCTAAAATATCAACAGCTTAACAAATATTAGCAATCATAAATTTAATGTACACATGAAATGCACACTGTTTTTGATAAATTTTTAGTCAAATGATAAGTCCAGGTAAATGAAAAATAGCAGTAGCCTCTCAGCTGAGATGTAATTTTTAGCAAACTAACCTATTTTCCTTTTATATTCATTAATTTTCTTTATTACCTGCAATAACATTTCCAAGTAGTCCCTAGCTCCACTTAATAGGTTATGAATAATTAACTTTGAAGCTAGGTACCTAGAATTTTGACACTAACTTCTTCCAATTTTGTAACAATTCATTTCCACTTCAATCATTACAAAATATTTTGTCTCTATACCATAGAATAGAATAGAATAGAATAGAATAGAATAGAATAGAATAGAATAGAATAGAATAGAATAGAATAGAATAGGATAGGATAGGATAGGATAGGATAGAATAGAATAGAATAGAATAGAATAGAATAGAATAGAATAGAATAGAAT
>JAWWLV010000001.1:59354271-59373241 GCA_035041135.1 Platyrinchus mystaceus | reverse complement strand
TCAAAGAGATTTTGAATATCCACAGATATTCCACAGAGATTCCAGAGATTCCACAACCTTCTGGACAACTTGTGTCATTCAGATTGAATGTCTCTCTATGCTCATTGTCTCTAGTCCTGTCATTGGGCACTGCTGAAGAGAGCCTGCCTCCATCTACTTTGCCCGTTCCCTGCAGGTATTCCTGTAATTGATAAGCTCTCCCCTTCAGCCTTCTCTTCTCCAGTCTGAACAGGCCCAGACACCCCAGTCTTTCCTCATATGTAAGCTGCTTCGGTCACTTTATCACCTTTGTGGCCCTTCTTTGGACTCTCTTCAGTATGTCTATGTCTCTCTTGCACTGGGAAGCACAGAACTGGACACAGTACCCCAGTTGTGGCTTCACCAGTGCTGGATAGAGAGGCAGGATCACTCCTTTTAACCTGCAGGTGACAGTCCTGGATATAATTGCAGTCCGGGATACCATTAGCCCTCTTCAATGCAATGGCACATTTCTGGCTACCATCCAACTTTGGGTCCACAAGGACTCCCAGGTGCTGCTTTCCAGCTGGGTAGCCCCACCATTTACATGATGTTGTTTCTCCACAGCTGCAGGACTTTACGATTCCTGTGTTCATCTTCATGAGATCTCCACCAGACCACTTCTCCAGCTTGTCAAGTTTCTTCTTGGTGGCATTAAGACATGAAGGCATATGTCAAACCTCCCAGGTTGCTATCATCCTCAAAATTGATGAGGATACACTCTTCCCTATCATCCTGATTATTTATGAAGATGACAAACTGAACCCAGTATTGACCTCTGGGGTGCACTGCTACTTAATGGTCACCAACCAGACTTTGTGCAAATGATCACCACTCTCTGGGCCCAGCCATTCAGCCAGTTTTCAGTCTATCCCACATTGCTGATTCAGGCTATATTTCAGCATTTTCTCTATGAGGATCCTATGGGCGACACAGCGCTAGAAGTCTTTCAGAAGTCACAGCAGATAGTATAGACTGCTCTCACCTTGTCTACCAACCTAGTCATTTCATCATACAAATTTACCAACTTTGTCAAGTATGATTTTCCCGTCATGCATCCATGCTGACTGCTGATCAGTTTCAAGTCCTTCATGTATCTGTAAATGGTTTCCATCATTTTCCTAGCGATCAAGGTCAGTCTGATTGGTCTGTGGTTCCCTGAGTCCTTCTTCTTGTCCTTTTAGAAAGTAAGACTGATATACTTTCCTCCAGTTCTCAGCCACCTCTCCTAGTCAACATATTTGTTCAAAATATATTGTAGTGGCATCAGACAGATCTCTCTGTCCTCATGGGTACATCTGATCATGGTTCAGGACCTATGGATGTCCTTCATGCTTAACTATTATATAACCTTATCCTACTGCACCAAAAGCATGTCTTCTTTACTCCAAATTTTCCTTCTGGGACCTTGTGTTCCTGAAGGCTAGTATGACTAGTAAAGGCTGAGTCAAAGGCAACAATGCAGTACCTCAGCCTTTTTCATGTTCTGTGTAACCAGATCCCCCATCTTCTTAAGCAATGGGCCCACATGTTCCCCACCTGTCTTCTTGCTACTGAAACCCTTTTTTGTTGTAACTCCACTGGACAGTGAATTCCATTTGGGCTTTAGCTTTCCTAATTCATCCCTAGAATCTCAAACAATGTTTCTGTATTCCTCCCAAGTTACCTGTCTTTGCTTCCACCTTCAGTATACTTTCTTTCTGTGTTTAAGTTTGTCCAGGAGCTCTTTGTTCATTGAAACAGGTCTCCTGCCATTTTTTACCTGACTTCATATTTCTTTGCAATGAACCACTCTTAAGCATGGAGTGAGGGATCCTTGAATATTAATCAGCTTTTTTGGGCCTTTCTTCCCTCCAGAAGCTTATCTCATGGGACTCTTCCAAGTAGACCTTTGAAGAGGAGGAAATTATCATCAATGCACTGCAGGAAACTCCTGCTTATGCCCTGCTGTGCTGTCACTCCTACAGACATCAGGGTGGTTGATGTACCCCATAGCCCATGAATGTAAGGCAGAGGTCCTGATCCACTCATTTTTCCTGGTCAGATGGCCTATAGCAGGCACCCACTATAACATCATCTTTATCTGTCCTCACCCACGATAAGATACAAGCTGCTTTATGTTAGTCTCTCATGATATATAAATTTTCAAAGGAGTTTACAGATGTGCTTGCATATGTCAAATATTTCACCGTGAGAGTTTGACAAGTAGACCAAAAAAACCCAACAACAGAATATAGACAATTAGTCACACCATTGCAGAAAAATCAAGAGTAAAGACCAAGTTCCTCCTTGTGCAATACAGTATCAGGCCTCTAATATGGTAGTGCAGCAAAACCACCAAATATTTTGGACCACACTCTTCAACTTCCAAGTAATTCGTTATTGTAATTCATTATTCATTTAGGGCTACAAGAGTCCAATATCCTACAGACTAGATGACAAGGCATTTAGAGAGTCAGTGTAAAATTTCAAATCCAGAGAAATGGGGAGGTAGAACCTTCATGCTGACATTGAGAGGAGATGCAAAAACTGATTCTTTAAACACTGGATTGGAAGGTGGTAAAAATATTACCATTATCTTGACAAACATTTTTTATAGTAAAAAGTCATTAAAAAGGGAGGAAGTGTCCTTCTTTCCCATATAAAGTGTATAACAAGATAGTTTTTGCTAAGCTTAAGCAGCAGTACTTTCAAAGTATAATTGCCCATTATAAATTTGGTAACTAAATGAATAATTCAGGATTATTGATATTTGATAAAACCTGATATTATAGTTTTTGTTATTCAGCCTAGTTAAAATTTCCTTTGTATCTTCATTAGTATCTCTGTGATCAGCAGTTTAAGTTTTGGAGTCTGTGGCTATGTGTATGCTGTTAAAGATCAGAGTCTAAAGCTTGACACTTTGATCAAGCTCTTCCTAAAATGGATTGGCCTTATCTTTTTGTCCTAGGTGCTCTGACTCTAATGGGACTTTCCTATCCCTACTGTTTATGCTATTTCATGGCCTCTGTATGTCTGCAATTAAAAAAAAAAAAAGGTTTATGCTGTTTCCTTAACAGTGGCAGAATGAAATTGGAAATATGTGCTACATGCCCTGGGATACACATGAAAGAACATTGGACAACTGAGGCTGCAGAGATTGTTTTCTGAAGGAGTACCAAATAAGTGCAGAAACTGAAGCATAACAAATATGGCACAGTGCTCACCCCACTGCCTTTGGAGAAGTTTTGGAGGCAAACTATTCTTTGACAATGCTGAGATAGTATCTTAAGGAATGTAAGTTGGAGCAGTCCCAAATAGACTTATGCAGTGATCTGGCAACGAGTATCATAGACTTCAGGGATAAAGCTTACTTCGTGACTCTCCTTCAACAACGCAGATGTATCTGGTGGGACCCAGGTAATATGATCCCAGGAATAGGTCTGGACAAGAGTAGTGAATATACCAAACTTTATACTTTCTATTCAACTTGCTTCTGGACCAGAATTACTGGGTCAAATTTTAATTTGCATGTAAATAACAACTCCTTATAGGCAGATGGGAACAACATTTCTGTCATCTTCTAGATTGAGTACTACTTTTGTTTTGGAAGACGCTGAATTTGAACTTGTTGGTTGTTGTTCAGCCAGTCATTCTACCTGTTTGTCAAAGCATATGAGAATGTTTACTCCTTCCTCAAGTGATTTGAAAAAGGCAATAAATAACTGTTTATCTGTATGCTGGCAGGTTGAGTATTTTTATGTGTGGGTTTCACAAAATCTTATAAGCCCAAATGATAATTAAACACCTAGATCTGAATAAGTTCTTGAAGTTACTATTGATGACCAATTTAATGTCCTTAAAGAGATATGGGCATATATCAGCAGTGATGGACAGAAATTTGAGAGATATTAGTGTATATAGTGCAAAATAACTCCAGACTATTTATTAAGTATATAACTCACTTCAATATCACAGATTCTATTTGTTTGTTTGCTTGATGGATATGGGCATTTTTGTTGGTTTCTTTGGGGGGGAGTTGTGTGTGCATGTGTGCAGGGACAGTAATTCTCTATGGATTTAACACATTAATGTCTTATTTGATTGGTTTAACTGGTTCTTCACCATATCAAATATTATCCACCAAATTCATTAGGGACTGTTTGGAATTCAGCTCTTCTGAAATAAGTGCTACTCTGGATATAAAATCTAAGATTCAGCCATCTAGTAATTCCCTACATCCCCACAGTGGGAGTTTTCTTCTAGATAGATACCTTTAAAGATCTAAGAACACAGAAAGAATTATTCGTCACAGGGTTATATGAAAATCTTGTCAGATAATATGCACAGAACAAAGCAATAGGTAATTAAAGAATCTATATATACTGTAGGATGGGATCTGATTTTATACCATGGCAATGGCTATTTACTCCGCTACATGTTGGGGAAAAGATGAAAAGAAGTCATCAATGTTGATTTCTATCTGTGTAGCCTCATCTGGAAAAAGGCAAAGTGCTTTTATAGACCAAGTCAATTTCACCTAACTTTATGTAACTTCAGGCCTTTAAATTATGAGAATATTTTCCTAAATCTATATTCCCCATTTAGAGACTTGGACAATTCCAAAGTTCATTTCACACATGAGATGGATTTGTCTAGTCGCTAGCAAATATTTGGAAAAAAAATTGTTGCAACTTGTACTCTTCATTAGGAAAAAAGTTCTGTCACAAAGTGTATTTAAATATATATTTAGGCAAAAATGATAAAAAGTAGCTATGATTGTTTCAACTGCCTAGATAGCTACTTTGAGACCTGAAAGAGTTGGGTACTATATTATTTTCTTCTGAAAAGTTTCTTTTACTATGATCAATGTACTTTGCATCCCTGTTGAATTCTGACTTCTTGTAGGGGTCATTGCTCCTTATTCCCTAATAGTTCTACTAGGGATGTGCAAACTTAATATATTTGTACCATTTATGAGTTTGTCAAATCACAAGAAACATGCACATGTTTTATGAACTCTCAGGTGGGTTACAATGTAAAGAAATGAAAAAAAATATATGTGATACCTGTAGAGTCAGCTGGCAGCAAAAAGACAGGTGGGAATACATTTAAAAAAAGCCTTGTTTGGTTTTTATGGTGACTTTTCTAGGAATAAATTTACTATGATGTGGGCTTTTTTTTTACAGCTTGTAAAGTTAATAGTCCTGACTGATGTTAAAGGTATTTTTTTTTTCCAAAGGTATAGATTAAAAATACTGTAATCAAACAGTAAAATACTAATTTGTCTGAAAATTAGCCAAAAACAAGGTCATGAGGGAAGGTATTGCCCTTTAAGTAGGGGTTTTAAGTTATTATTATATACACTAAATATGACCTTTCAAAAGTACCACAACCCCAGTTTTTGTTCGTTTCATTTTGTCAGTAGTAACTGACAAATTAATTATTTTGGTAAGCTTTAATGATCAATTATAAAGTTGGGGGTTTTTTATACCCTATTAAATACTGAGAACTTTGAATCCAGTTGATTATTCCAAGTGAACATTGTCAACTCTCAGCTCTGAGACCTGCTTTTAAATCAAACCAAGAACCTGGGCATGATCAAAAGCCACAGCTGCTTCAGATGGTTTTTGTGGAGGGCCTAGAGTTACATCAGGGCACCAGTGTGCAATTGGATGGGTAGTTTACCACTAGGCACTCATAAACAGAGACTGCCTGAGGCTCCTGTGTGGAAAAGATGTGAGTGGATTATGGCAAATGTTATGTTTATGACTTCTTCTTGGCTCTTTGGTTCCTTAAGTACCAGGAAAACTGCATATAGGAAAGCTAAGGACCCGTAAGGACATGAATGTTCAGTAAAAATTATGACCTCCACAGTATTTCTGGTAGGGTTAGAAATAAAAACTAGTTTGCTTTTAGATTTATGTCCAGGGTGGTAAAGTACTAGAGACAGGGTTACTGCGAGCATCCAGAGTTTCAACGAATAAGTTTATATTATCAAATAAAATAGGTTCATTCCCCAGCATTAAGGACTACTGGCACATCACAACTCCAGAATATTGTGACTTTTTCTATCCTGCCTGCTGGGAACCATCAGTGGCCTAAACATTACCTGAAAGAGTGCTAGTTCACACAAGCCAAAACAATGCCAGAGGCTAGAGCTCACTATTAAAGAGTGAAGAAAATGTCCAGGGTCTAAATCTGTGTCCCAGTTCTATTTATTTTAGTGATAATAACATAGACATTAGGTTCAAACCTGAAGAGTTTGTGAGTTTTTGTAAATCAGAGTTGACATGAACTGATAGTTCTGATTTATTAAAACAATAGCAAAAATTGTATTATACCTGAACACAGTTTATGGGAAATAAATCAGAAAAGAATGGATATCTTTTACAAACTGAATGTTTTCAATCTGGTTTATTTTCTTACTTCCTTGATAAAAGCAGGACTTTCTTTTTGTTACTTTTTTTTTTTTTAGTTTCTTTTTTATTTCTTTTTGTTATCTTTTTTTTTTTTTTCTTTTTAAATGAATCAGAGAGTTATTCCCCTAAATCGGGGCTGGTCTACTTTTTAATTAATCATTTCATATGAATCAGTCATTGTTTTATGAAAATGAGTCACATTTTCTTTGCAATATTTTGTTAGTATTAGATGAAGTATATGAAGAAAATTAAGCTTAAGCATAAACCTTGAATGCTGTGTCCAGGCGTGGGATCCCCAGCACTGTTGGAGTGAGTTCAGAGGACAGCCACCGAGATGATTAGAGGGTTGAAACACCTCTCCTATGAGGAAAGGCTGAGAGAATTGGGTTTGTTCAACCTGGAAAAGAGAAGGCTTAAAGGTGACCTAATTGCGGCCTTCCAGTACCTGAACGGAGCCTACAAGAGAGATGGAGAGAGACTACTTACAAGAGCATCAAGTGACAGGACAAGGGAGAATGGCTCTAATCTGAAAAATTATGGATTTAAATTAGGTATTTGGAAGAAATTCTTCACTGTGAGGGTGAAGGGGCACTGGTACAGGTTGCCCAAAGAAGTTGTGGATGCCCCAATCCTGGAAGCATTCAAGGCCAGGTTGAATGGGGCTCTGAGCAACCTGGTCTAGTGACAGGTGTTGCTGTCCATAGCAGGAGGGTTGGAGCTAGATGATCTTTAAGGTCCCTTCTAACTGAAACCAATCTATGATTCCATGATTCTATGACTCTGTGATTTTCAGGGATATTTACTTCCTTTTTTAAAAATTTTGATTGTACGGATTATCTTGCAAGGATGGACACATCTGCATGGGAACATGGCTGTGATGAGATTTAAATTTGTCATAATATGCTGCCTTCTATTATGTGTAATAATGCAAAAAATAACATATTTTTTTATTTTCTATTTCTTCCTTACCTTCCTCCTTTCCCTAAAGAAATGTTCTAATATTTTAAAGAAAGAAAATATAAAAGAAAATGGCCCCACTAAAAGTCAAATTTTCATGAGAAGGAGATGGATGACAGAACTGTCCATACCCACATTATTTGAGATTTTGCAAATCTTTATTTTTAGGACTTTCTATAAAATTTGGCCAAACACTGAAGTCTTTTTTTCTTATGCATTTTTTGCATGTCTGTCTTATGCTATTTTCAACTGTTTGGGTTTGTGCTTTGACAGACAGAAAAGGATAAATTTCAGAATCAGTCTAGAGAAAAAAATACATTGCTTGCTTTGTGTTGATCATACAGTCATTTGGCAGAAAGCTGTAGCTTGTCCATACCTTGGGGAAACAATTTTAAATTTGGCAGCGTGCTTGCCCTGCTCTCTGGAATACCCCTTTTTGCTATCTCTTAGAAAGCTCTGTGGAACTCAGCTAAGCTACAAAACTCAGACACTTGCGGGTCACATATGTTCAGGAGGGGCTCAGTCTGTATTATTAAACTAGTATGCATAGTAGGCAAGAGAAATAAAATCTGGACTTTTCCAGGAAATAGAAGAAAGTTGCTGAAAATTACGAAAGCTACAGATGCAAGGGACAAGCCGACCTACAGTTGTTAGCAGGATAAAGCATTCAGCTACTCACATTGTTGGGTTAACTCAATGAGCTAAGGCTGCTAAAAGGCTGTTAGCTGCCTCCTGCTTTAATCAGAGAGATACCTGGAAGTCTGAGTTCAGTGCCCACTACGTAAAGTTGACTGATTTTTTATTTCCTTGATCTAATGTATGTGGATGAATCCTGTTGTTTTTACTCAGGAAGTAACGGGGGAGGTCTACAGTAGGCTCTTTATGCTTCAGATCCCACCCTGGTCAGCTTCCAGAATGAATTAGATTTTTTTGTGTTTGTATTTACAGCTTCACAAGAGTAATGTATCTCAGCATTCTCTTAAAAATCATAAAGAACTTATGTTCTAGTGTTAGAGGGTAAACTTGACAATTATGTTCATAAACGTTCGCCTAAATGAAGGCAAATTATATTCCTCCATTTAATATTTTTGGTATCTGAAGCTAGAACTAATCTAAATATTTCAGGGTGATGAATCATTACTTAAGAACCCTAAGGTTTGGCAAAATTGCAATTCATGGGAAAAAAAATCCTAATTAGTAATTCAAAAGATAAAGGATGTACGTTCTCATACATATGCCATTGCTTCTCATAAACTGCAACTTTCCAACTTTTTCAATACAGAATATGACAGCAAGAGTTTATGATTCAGGCGCGAACACTTGTACAGTCATTATTTACCACAGAAGATTATAATACTTGGCATTTTGTGTCAGCTTTTGCATATCGATTACTAACTTATTTATGGTATTTGAACGTGCAACGCCTATTGGTCAATGTGCTCTTGTATAGTAAAGCATTTGTGTAACGAAATAAGGAGCAAATTTAAAAAAAAAGAAAGGGACAAACAGAAAACATTATTTTCAAGGTTCTAAAAATATTACAAATTAAATACTGATATGAAATTTATCTGAAGTACCTTAATTTCTGAATCTCTGACCACTGAAATTGTAGAGAAAATCACATGAAAACAAATTTTCAGATGTTTTCTACTTTGCCAGTAGCAATTTGAAGCCAAAATCCTTTTTAAGCCAAAATGCCAGTAGCAATTTTAAGCCAAAATCCTTTTAAGCCAAAGAACAACTTATATCAAAATATTTTGGCACTTCCAATTCAGGCTTCCTGAAAATGGTAGAAAATTAACCTAAGTGTTAAAGCATCTCAGGAAGATTTAAACAGAATGTGACTCTAGAAGTGACAGAGGTTAAAGAAATCTCCTTTCTGACTCAACTGGTTCACTGTTACCAAAAAGAAAGACACTTCAGAGGATTATATTGTAGCATTCAGAAACAGCAGAGACATGAATTGCATCTGTATTTGTCAAAACCAAAACAACAACAACCAACTGATTTTCTCTACTCTCATTCTGAAAATATATCACCTTCTCAATTTTTCCTGGAATGTTTAACAAAGGAACTAATGATGGGGGAAAAAAAGTTTCCATTCTTTTACAATTATTTTCAAATTTAAAAAAAGGAGAAAAGAACCCCCCTTTTCATTAACTCTTCTTAAAGAAATTGAAACTTTGTCATGAAGAGTAAGAGATATTTGAGCTTCAAATGGTGATAATAATGAAGAAGTATTCTTTGGCTGGTCAGGTCAGCTCAAGTATTTAAAATACAAGTTTTGAATTCACTTGGCTGATTTTTACTAAGCTTTGGGAACATTTTAGTAGTTCTATATCAAGTCTGGTTGAGAAATGATGGTTGGTGACATCTGTCAACAGTGGAGGTGTGTCCGAGTTACCTGTCCACAGGACTGAACCATAATGGCTTTTTGTGAATCCATTTCATTTAGACAGAAACATTAGAGCAATATTAATACACATCAGGTTCTGGGAAGGTATGAGCTGTAACCTAGGAAGGGGGAAGCAAAGCAAATCCAGTAGCTTCATCTAGATGTGCAGTTGTTCCTAGAATGAACATCTATTTCCTTATCCAAAAATAAGCTCTATCAACAATAATTTTGTCTTCACTGGTATTTATGATTCTATAACAATATCACGGGGGGTGGAGGATAGTGGCCAATCACAGGAAGTCATACCCATAATCAAAGTAGCAATGTTGATATAAAGGGTATGGACTCATGAGGCCTTAGTCATGCCAGGACTAGACAGATTTGTCTAGACAATGATGTAAGACTGATGCTAACAGAGCAATTCAGTTGTTACTCTTTTCAGCAAACTCTGACGCTATAGTAAAGAAGACAGTGTTTTAAACTGATGGATGATGCAGGGATTACGTGAAGTAAAACCAAGCTCATCTGAATATTTCAAGTACATTGTGAATAATAATATATCTATAAATATTTAGTTATTTTCTCAAAAACACATGTAATATTTTATTCAAAGCAAAGTTTATATTGCCCCAGTACCATTTCACAGAATTTGTCTACAGAGATTTAATGCCTATTTAAACAAAGTGTTAGATATTCCCAGAGCTGACATGATTATGCCAACTTCTATTTTTACAACATTCTACCAATAGTATTAAGACTGCTAAATCTACCCACTGTAGCTGTTCTTAAAGGTATTTTTCAAAAATTTTTTTCTAAGGTTCTTACATTATGCAACCGATACAGATGTGAATTTAGCAAATAAGAAATTTACTAACTGTGTTTCATCGTATCTGTGTGAACTGTATTGGAGCTCCTTTTACAACAGTCATGGTCTATCAATCTGCTGAAGGAAGGCAGCAAAAATTATTTCATGCCTCTTTACAAATATCAAAATACTTAAACGAGTCATCTTTTCTCTAAACCTCTGTATTTATTTTTGTGTTCCTGTTTTTCTTTCCAGAAACATGAGTGCTAACATCCTTTCTAGTGCAGCAGAGATTCCTGTGCTGGTGGATGCTATCACTTACGGATGGGGTATGTGCTTAGAGCAGTGATATGTCATGCTGTTTAGAGTTTTGCTGAGTTCTTGATTGCACTTCATCTCCTTCCAGAAACTAATTTAGCCTATGCTATCTATTCAAAATTTACTGCCCCTCTGCATCGTATCAGAGCACATAAAGGCCGTATGGATAGCAAACAGTCATCACCTGGGCTTGGGCGCTTTACAGGTGAACACCTTTAAGGAAGCACAAGCATGTTCCAAAGTGCTGGACTTTCCTAATGACTACACTTCTGTGTACCAATTAGCTTGCTGTAAACAGAGTTTATCTTTAGGATAAGGAACTTTTCAGGTGGGTAAAGCTGGCATGAAACTACTCTGGTAGACCATTCTTCAAAAGGTGAATGTAGAACTTACAAAGGGAGAAAGATGTTTTATTCTGGAGAGCTGCTTGCAGGCAATGTGATGTGTTTGGACAGAGTAGCCCAGTGACTCAGGGATGTTCCAGCCCTCGGGAATGCCACAGTGCAGACCTAAGTGGCTGGTGCAGATGCTTTTAGACTGTGCAAATGGTCTGTACTTGTAACACAGCCTCTTCCCTCTCCCCTTGAAAATCAGGGCCACAAGAAATAGCAAATACCGCAGCTGAAAGTTCCCAAAGCAGCCTCATCCCATTGTTAAAACCATATCTGCTCAGAAGAGTATCTAAACATATACTGTAGGACCATTTTTGTTTGTCTTAACTGCAAAAATGTTTTTTTCTCTTGATATTCCTTCCATGTGAAGGTGCAATAGACAGGATAATATGCTGAGGAGGGGAAAGAGCATAACCTAGAGGTAACTTGGCAACAGTGGAGACAGATGGCTGATCTGAAAGCATCAGAGGTTTGCTCCCAAAGTACCTCCCAAAATAGAGTTGGTTGTAAATTAGAATTGCCCTTTATAAACAAGGTGTATTGCTCTAAAGTCTGGCCACCTGATTACGGGTGCAGATGGTCTGTTACTGTGGAGATTTAGAGGTGTAAAGGGATACATGACAGGTAAGTGCCCCAGGCTCATGTCTCAGTGGCCTAAGGTTACGCAGGCAAGATTCAGTTTGTAATTCTTTTTGAACAAGTATTTTTTTTTATAAGGCTACTAACAAGGGTGTCAATACTGTTGGTTTTTGAGTGTGCAAGTTATCGACACTGCTTCAGTGCATAATAGATCAAGAACAACAACTGTTTTTATATGAACCACAGAGCAATATAGGATATTTTGAAAGATCATGTTCACTGTAGGTCTAGAATATTTGAAATATATTACGTATGTATAAGTGTAGGAATCTAGATATTTATAAACTTCTTACATATATACATATGTTTACAGAAGTTTACAAATTCATAGAGATACATACACTGACACACACACACAGATTTATAAATACATATATGCTCCCATATGTATCCAGCATATACATATATATGCACACTGGCAAATGAGGACTTACTTTTTCAGGCAAAACTGCTGTATGCTGTTGTTAGAGCACAACAGTGTAAACTGGCCAAACAGTTTGCCATCAAAATGGATAATAATCTAGACCTAATAAATTGTCATTCATTAATATATATTATTAATGTATGTTTAGTTATCATGCAAAAACCCTAGATTTTACTCCATTAATACATTAAATGCATTTATGTATGCTGTATATTTATGAAGCAATAAAATTGTCCTTGTATTAAAGACTTGGCTTTTTAGTGCAAAGAGTCAATGTTTTAGCACATTATCAGAAATTTTACAGGTCCTTCTGAGCTGTGAACATCTGGGTTAACAGAATCTGTGGCTCCTATAACCTGGCTTAACAGATGGGGGAAAAAAAAGGAAAACCTGTTTCACTAAAATATTTAAGATGTCTTAAATAGTTCTCCATTAATTTATGATACACATGCAAAATAAATTTCAAAACATTTCTTATTCTATCCTAATCCCAAATTCAGGGTAAATGAGCTTAAGCTTGTTTGCCCACATATATATATGGGGTTTATATCCACATTATACACATAGGTTTTTATTGGATAGTGAGACAGCAACTATTTAAAGGTCCAGTCCTGGACTTGGAGACAATACAGGTACATAACAATGCAATATGTAGTACATTGTCACAGTTGTTGTGGCCTTATGAACTCAGGTGAGTTACTTTATTGTATTATTTGATTCCCTTCTGATCTCTTGTTTCTCATGTCTATGTAAAATTAAAAAAAAAAAAAAAAATTGAAGGTCAAGGATCATCTTTTATATATTTCTGTATTTCATATTCAAAATACAACATAGTAGCAAGAATACTACCATGGACAAAATTAAGTGACTTGTAATTTTATTTCTGGAAAATATTTCCTCATATATGCAAAACAGTCTCTGGTTTTCATGTCATGTTAAAACTTTACAGTTAGACAGATATTGTTGAGATTGGGCAAGAGGGGACATTAAAAGCCTGAGAAATATTATTATTTATTTTTCCATATTTATTCTTATGATTTGGATTTATTTGAGGAATTATTTTCAAAAAGGAAGCTAAAAATCTCTGGACATTATTAATGTGTAACATTCCAAAAATATTTCCTAAAATATTGCTAAGATATTTCTTTCATAGTGGACTAATCCTTTTTATTCTTTTCTTATTTAGCTCAATTACCTTTAAGAAAAAAAAATTAATATCAGGCAGACAAATCTATGCAGCATGAGAAAAAGGACAAGCATACTGGGGGTCCCAAAAGGATAAAAAAAATTACTTCATTAACCTCTTAAACACTAAGATAATGTCTTTGTATCGCTATACGTATTTTTGAAAGCCTTTAGGATGAATTATTCTTTATAAAAAGGCCACGACCAGGTTTGCAGGTAGGGTTTGCATCCCCAAAAAACTGTCTAATCTTTTTGGCAATTCCACGACTAATGGAAATTGGTATATCTCCTTACAAATTTTATCCTGCTGATATCCTTAGCTCATTGTAGTTAAAACAGAAAGCCATTGTACAACCGGTGGTTATTTTAGCCTAGTGATGATATATGCAGTTGAGGTATTTCAATAAGGTTCAGTTTTTCCATGAACACTCTGACAGCTGAATACAACCTTATGTGGCTAAAAGTGATTTTGAGGGCAAGCAGCAAAGTCTTTCTTTTAATTAAAACTACCAGAAATAGAGAAAAGTTTATATCAGCAGTGCCTTTTTTAATTGAGATCCAATGTCTTATGTTGAATTGCTGGTCAACAAAGATGAATGTGAATTTTATTCAGAGAACTAAAGGATGCTGTGATCCAGCATCTAGACTTTCAGAGCTGGAGCCTGTAGGGAAGTGCTAAGACCACATTTTAATTCCCATTGCACCTTAAATGCAATATCCCTGATCCTGCACTACTGAAAGCTATGGCAAAACTTTCATTGACTCAACTGAGGATTGGACTAGTCCCTGAATCACTTGTACACTCAATAAGTGTAATTTTCTATACCTGTGTGCAAATTAAAAAAAAAAAAAAAAACAAACAAAAAAAACAAACCCAACAAACAGATCCAAACTATTTCAACAGAATTCTCTGTACCAATAGAAAAAGATTAGAACTGTTTAAACTTGAATCTGAGAGGATTAACTCCCAAAGTTACTTAGAATTCAGAGGGCGACTCAAATTTTCACACAAACACAGTTTAGTACTTAGTGAAAACATACCTCATTTGAAATTCAGCCTTGTGATTTTGTGACTTACAAAACTAGTTTTCTAGTCTTTTACACATTTATATCAGATGCAATACTTATATCTCTATTTTGTAGTCGAATGTGTAGAAGTCAGTTATAGAATTTTAAATTTATTTAAGACTGGGCACTAAACCAGAGGTTCTTACAGTGATTACAGAGTTCCCGTTTATTAAAACACTGCAATTTGTTTTAGTTTCATAAGAAAAGTACTTGGGAGTAGTGGAGAAGTACCATCTTATTTGTTTAAATGCTATGAAAGTTTAAGCCCTAACTCTACATGCATAAGCAATACAACAACCAGAAAATATTTTGCTCTTGAAAAGACAGACGGTACTTAATGTCATTTGATATGTTGGTAATAGTTATATTCAGTCTCTTAATTTTATTCTTTTTATTAACCTTTCATATATATATTTCCATTATCTATACATTAGAAAAATCTGCTGCTAACACATGTTCAGAAGGCAGATTCATTATCCGCACTAGCTTGCTTACATTGTTTTAGAGCTATTAGGCCTAAATTTGACACAGCCTACAGGTGTAGGCTGAATCCCAAGCTACCCTTTCCAGACATAATTTTAAAACATTGCTTTAAAAGCCCTGGGAGGCCCCTGAGCCATTCTAGCTTAGTTTAATTCTTTTTTTCTATATAGCACATTTTGTAAGAATGCGCCCCAGAGCAGTAAACAAAATCTATCAATAAAATCCACCGAAATTTGTCCTTCTATTCACCCTTAGACTTGTTTTGACATTTGAGGTTTTTTTTATTATTATTATTATTATTTAAATTACTTAAGAAATGGTAAATACAGTTTTTCATGTTCCCTTACAGTTGGCTGCAGTCATTCTTGGTAATCAGTTATTGGTGTAATAGCTCCTTAATTTTACAGCATATACAGAATTGGAACAATGTATTCATAAATAGGCTCTGGTTTTTATTTAATACTTGAATGCCTCTGAAAGGAAGAGGCTGATAATACTGGATAGAGTCAAGTAAAATTCAAGTTCCTCATTGTTTTAGTGCTGTGTTGCAATCTGGGCAAACAGAAGTCCTGCTGTCCTTGTCCTGAGTATGATCAGCTGTTACCAGATGTCTGAAAAGCCACATGGTGCCTTTACGATGCAGACAAACATCTATGAAAGGGGAGAGGCCACAACAGCATCATCAGTCATCCATTTCAAGCAAATGAATATTCTGGTCATGGTGGCTTCACATTGCAGTTATAATCACGCTGTTGAAAACTTTTCTGTGTTAAGCAAAGATTATATACAGAAAGCTCATCATTTGTGAGTCATGTGTGAGTCTAAAGCATGATTACTTTCTGTATTGTTTATCTGTATGCTCGGGCTCTGTTTAGGGCATAAGGTTGAGATCTGATCCCTTCTAGAAGGCAGATTCTCACCATATTTGCTGATTTAATATGCATCCAGTGCTGAGTCTCACAGTCTGCTAGGTCAGTAAAAAAACATTTGACTGTCATATGCAGCAGTATGTCAGTTTGTATTTTTGTAAGCATACTATGAACGCTTTAGGCCAAGCTACAAACACTTCAACAAAAAGCAATCAGGTAAAAATTACATGGGTCTCTGAATATCTATATTACTAAATTAAAGAGGGGGAAGGAGAAATTATTAAGCCCACAACATTAAAGTGTTAGGAAAGCACATTCCATCATTAAGTTTGTGCCAGCCACCACTCTGCAACAGTGGTTGACTATGATTTGGTCATTCATATGTGCTAAGAGCTGTTTGCAATAGTCAATGCATTATGGCAAGCCTGTGGGCAAGTTAGATTGGTGTCTATAAGTCACGCCATGCTACTCAGGCTTAGGGCCAAAAACTAGTCCATGGCACACAGTCATGCAGTACATGAAGTGTTGTGGTTCACTCTGCTTAATTGTTATTTTTGTCCGTATCTTAGGCTTGGTTTGCTCCAGCTAGATCTCTTCAAGAAAAATCTATTAGGTCAATATGGGTTTATAACATATATTTTCCAGATGACTTCAGGGCCTTTATATATTAACTTAAACAGAGCCAAAATGTAATGATTGTAAGCCTTTTCTGAAGTCTACTTCAGGCTTTGTATTATAGGTAGAACTGGAGAAATTTGGAGATACAACGTCATCTGTCTTCTGACACGTTTATACAAGGTTTTGCCAGAATTCCTTCTGTAAATGGAAGGAACTGTTGTTGCTTCTGTTGTTGCTTACTTGTGACGAGAGGATTAAAAAGGTAGAAAAGGATAACACAAAACAATTCCTGCTGTCCTTTCATAGCAGTGAGCTTTGATAGATTTATCCCACATCCACTAAGCCATTTACCCTGAGACAATTCAGGGGAAATTCAATAAAGAAATTGCTCCTGAGCTGTCCAACATCCACCATACCAGATTCAGTAGTCTTAACACAGTACTGTTTTCTGTTTGTTGCTTAAGGCATCAAAAAATACATTGAACAAACAGCACAAGATTTCCTATTAAATGACACACATTAGAAGGAAAAAAAACCAAACTACAATATAGATTTTTTTTTATGTGAAAGCTTTTTACATACATCAGAAATAAGAAAACCATTACTTTGAGCCATATTCTAACCTCATACCATGACATCTTTGCTGAACTTGATCTATATAAACTTAAAAAAATATTACCATGCTTAGATTCAAATAAGCTATACAGACTGGATTCACAACTTGTCAGATACATACATCTGAGGAAACCAACAAATCAATCAACCAAAGCAACCAAACAAATAAAACTAGAAGGCATCTGCAGTAGACCTCTCAAGGTCTCTCTTGTTCTGGTGGTAGACTCAGCCCAGGATAGCAGCAGTCTCACTTGTTTTTCCACTTTCCAGATTCAGAAAACAGGTCAGGTGCTTTAAGTTCCATAATCTGGATATATGTTTCTCTTTAAGGAACGGTTTCAGGTCCATTCATAAATGACAAATTCATTGATGTATTTTAAAAGTAAAGAAATTAAAATTTGGATTTTATTTGTACTAGACAAAATTTTATGCATCTAAAATTAATGCAACAGATGAGATAATACTTCCTTGTCTGCAAGTACTATAATCCTGTAACCTATGATACAATATACCCAGAGCTAGTAAAGACCACAGGCTTTGCAATAAGCTTGCAAGGTCTTAGGACTGTGGTTTGTCAGGATTCTTTTTTCTGAACTTTGCTTGACCTGCCTGCAGCTTTGTTTTATTTGGTTTTGCTGCAAGAACAATTTTTCTTCTGATCAGGTGATTGTGGCTAATTTTTTTTGCTTATCATTATATGGTGCAATCACAGTTTTATAGATATAGTAGTGACAAATAATTTTTTTCTATGTAGAATGAGATGTTAACCATGTAAAAAAATACAGGCCTGGTCTGATAGCAAAATCTTTGAGAAGTGGGGATGCAGCACAGAAAAACACAGGAGTGGGATGATAAAGGCTGGAATACAGGAAGGCACTGGAGACCTCATAACTGTAAATATCTCACCGTGTACAGTTACAGAACTGCATGTCTGGAGTGGGACAAAACTGGTTTTAGGGGTAACAAAGAAAAAAGAATGAGTATCTAGCATAGCTAAAAGCTATCACAGATATTATATTCAGATACTAGATGCAGTTGTAGACCAATGAAGAAAGCTGCAAAATCGTTTTAGCAAACATATTAAAATTATTCTTAGTTAATCCTAAAACAGGAAGAAGAAAACCTCAACATTAACAACAACAATATTCTTCCTGGTGAAAGATTCCTGCTGCTGAAAATTCACCCTACACCAGCACCAGAATGAAATCGATCCTAAGACTCAGAGGAGCAGGGAAAGGGATAACACCAGAAAAAGCATGAAAACTGTGTCTATAACTGTTTTAACTGTATTGCTGCTATCACTGAGACTTTTTCTTCTGTAGAGAAGAATTATTTCCTTTTCTGTACTAATTTGACCTGAACTAGTATTATTTCCTGGATTAGATTGTTAAAATAACCACTAGACTAACAATAAATTTTTTCTACAGAAGTTAAATTTTTCTCCTTAAGTTTTTTTTTTTTTTTTTATTGAGTAAAGTCTGAACTGAAAGGAAAAAGAGTGGTGGTAAAAGCCTTCTAGATTGCTACAGCTTCTTATTGCTCAAATGTGTTTTGCTTCCTATTTCAAAACTGACTAGAGAGAGAAAAGCAATACAGCTCATTTTAGCATGATCTGCTCCATAACCTTGCCAGGCACTGAGGTCAGGCTGACAGGCCTGTAGTTTCCCTGGTCCTCCTTGCAGCCCTTTTTGTAGATTGGTGTGACATTTGCCAACTTCCAATCATCTGGGACCTCCCCAGAGAGCCAGGACTGTTGGTAAATGATGGAGAGCAGCTTGGCAAG
>JAWWLV010000001.1:59338097-59354171 GCA_035041135.1 Platyrinchus mystaceus | reverse complement strand
TTCCTGTCCCTGTCTACCAGCTCCAGAGGCCAGTTGTCCTGAGGGCCACCTGTCCTACTGGTGAAAACTGAGGCAAAATAGGTATTAAGTACCTCAGCCCTCTCCTCATCCCTGTTAACTATGTTTCCCCCCAAGTCCAACAAGGAATGGAGGTTTTTCTTGCCCCTCCTTTTGTTATTAATGTATTTATAGAAGCACTTTTTGTTAAGAAGTTGTTAAATATGACACAGAACTTATGCATGATCCATATTCCCTTCCAGACTGTCAGTAGGAGGCTACTTGGGATAATCTAGGGAATCTCAAATGGCATTAGAAATCTCTGAAAGATGCTACTAGATCTGACTCAAAGGACACCACTGGAAATTTAAACTCTCTGAGTTCTGAGGGGTTTTCCATGTAAAATTTGACAGCATCTTATTTTATCTCCAAATCAAATATTAACTTGAGAAAGACTGTATTCTGATACCACTTTGACTCAACAAAAACCTGTTGAGGAATCCATACGGTGCAGGTAGCTCGGTGTGGAGCTGCAGAGCTGCAGACTGAGCTCTGGGTAGTAGAAGCCCAGTGCAAGAGGCCAGCAAGTGTCAACTTTTTGCACAACAAAGGGCATGGAGCACCCAGCTCGAGCTGGTTTTGTGTTATTGCATCAGGATTAAATTATTTTAAGGATCTGGGCATCTGAGACTTTGCTATGGGAAGCCTGGGATCAAGCAGGTAAGGGAACCTGGTTTGATTGTGTGAGTGTGGGCTGTGAAGCTGCCAAGGGGCCTCAGCCTCAGCTCAGGTGGTGTGAGTGTGACTGCAAGTGGCTCCTGGATGGTTGGACAGGGAAGTTTCTTTAATAAACCTCGCAAGAATGTCTTACTGATAATTATGGTCTCTTTCCACTGTGGAATTTCTGTGATTTACCTGTAATAGTGATATTTGAAGTTTGCAGAACATAAACTCCTTTGCAGAACCATGATTTATCTGAATACTAGACTGAGCTTTTTCCAAATTTGTATTTGAACTCTGAGTTCTGATTTCACACCAGATTCAGAAGCATCTTTGTTTCTCTCCGTAACTTGATTTTCCATAAGTTTAAGTATGAGAAATACTGCTTATAGTGAAGAAACTAAGTATAACGCAAATTGCAAGGGATGTTTCTGAGGCAATCGCTACTCAGAATCACCTGGCTGAAAGTGACATCACTTGTGGTACTAATACCTTAATATCTTTAGGATTCAAAAAGAAAAGACTGCTAACTAGTTTAAAAATAATCAGAAGAAATGTTTTATTTTTTAGAGTTATTTAATTTTTAAATGTTAAAATTCCTATTTTTATTGTAAATTTGCATAATGACTGGATAAAGATCATCTTTATCACTTCTTTCATTCATATTATGTTAGTGTTGCAGGGACATGACAAAATTTTTAAGATGATTACCACAAGCAGTTAGCTCAGAAATGTCAGTTTAAAAAAACATAAAACTTCAGTTTGAAATACAGTTCCAAGTCAGTATATTGTAAAGTTCTTCTCCATGTGAACTTTCAGATTGTTGTTATGAGGGGAAAAAAAAGGAATAATTTCTCTCTTAAAAAGTTTGTTTAATATTTTCAAGTCAATCCTATTTTAGTCCATTCACTCGCATTTCATCTCCATATCATTAAAAAATATATTTAATATATGGCAGGAACTCTTTTCAGAAGCATGACAGTGATAGCTGCCTTTTGGTACTGCAGTAGAAGACAGACCCAGAAGCCTAGATAAAAATGGTCTTAAATAAGAACAGATATTATTGAAGATGAACTTGGAACAAAAAACATTCTTTATCCCATTCCCTCATACAAAACAGATTTTAATCAACAGCCGTTACTTGCAGGTTAATAGCACATTTAGCTAGTACTTTCTGGGGTTGAGTAAGTCCCAAATGGAGTGAAGAGAAAGGGGGCAGTCTGGCACAGACCTTGCTGTGTACCAGCTCATCAGCAAAACACTGAGAAAATTTGCAATAAAGACAGTCGATAATATGGCAAACGACATATGCAGACACTGATCTTGTCTCTGTTAAGAGAGTTATTCTTTTAAGGTTTCCAGTTTCTCCAGTCTACTAGGTACATTATTTCTTTTCTCTTGTAACAGGGATACATATTCTTGTTTTTCTCAGACCTAATGGTGTGAATCCTTAAATCTCTTTTTTCTTATTCCCCTGGTCTCCATGCAGAACTTTAAGTTGGAAAAGCCAATTAGGGATTTGATGTTAAAACCTTAGAGTGGTGAGTGACTTAATTCATTTCTTTAGAGACTTATGTATATATTGATATCAAAGAAGCAATTTATTGCTTGAACTTTATAAAAAAAAAAAGAGTACCAGAGGTATAGGACAAGCATTTTACTAGGGTGTAATGCTTCTAGCTTCAGTATATGTTAATTGCAGGGTTTACTTTCCAATACATATGACATTTTTTGCATGTTTATCTGCCTTCAGGTAAATCATAAAATGTGTTTTGACATCCTGTATCTTTACATTTTCTTACATTGTTTTTGTCTTTTCAGTTGACAAACTAATTGATTCCCCTTGAAATTTTACCAAAGACTATACTATTTTTGCTAAAACTATTTTTGAAGGTTTTATCTTCAAAAATATTAAGCACCTCAAAGAGAAGAAAAAATGGTCTTTATGTGACTTGAACCTGTCACAACTACAAAAAAGTAAAAGTCTTAGTACTTCTTAAAATTTAAGGCCATGTTTAAATTTCAGGCTATAGGTCTTATGAATCTTACTCCTTTATATTATGAGTGACTTAAAAATGTCCCTTCAGCTATAAATTACTGTATCCAAGATTTTAGCATTTTAGCCTGTATTAGCAAATGGTGCACATATCCACTGTCCTTTTTCAAACATTTCCCGGTTACATTTATGTCCTTTTAAAAATCTAAGAGAATATAAAGATTTGCATGTCAAGGCAGAAGTCACCAAATTGATATGGACAACAATGGTGTTTTTCTTCATTGTTCCTTGTTGTATTGCATCCTATCTCTGCAGTTTGCAGTCCATATAAGTGTTTGAGATGGTATTTTGGAGTAGCTAGATCATTGATCTGTTTTAGTGTGGCACAGCAACTTGTTATCCAACTACATGTCTAGACTATCTTCCCTACGTATTTTCACATTTTGTCTACATAGAAAACAACTCAAACAAAGAAAAAATAAACCTGGATTGCTTTCCAACCTTTTCTAATTTTATTGCTTACTAGATATATTTTTGTTTCCTCTAATACTACATGTGTTTTCATCACAGCACTGATAATTTTTAATCTTTGTAAGCTATTTTCTCTTGCTGCCTATATTTTAAAATGCATTACTTTTATAGGTAGCTGAGTATCATTAACCTACTAGTTACTACCTAACTTTTTCTGTGTTATTGGAAATTTAAAATTTATTTTTCCTAAAAACTTTTCAAGCCGGCTACCTTATTTTCTCATAAGACTCCCGGTAATTTTTCTATGCTCTCTTCAGCCTTCATCATAAAACTAAACTGTGATGAAACTCATTCTTTATTGGGTTGAAGAAGAATTTTTCCCATCAGTTAGCCAGCTTGATAAGAGCTTTAATACATTTTCCAAGCATGTTGTTAGAATAAATGCTTACACTTTTTGATATGATTCTGATCAAATAATCTTTCTGAAGGATTAGAAGCCAAAAGTCTGTAGAGAGAGAAAAAGAAAAGTCTGGCAGATGAATCCTCTGACTTGCAAACAGTGAGTGAAATCTATCTTTTAATTCTACTTTAATAACTCCCTTTGGAGTTTTTCAAAGCTCTATATTTCGTTAAAGAAACAGTTCACACAGGTGTGACCGAATGAACTTTAACAGTCTAAACTAACAGGAACAGTATAGATGAAAATACATAGAAATTACACTGAAAGGAATTCTAAGAATCTCAATTAAAATTTGAGAACTTTTTTATAAGTAGTTTATGTCTAAACTCCTTGCTTGATGGAAGTTGATTTCTTTCAAAAAGACATGTGAATAACTGTAGTATACACTCTTCCCAAGCTTAAGTCATTCGTACTGAAGATGCCACAATTTTCATGTCAGTAAAACTGTGTTTTATCTGTTGTTCCATATTAAAAGCTTAATTCAGTTTTCCAAATTAATGCATACTTACAGCAATGGGACCTATATACACATTTTCAACTACATTATAGGCCCATTGCGTTGATTTTATTTCTCATTCATCTTGGATATGCTAAACCAACAAATAAGTCACTTAAGCTTCATATGATGAGTATTATCTTGTTAAGACTTTTTTTTGCTTCCTATAGTCTTATTAACAAGTTGATAAAGTCTGAATGCTAATAGGAATGCATTTCTAAGGGTCATGTCTGAATGCTAATAATAACATAGCTCTACAAAATGTTTAGCAATATTTTTACTCATTCATACTTTAAACATCATTTCTTTAGACATGCATTCTAAGAAAGTAAACAGTAGATATTGTTGAAGGATTTAGAGGGACCAGATTTGCACACACTGATTTAAACATTTACTTTTTTCTGGAAAACATTCATGTAAAATTGAAGTTCATGTTCCAATAGTAATTAAAAAAAATGGTCCTGGGCAGAATTAGTTCACCAGATTGGAATCAATGTTACAGTGATTTAGACCTGAGGTAAGCCCCTGTGAAATATTTATATCACACTACAAAAAAACCCCACCTACAGTTAAATATGTTCCTGTCAGATTTTTGTGATATACATAAAGATAACTCCATGAGTCCTGAAACTGAAAATCCTTGTGAGAATTGGAAACATCTTTGAGTCAGGCGGAATGGCAGAATAAACACCAAGTGTGATGGTTTGACCTCAGCCAGCAACTAAGCACCCACCAGCTGCTTGGTCACTTTCCTGACAGCGGGATGGGAGAGAGAATTGGAAGGGCAAAAGCAAGAAAAGCTCATGGGTCATGATAAAGTTAGTTTAGCAAGTGAAGGGAAAAAACTGCCCACAATCCAAACAGGTGGTGTAAAGACAATGACTCTTCACCTCTCACCAGCAGACCTATGGCCATGCAATGTCAAAGCAACAGCTACCTTGGAAAGGATCGCTCTTAGTTTTACTGCTGCAAGTGATGTTGTATGCTATAGAATATCTCCTTGGTCAGTTTGGGTCAGCAGTCCCAGCTGTGTCCCTTCCAAATCTCTTGCCTGAAGGAGGGCACAATCACAAACAGAAAACCTTGACACTGTGCAAGTGTTGTTCAGCATCAGCTAAAACTTTAGTGTGTTATCAACACTGTTTTGGCCACCAGTCTAAAACACAGCACCATACATGGTGCTATGGATAAAACAAACTCCAGTCCAGGAAGACACAGTACATCAGAAAAAAAAAAAAAAAAAAAAGGAGAAAGAAAAAGAAAAAAAGAAAAAAAAAAGAGGGGGGAAAAAAAGAGGAAAAAGAGAAGTGGAAAAGGAAAAAGAAGAAAAGTCAAAACTCTTCAGATGGTGTGATAAACCCAAAATGCTTAGTCTTTGCAATGTTAAAGTAGATTTTACATTAAAATTAAATAAATGCACACTTTAAAAATTGAAAGATAAGGATAAAACATCTTGTCCAGCTGATGCAAATACATTAGTTGTTTGTTTTTAT
The DNA here is from genome assembly GCA_035041135.1 of Platyrinchus mystaceus. NCBI lineage: Eukaryota > Metazoa > Chordata > Aves > Passeriformes > Tyrannidae > Platyrinchus > Platyrinchus mystaceus. Next base: position 59,348,538 of record JAWWLV010000001.1, on the reverse strand, counting down.
TTCTCTCCCCCACAGAGTTAGCTCTCTATGCAAACACACAACATGAAGATTTATCATCTCAGTGACAGCAGCATCTTCTTTTAATACTGATGAAAACTATAATGTGAGAGAGAGTAGACAGACTTTGTCATTCACATTTTACATGTGAATCTACAATCTACAGCACAAATTCACAGATGTTCCTTCACAGGTAAAGATTTAAGCACGTAACCAGTCTGGACAGAAATGACTGCAAAAGATCCCAGGGGAAGCCTGTAACACAGCCAGGGACAACATTCTCTGTTCCTGAGCTACGGACTGAGCTGCAAGATCATGCCTGTCTTGTTTTCATACTGTTACAGGGAGAAGATAAAATTTTTCTTAGTGTCTTTTCCTGGAACCATTCCTTTTTCTGATCAAGATGAATAGCCCAATGGTCTCTTCTGTACAGGTAAGACACCCTTGAGCTATAATAATGCCTCAATTTTTTTCTTGGGATTTTTTTTTCCCCTGAACTTTACAAGGCAAGATGATACCTTCTAATGTGTTAAATGAGCTGTTCAGAGTGGAAGACAGAAGGTTCTGCTCACCCAAGAGGAACTAAGAATTGCACGGTACCCTGTGGGATTTGGATCAGACGGTAGCCTGAGCGTTATTTCAGATTGAAAATATTCTTCAGTGGTGTTGCTAAATCCCCTTGCTATGTCAGGAGGTGAGGGGCAGGTCAGCAGGCCAGACAGAACATCTTCAGGCAAAGATGAGAAATTTATTAAAAAACAGTGAAGGGAAGACCATGTTTCATTTTATTAAACACAAAGAGAGGACCTTTACAACAAGGGAGGAAGAGGTTAGCTCCCAAGAGCAGTTTCATACTCATATTTGTAAGTATTGTAAGAAAGAGTTTTGATTTTTCAGTGAAAATAAACCTTTCTGAAACTTCAGAAAAGTTTGAGGATTTTCTTGCTTTCTCAATTTTTCATTATTTCACCTGTATATAGCTTTGACAGTATTCTATGCCTCATGAGATAGAGTTTTTTCATGTCTCTTAAGACAGACCTTCTGCTCTGGAAGTATGGAGGTCAGGCACTCTGCAGCAGCTGCCACCTTCTCCCTAGTGCATCCCATCCTGCTGACCTGATGAAACACAAGCTCCAGTGGCCATATTTGCTTATTCTGATGATTAGATCCAATGGATATTCACAGTCTTACTTCAGACTTAAAGGTTTGATCCCTCTAATTTCCATTTTTCCTCCCTTCCCTTAGTCTACATGTTAACAGAACTCCAAAGCCATCCCAGAACATGCTTGTTAACCAGGGATTTTGGTAAATATTCCAGTACTACTTCTAAACAAACTAATGCTGTCCAGCTAGCTAATATTTTGTATGCCCATGATATTGAAAAATTACAATTTTTATGTATACAAATTGTATGCAAACATACAAAAAACATTTCTATGTTTGAGGATTTGAAGCCAAATATTTTTGACTCGGAAATCTAAAAGAATATTTTTTTAAGGAATTCTTTCATGGCTTACCATGTAAACATTCATAATCCCCTTGACTGACAGTCGTTGGACTCAGTGGCATTTATTGCATATTCAAACGAACAAAATGTCATCACACTTTGTACACTAGAAGTAGATGTTAGGTGTCGCAGCACTGACATACTAATCCTATTACTAAATGAAATACAAGTTCCTGTCAGGTTAAAGAAGAATGTTACAAACTACAAAATTCAAATATTTGTGTCATCTAAGGTGAGCAAACCAAAGCTTTTGTCTAGATGCTGATGGTGTGGGATTGCAAAACTGCCTGTTGCATAGGACCTGACTGCTGCTGATATCCATCATCCAGCTGTACTGAAACACTTGCAGAGCCCAACTTAGGGTGCATCTCTTGCCACTAGAGGGTAAAGTGATCCGACATGATTACACAAGAGTTAATATTGATGATTTTATTTTTGATTTTGCTTCATTATATAACATTTTCTTGAATTTGGGCTACTGCGTGATTTTGAGTCATAGTTGGTAATAATACATGTAGGGAAGAGTAATAAAAGGTGGGGGCTTTTATTTGTTTCCTTGAGGTTTTGTGGTTTGGTTTTGTTTGTCCAGGTAGCAAATCCCAAGGATCTCAGACAACAGTTGAAAGATCATGAATGGAAATTTTATCACTTTCAGGAAAGTGGAGGGAAGTAAGAAAAAAGGAAAGGAAATAAAAAATTGTGAAAGGAAATTGAAAACACTTAATCTTACAGTTATTAGGATATGGTAAAAAATAATGCTTCTAGGAATAAATATCAGATTTCAACAGAAAAAAGGTTGCAACCTTTCCCAAAACAATCCACCATAAGAAAATAAAAATTTATTGCATATTAAAGTCATATTTGTAGCCAAAGTCTAGCCCTGTAAAAATGACCATATGGAGTTACTGACATTCAAAATTCAGTTTTACTATTATGTGGATCAAACAAAAAATCATGCAGCTTGTTAATTTTATAAAGAACATGGAGAACATAATGTCTACTCAATTTTGACTAGAAAACATTGTGAATTTTCCACATGTAATCACAACTCAAATAGAACTAAAAGTCAATACGGCCTAGATTTTAAATAGAATGTCACACTTCCTGGATAGCCTAAAAACAAAAACAAAAAAAGAACTAAGACATATTTCAACACAGCATAAATATTGCATACAGTAATGTAGTCTGGATTACACACTGTTTGAAAGATTTCAGATTTCAAATAGTGCACAAACCAGTACAGGATATCTTTCATTCCACAATAAACTCAGGCGTAATATATGTATGCTGACATGTAGCATTGATTTTTTCTTATGTACAACTGTATTACTTTTTAAAGTTGATGCAGAAAAATGTGCACCTTTCAGAAATGTAAGTAAGCAAATGAATAAGAGTCTCAACAGAAACCTCCATTATTAAACTTTTTTAATGGATATGGGCATGCAAAGAAAAAAAATTCTTTCAGTGGTTTAAAAAAGTTTTTTTAAAGGATACCACCATCTCTTATACTTTCATATTTGCAGATTTTACATGCGCAATCTTGATTTAAAATTTAGCACTTGTTCAAGTTCATTTCTACAAGTGATATTTTATAAATTCAATAGCTGGAAGCAATCAGCTTTTGACGTTATTTTTTTCAAAGAAACAATAAATAAATAAAATAAATAAACAAACAAATTCAATCCTGTAGCAAGCTCATTACATGCAAGTTTAAAACTAGTGTCTGCTGTGTATTTTCATTGCATCAAAAGCAACAGAACATATATTATGCAAATTATTTAGAACTATTCATCAGAACTTAGGAAATGCAGTAAGGGAATATGCTCATATGTAAAATTACAATGCATAGCAGTCTTCATCTATCTCTCTGGCTCGCCCAGCCCGACACCAGACTTTTTCAAGTTCCACAAAACAGCTCAAGTTTTACATCTTGGAAATTTTATTGTCACTGCATATATTGCTGCAGAAATACATGAAATGTCACTTTTACAGTGTGATTCCTAATTGACATTCCCTTTAAAACAGCTCCATAAAACGTAGTCAAACACCGACTTTCCTCCCAGCTGATATCCACTCACTTTGGATCCATTTAATTATTCTGTTAAAAGGGATATTTCCAATAGGTCTTTCAAATTTTGTTTAGAAAAGAGCAGGGGTGCCTCATATAATTCATAAAGGAAGCCCACACATTGATAATTGATTGTCTACTTGAGGGAGTGGGTGTTTATTTAGTTGGTTTGGAGGGTTTGGGTTGTTCTGTTGGGTTGTTGCTTTCTGAGACTAATAATCCTATTAAAGAACTTTAGGCAGAGATTAATGACAGTTTGAAAGCATCCACCTCATTACGGTTGCTTTTGGAATTAGAAATGAAATAATGGAAATGCCAGCTGTGATTCCACTGACTCTCTTGTTAAGGGGAAAACAACTTCATTTACTAACCAATACAAATAAATCTACTGGTAATCAGACCAGTGTCCTATTAAGATACAGAAATAAGGCCAAATATCGACAATCTAAGTGAACAGATTTGGTGTTATATACTATCTGTGTCGTGTCTGAACAGCAGTTGATTAAGTTAATGACTACTAGAGTAAGCTTAGAACTACTTCAGATATTTTATGGTGCATTGATTTGCTGGAAACATTTGGAGTGAATGCACAAAATGTCCTGTAGACTTTCTCATATACGAGTGAATTGTCAAACTTAACATGAAAATGGAGTAACAGTTACAAAGCTGTTTATTTCAGCTGTTATGAGGCTGAATGTATAATAGAGGTGTGACAGCTATATCTCCTCAGCCAGACTGTGAATTTGAGAACTGAAATTCAGTTTTGAAGAAGTGATTCACACTTACTTATAACAAAAGGTTAAGTTTTGTGACAGCATTTGACAGAGAGTGGGATTAGGCGAAGATGGTAAAGGACATTTCCCTGTAAATGTAGACTATATAAAATAAGCAGCAAAACAGAATAAAATTGTCCCTCTTTTAAGAAGATGGCTTGAAGATGGCTTAAAGATGGTAGTCACAGAGCACCTTTTCTACAATTAAACTTTGTGCTGATGGCAGTATTTGACTAACTGAGTAGCTGATCTCCTTCGCCTGGAGACTGTACCTGACTGCTGATCTTGTGAATGAAACTAGAATTTGTATATTTTTACTGTTAGAGGTGTCACAAGGCAAAGCATGAAGATGTAAGTTGTCAATGAGTAAGTAGCACAGTGACATTGCCTACAAGCTATTTTGAAATTGCAAAACCAAAATGGTTTTTAGGTAGTTAAATTGTAATTATAATAATAATAAATAATAATAATAAAGAAATAATAACAGTCATAATGATCAGATTCTGAGCATCTATAGTATGAAAAATAAAGTGAAAGCTGTTTATCCAAAAATTATGCTGATAGATATCTTAAAATTATAAATTAGGAGAGAAAATAAGTCACGTCGTAGCGGATTTATTTCTCTGGCTTTTTCAGTCATGTTTTATCTTGCATTATTCAGTTGTCCTAATGTTAACAAACTAATTCTATCAAAGAAAATTTTCAGATGCAGTTTTTAGGCTATGATAGCAAAACCTTTACATAATCACTTAGTTTACCAGGTGGAAATATTGATTGATCACCCTTCAACACCTACTGATGTCCTGGTGATAATGTGAAACTTAAAAGCAGAGAAAACTAATGTATTAGCCATTGTCAATGTAAAACCCGAATCAACTGAAAAAACATTAAATGCCCATACTTTAAAAGCATCTTATGTATAAAATATTCTTTATAAAGAAGCAATCTGATTTAAAGGTAGGTTTGAATTCTGGACCTAGGTGTTGGACACGCCATAGAATCAGGGAATCATTTATGTTGGAAAAGACCCTTATGATCACGAAGTCTAATTATTAACCCAATGCTGTCAAGTTCACCACTAAACCATGTCCCTGAGTACCATGTTTACAGATCTTTTAAATACCTCTAAGGATTGGTGACCCAAACACTTTCCTGGGCATCCTGTTGTTGAGGAATACATCTGGTCCAGGTAGCTCAGCTTGCAAGGTACAGACTGAGCTGCAGATTGAAATGTAGATTGAGCTCTTGATGACAGCCCAAGACAAGAGGCCATGAGCTGCCAACCTTTGGGGTAACGAAGGACACAGCAGGAGCTGGGAATCGATAACTGTTTGGATACAACAGAGATGAAGACTGGTGATGCCAGTGAGGTGGAGGGACATAGAGAGGAGGGCAGAAGCTGAAGACTTGGGAGGAAGAACAAGACTTGTGCGCAGATGGACTATGACAATATAAAAGCCCCAGGGTTTCTTGGTTGGGGATCCTCCTTGGAGGCACCAGCTTGGGCTGGTTCTGTGTTACTGTGACATGAATAAATGATGCAATGGAACAAGATATCTGAGACTCTGTCATGGGAAACCTGGGGTCAAACCAGTTAAGGAAACCTGGTCTGACTGTGTGAGTGGGGTGTGTGGGAGTCAAGCTGGGCACTGTCAGCTCACTGGAGATATGAAGGGGTTTTGGCCCCAGCAATGACAGTCTCTGGCCCTTGGAGTGTGACTGCCAGAGAGTCTCGTGAATGGTCAGATTGGGTATTTTTCTTAACACTTCTAATTCTTCACAACCCTTTTGGTGAAGATTTGCCTTTGCCTGGAAAGGCATTGCCTCTCAAAAACACACTTTTAGGCTTATTTTTCTTACTTTCTGTTTTTTGCTTCGTGTCAGTGGATAGAATGTCTTGGTCACCATCTGAGCTCATCTATTCTCAGCATCACATGTGGGACATGACTGACATCACCTCCTTACCCACACCATTTACTGACAACCTCCTCCAGGGATGCAGCAGAGCAGCTATCATCTATCTCAGCCTCTGCAACCAGGCACATGGATTATTTAGGACGAGGTGTCGTCAGGACATTGTTTATTTTTATGCCTCATTACTCCTTTTCTATGAGAATGTGATCCATTCCTTACCTCTGGCAGAACACCTGTGTAATTGAAGTAAAATATCCTAAAGCTTTCCTACCTATAACTTTCAGCTAACCATGCTTTAGACAAAGGTCCACACATGTATTCTTGAGAGTCTGTCAACACTGATATATTGGCCAGAATGTTCATTGCTGAGTGAACAAGACATGCTCTTTATCCCAGGAGCTGTGTACAGTTCCTCAGGTCCTACTAACCCAGAAAACAACAGATCAGAAAAGGGCAGATCACATTCCCATTAACAGACTGGTCATATGGGTGAATGAATAAGATGATGTAATTATTGTTATAATCACCTATTACAGTTTTTAACTACACACTGAGGACTATTTTTTCCCTCTAAATCTCATTCTTAGATAACTAACCTAAATGAATTTCCTTAGTAACTCCATCTTTATCATCGTCATCGATGTGAGGTGATCTTCCCCTCCAAAAAAAGAAAAACCTCCAAAGAGTAATAATTTGAATGGCATCCCAGATACTGGCAAAGATGATATTATACAGTAATTATATGATTAAGGTATTATTTCCAGTGAGTAGTCTTTTACATCTTTTGATTTTGTACTCTACTACCTGGTTTTGATTAGGTTCAATAGAAAAAAGGCCACTAAGGTAGTTTTAGCAAGAAAATTTTTTTCTTTTTTTTTTTTCCCCTGTGAATACAGAATTCTTTATAACATTTAACGCATTACCTTGAGGTTTGGTACCCAGTTCAGATACAAGTTTCAAGTCTTGCTAGAAGGATAATATTCACTGGTCTAGCAAACAGAAAGATCCTCATTTTAGTTTGATGTTCTGTTCATCCACCCTAATCTTCTATGATAGATAAGGCACAGAATGTTCCCTTCTAAATCTGCCTGCTGCCCAGAAACTTGTACATAAAATGTCTGTGTAAGAGGTGTTTGTCTTTTTTACCTCAGTTTCCTCTGCTTATCTCAAAAACAGCTTGGTCTAGAAACTTATACGATTATTGCATTTACTAAGCCCAAAGGTAAACTATGCACAAGGGTATGTGCTATGTGGCTAATTTAAAACTATTTGCTAAGGAAAAAGAAATTAACTTGTGGATGCTATGCAAAATCCCTACAAAGATAATGACTTTAATGAAGAGTTTTTAAGAGCCTGCAGGATTCACAATCGCTTCTGTCAGTGTCACAGCAGATCATGGTAGCATACATGCCCAACTGTTCACTATTTAGCCAGCATAAATCCTTATTATTCAGTATTTCCCTCCATTTTTTCCTCACAAAGATATCTCCCAAGACAGCACATTTCAAAGGATTTAATAGTAGGTCTCACCGCCTCACTTCCTAAATTCCCTGACTTGAGCTTTCAAATTTTGGCAAGCACTTTGCCTAAAACTTGAAGTATAAGTACACTGGTTTAGCTGGTTTTGGTACTGAAGCTTGCAAATTCTTTTTGTAAGGTCTTTAATAATTACTAGAGTAGCAACAACAGTAAAAGTAGCAGTTTGCCCTGAGGCATTTATTCAGCAAAGCACTTTTGTATTATTTTCGATATACTTATCTGCATTCATAACAGTATTTGGAGCTTGTTTATTTTGTGGAAAGGAAGTTACTTTTTTTTTTTTATTTTTTCCCCAGTGGTGCACATTGCAAAAGTGAAAAGTCTCTAAGATGTATTTATTCACATCCACACAGAATCATATCATATCAGAATAATAGTTGATGTAGTGCACAGTGTGACATGTTGCTCATCTATCTGACCAAGGATGTCTTGGAAGAAAATACAAGGTAACCTGTAATGGAAAAATCTCGCCATGCAGAAATTTTTTCTCATTTCAGGTAAATACCTCAAAGCATGAAAGTCTATTCATTTTAAAAGTAACCATGCATTTTCTTGTGGTTCATGTAAAAAGCTGGTTTGCCAGTTCATCCTGCCTATTGTACTGTTTTTTTTCTTTGTATGACAGCATTTTGTTTAAATGTTTATTCCTGAATTATGCTGAATGTATTTCATCTTCTAAAATAAACACAATGTATTGCTGATCAATTTAAACAAGAACCAGAAAAAGAGGTATAATTTGCTTTACAAATATCTAGATTTCAAATGCAATCTCAGTATTATTGGTTTTAGTATTTTCTGTAAAGTTTTAAATACTAATCTGAACTAGTATACACTAGGGTACACCGTGAGAAGTAAATATTTACACCTTAGTCTTGGTTATGCAATTTTGGTTCTAATTCAATTATAGTGAAGATTTACCCCAACTGAAAGGGTGCATTTATTGCAAATAAGTGTGCAAATAAGTTGAGCACCATTATTCTAAATTCTTTTGCATTAGTCAAAGGAAATAGGTATCTTATATCTAGATCTTAGGTACGCTGAACCAACTTTCAAAAGTATTTCTGCCCAGTGACAAGACAGAAACTAAAAGTAAGCTTACTAAAGCTTACTAAAAGTAAGCTTTTAATTAGATGTCAGAACTGAGAAGTTTTTGTGCAGTGCCTTTGTCTCCCATGTTGAAATCCAGCATCCTCTGATTCAAGGAAATAGGATTCATGATAAATTCCAGATGCTATATTAAAAGATTACAAATATACTAATCCATGTATGCAATCTGTCTCACACACTCTGCCAAACAGTTGGGTTTAGGAGATATCCAGGTCTCCTGTAAAAGGATTTTATAGGTTTATTAGTTTATGTTGCTCTTTAACATTAAGTACACTCTTTGTGTTTAGAAGTCACATCCAGAGGTTGAGAGGTTCTGATTTCCTTACAAACCCCTGATCAATGCCACATTCTGGGACAGGGATCCTAAAAACCTTGCTTCAGTACCATCAAGCTGTGTACAAGATCCCAGATTTGGATCAATCAGGTCCATATGGGCTTACCTGTTCGTGGGTGATGTCTTTTGGCAGATTGATAGATTACTGAACAACAGGGATTTGGTGGTTATTTCTGGCTCTCCGTGCAACAATGGTGAGGGTCCCACCTCCCCATCGTCACCAGGTGAACTGATTTGGTCTTGTATTTCCTCTTTTGGACAAAGGCAACTTCTACCGGCTTAGGTTGCCCTTCTGGCTTAACTTCAACCTGAGTTGCCATGGTGTCTGTTTTTTTTATTGCCTTTCATTTTGTCCTGAAGGTGCTGTACCACACTGAGCAGCATTTGGCAGGCAGTGGCCAGGTCCTAGCACTGAACCACGCAGCTCAGGAGAACAAAGGAAACAATATGGTAAAGTAGTTTTTGTGGTCCCACACCCTCCCTGCAGCCAGAACACAAAAGAAAGATGGGGAAAAGCAAAACCTGAAAAATTATTTTGTCTGAGATGAGTTATGCTTACAGAAAATGCTGACTGGCAGTGGAAGCAGTTACCACAGTCCTTACAGCTTGCTGTGGTCCCAGTGGCAAGAAGAAACGAAGAAGCAGCAACTCCTAGCTTTGCTGCAGTCCCGGCAGCAAGAAACAGCAGCGAAGCAGCTACTCCCAACTTCGCTACAGTCCCAGTGAGGAGAAGCAGTTACTGGCAGCAACTGCAACTCCTGGAACAGCTCTTACCTGCAGCAAACGCATCTTTCCAACTCCTCATGCCAATTGGGGGGAGTGGCCCTTTCTGATGTCATGGTGGTATGAATATTCATCACTTTAGCTCCATCCCCTACCTTGTAACAGTAACAAGATGTTAACGCAAACCTCTGTATTTGGTACAATCAAGTGAATTTCTTACCTGTGTGTATAAATCATCTTCCTGTCCATCAATTTAAACCTTACATGAGGCTGTTTCTGAAGAAGTAGGACACATCTCTGTCTTTATCTGGCTGAAGGCTATGGCTAGGCAAGATGTTGTAAGACTTGGCCGTCCTTTTGACGTTGGGCTACTGGCACTCATCTTCACACCATGAGTACCACATGTGGTGGGGGAAAACAGTTTTTCCCCCTCTGAAGGTGAGAAAATGGTAAACCCCCAGGGGGTGGTGATCTTTAGA
>JAWWLV010000001.1:59291305-59330069 GCA_035041135.1 Platyrinchus mystaceus | reverse complement strand
GCAGGACCGGGATTCGAACCTGCGGCCTTGGTGCTGAGAGACCAGCATCTTAACCGCTAGACCACCAGGGGTCCCCACAGTAGGTAGTACAGAAGTAAGAAAGTACAGAGATCCATTCATTTCCCATAATTATCCATCTGGTGGTAACATTTTACTGTTTTATTTTTGATAATTTAAAAATAGTTTGGGTGTGATGAAAGTCTCAGGATTGTCACCACTTTTTCGTGGCTTTATATGTACTGGAATGTAATTGAATATGCACTTGAATTATTTTAAAATATTTAAAAAACTTCTCTGCCGAAATGTACGTTTGCTTTTTTTTCTTATTCCCTATTCAGTTATGTCTAAGGCCACATTTCGGTCATCGGAATCTGGCATCTCAACTTTTAATATATTTTCATTGCAATTAAAAGAAATGATCAAGTGATATGGTTTATAGAAATTATAATTGAATTATAATTATTATGTTTCTGAGGAAATGTTTTTAATGTTTCATTCTTTTTCACAGTTAGCTGCTTATCTATGAACTCACAATTTTAGAGGAGGGAAATATCTGTTTTTCTGTATAAAATCTAGTTCACTAAAGTAGAGGTAATTTTGTATTTGCTTTCTGGCTTGTTAATGGAATACACCATTTTTATATTTTCTATTTTGCTGTTGAAGAAGAGGTATGTGAGATTTTTAAGTTCTAAGTGTCTTTATTAGGTTGACAGTATATGCAATACAACTGAACTGTGAAATACTGTTCAAAACATCTGTACCAATTCAAATCCCTTATGTTTTTCATTTAAAAATCAAACAAACTCAAAACTGAGGTACTTAATTCTTAAACAACTAAAAAATTATACTTTATTATTCTACTTTATTTTTCTCTTTCCCATGAACACATGCTTGCTTTCTACTTTATGATAATCACAAACTACGGAAATCTTAATTAATGCACTGTGTGAGCAACTACAAATACATGGCAATAATTTCAGAGAAATATTTGCATTCATTGTTTTGTAATTTAATAATTTTAGCAATTTAATTTAGATACAAATAAAAAACAATTACTCATTTATTTTTAAAAATACTCCATCAAAGGAAAAAAATGCATTATTGTTTTTGAAAATGGTCCAAAATTAAAAATACTGGAGCTCTTCTTTTCTGTAAGGTCTCAGTCAGTTCAGCTCTTGCTTCATGCTATGGAGTGTTTTTATCAATGACCAAAAGAAAATCATAAAATCATTACTGATGAATTTTTAGATGACTTGAAAATTGAGAGAATAGTAAATAATAAAGAGGATTTATTACTCTACAAAGTAATCTGGATCATTTGACAAGCTGAAAATAATCAAACAATATCTGGTTCAATACTTGATAGGAAAGTCAACAGTAGAAAGGGAAGTCATGTATTTGGATGCAAATAAATTAAATTGTATTTATAAGGTGATACACTCCAGCTTGGAAAACAGTGACACACAGGAAGAATTGGGCTAAGATGTAGTCCCCTTAAAGTGGATATGAGTCCTGAAAATTCAACCTAAATAGAATTAATCTTTAAATTAACACATGATCAAGTTGCAACACCTATTTTTCAACTGTGCCTACTGTGCAGATACAGAAACTGTCAAGCTTATTTCTACAGCACCTTTATTGGTAGTGAGAGAGAGACCTGTTTTTTACTTAATAGCTTTCTCACTGGAATACTCAAACAGAACTTCAAACTTTGGTTTAGGCCCTTTTTATTCTGAGAGGGTTTCAAGTTGTGGCCCTGACCAAGAGGCTATGAAGTATCACAGGTGGGAGTGAGAGTAATGAGAAAGGAATGAGATCTGAAATAATATCAGACAAGAAGACTATAATTGCTGAAAATTGAAGAATTACTTTTCCGGTTCCATATCTCATGATTTGTTCTACTTTTTACACAAGATATGAAACGCATTGAATTTTCAGGAAGTAAAGTTTCAAATCCAGTGCTTATCCTTCTGGGATAAAGTAGGATGCTTTCCTATGTTCTTTCTGACACATGGGGGAAATGGTCAAGGGCATAGGTATCATGCATTTTTTTTCCTTTGATACTGTTAGGGAAATGGAAAGGCTTGAGAAGGAACAAACAGATCCTATGAGTTAACATCAGTTTGTTGGACTGGTGTTGATAACAGGGGTTGGCTTTTACAGTCGTGGATCCCTCTTTGAGTATCAAGAACTACTTATAGAATAGATGGGATCCCCTTGTTAAAAGAGTAAAGGGTCTTCCAAATTAACAAACACACAGTAAGAAGGAGAAGGGTTAGTGATCACTGTTTGCCCTTTCCTTAGAAAAAGAAATGTATACTGCCTTTGGAAAAGGACTGATTCTGGAAAGTGTGCTGGTCCTGCTACATAGAAAATTTCACTAGATAACAAACCTTCTTCCTCTTTCTTCAGAAGTTGCTCACTCTATAATTTTTTCCCTGTGGTTTTCTAAGACAGCTTCAGAAACATAAGTTGTTTGAATTAATTTGAAAAATGAACTCATTTTGGCAAACTTTGCCTCTACATCTGTGGGAGTTGGAGTTTTCCAGAGAACAGCAATCCCAGAGTGAACATTTATCACAGAAGCACTTTAGAAGACCTCTCTTTCACTGTAAAGAAATATTAATAGCTATGAAATGTTTTAAATATCTTAATTATATTAAATATTTTCATGCAACTCAAGTCTGTAAGAAAATTTTTTAAAAACCAGTTCACGGCTTTACAAACTACATATAATCTAACAGACATCAAAGACATTTTTAAATGGTTTTTTTAATGTCATAACTGTGAGTTGATTATTAAATTATTTGAAGGGTTGAAAGAGGAAGCTTGGAGGTTTAGCATTACCTAGCCTCCAGATTAACCTTCTGGTTGAATTCCAGCAGATTAATTCCATCCTTATGTTTTATTATAATCTTTTCACAGGGGTAATTAGGGCCTAAAATTGGATAATTCTTTTAAACAGAACCGATTCAAACCAGCTGTTGGCAAACTGAAGATTTTCACATTTTGTCTGAAGTCAGGACAATTTAGAAAGTACATTTAAAAAATATAAAGGTATGATTTCAGATGGAAAATGACCATTCATTTTATCAGTCAGCACTTTATGCCAATTAAGAGCAAACTAATAATAATATGCCATAGTTTTTCTCTCTGAAAAAAAAAGAAAAGAAAAGAAAAGAAATTCTTCTATGCTGTTTTGTACTGTTTGCTTATCTGTGGTCATACTGAGGTAAATAAAAAAAGAAAAGACAATAAACTTTACTGTTATATATCAGACATAGAAGTGAGTAAGCCATTCACTCTTATTTACCAGGAAGTACAATAAATCTCCTTTTGCCTATCCAAGACTTAAGAGGATTATTTCATATGGTAGTGATAAAACATTTTATAAGGGATTATAGTAAAAACTTTTTATTGCTGTTGCTGCAATAAACATTTATTGTGCTATACATTTTGTAGATTTCTATAAAGTGAAAGATAATCTAAATATTGAGATTAATTTTAAATGTGATAAATTTTTAAATAATATTAGACTGATTTGCAGTTCTATAATAGTGGATCACCACAGCTTTTAGTGAAGTTTACTGAATTTTTATGGCTAGAATTCTGGTCTTTGTTCTGTGTGGAATTCCATAAAATTCCTTTAAAAAAAATCAAAGCACAACACTGTAAGTTTTATGTTCTAAATTTCATAGCTTTTCGTGGTTTTCTATTGTTTCCTTTTTTTATACAATACTACTTCAACCCCACCCCCCCAAAAAAACCCCAAACTTCCTCCCTCAATAAATTTTAAGTAGTTTGCCTTTGTAAGAATTAGGCAGGAAAATATAATATGATTAAAATATTTATAAGTTTTTAAAATATTATAATATAATAAGGTTCAGGTTAAAATTATGTACTGTACTCTCCAAGACTGTGTCATACTCCTTTGGATTGAAATACTAAGTATGCTGGAAGTTTTGGGGTTTTTTTTATAATACTCAGTAAAATAAAAGTTTTAAAAGTCATAACAGTTCAGATTTTGCCTCTGTATTTCTTCTCTTCTTTTGTTATTTTTTGCCTGAATTTCCTGGATATTCTGAATGTTTGCATATGCCTAGGTACATATTAGTAGGATCTTGATATTTTGTTGCTGAAGGAACCTTAACACAGGTCCACTGGATAGCTATTAATAATAAATACCCAAGTAACTAAATTTAATGGTGCTTTTAAATTACTTCTCAACCAAGGTGTTGATTTTGCTACAATTTACACAAATATTTAAATAAAATAAATATATGCCACGTATTTAAAAACAACAATGGTTAATATACTACCTCTTTAGAAATACTGTTACCTTCAAAGAGATCTTAGTTAACTTACACACCTCAAGGTGAAATAGGATTTGAAGATAGGAACTGTGAGGGTCTGCAGGAGGATTAGTCAGATGTAAACTTGCACAATTGTGTGCTTGGCTTAAACGGATTTTTTTACAATTTCTGTAAAAAAACATGGTGAAAACATGAAATGGACCAAAAAGACAGAGATCGGGCTGTTAATATACCCTTGTAAAGTCTGTCGAATAGGTATTAGAACTATCAGTAGTGTTTCGATTTTTGTATTGTTATTAGGAAACTTACATTTTCTTCAGTATCCTACGTGGAATGAATTAACGATCAAAAATATTACTACACTTGATTAGAATTCCTTTAATAATTTTAGTCAAAATATTAGCAATATTGGTGTTCAGGATTTCAAAACATTCTGATATAATTTATTTCCAAAATTTTATAACAAGGACTGTAAAAACCCTATTTTAGTTACATTACAGAAATGTCAGGTTTTTCATTTACCTTCAATATTTTTCATTTTCAGGTTCATTTACACTTGAGTAAAAAGTATCCAAAACTGAAAAAGAGCAGTTTAAAAATGAAAGAGACTCTTTTATACTGAGCAGAAGGGAGATGTTTAAAATACATATTTTTGTATTTCTTTCTGATTTTTTGTGGTCCAAACCCAGATATATATCTATTTCAGTTCTCCTCTCCACTTTCTTTATTTTACAGGTCTTTAATCTGCCCTAAGCACTGAATTTTAAATGAATCCATTGTCTCCACCACTCTATCCTGGAATCCAAACATTAACTTTCAGACTTCTTGCTTATTGTGAATATTTGTTTATTACATGCTATTTTCTTTGCTATAGTAATATTGCATTTCATTTCCTAAGATTTATAGGAAGATTTCTGTTTTTAAGTATTCACAAATACTGCAGTTGTAATCATGCCTGATTAGTTAGTTGAGTGCCTACTACTTTATGTGGGAACAACTGTATAATGTGAGAGTAATTATGTGATTAGTTTATTTCTTCTAAGTTTAAGCATTATCAAGAGACCAAAAACTGCAGGTTGTGAGGTAATTTTTTTTCAGCAACTTCATGTGTTGCCACCATGTGATGTTAACTATTTTACCATGTTGTTAAGCAATTGTGCTGGATTCTGAAATAGGAGTATAATGTTTCACAATGGTATAATTTCTTTTTTCTAACGTGTGCTGGCCTTATGGTAAATCCTCGGACAGTCTGTGCTGCAAGTCATGTAGAATTTTCCCAATATATCAGAGAAAGAATTAGCAGTATACCAGTAATCAGAATAGTCATTTCAGTAGAGCTGCAGCAAGCCAATTCCTCCTATTTTTGAGATAATTTCTTATGGTGCTGTATAAGGCTGACACTTCAATGCTGTTCCAGAATCTCAGATAGCATCTCCTTATTTGACAGTGTGTCACTTCAGATAGAGGTTTAAGCTGGCTGAGAGCTGGTTAGGGGATTTCCTACACTGTGTTACATTGCACAGTGTATTCATGACCATAAATGATTTTTTTATCGGTTTCATTAATATTTTATATTGACAGTATGCTTACTGGTACCCACTGCTGTCAGTAAAAGTTTTGGTAAAGACTTCTTAGAAAAAAAATATTGTCTTTAGGACACCATAAAAAAGTCTTTTTTTTTTTTTTTGTTCTGATTTTTCTCGCAGGTGGGGGCACAGCTAGGTTTTCTACTCTATACCACCCCCATTTCTGGGAAACTAACTTCAAGGGAGAAAAAAAAATGAGTGCACACTGGAAGAATGCCATTTTGTTCCATTTCTTCCTCAGGGAAGTTTCAGAGACCAGCGATGCAGACTCTGTCCATCTCTCACTGCTGCCTGTTCCTTCCCGTCCCTCAGGAAAAACACAACTCCAAGTGGCAAACACAGCCAAGCCCAGCAGACTGTGTGCACTGTGGTGCCCATGCCAGAAGCAGCTGCAGGGAAGAGCAGTAGTGAACCCATTCGAAAGGAGCCAAGCACAGCCAAGTGGAGTGGAGCAGCCTGGAGTGGATGGCACTGTGCGGAGTTGAACCAGTGGAGCGGAGCGGTCTGGAAATCAGGCAGTGCAATGCGGATGGTCCAGCTTTTAGGGGGATTGTCCATCATTGTTTTTCATAGTTTTGGACTTGGGGGTGGGGAACACCAGCTGCAGAGAGAATCTGCCATCTTGTTCTTGTCTCGGCGATGACATAGAACTGAGTCAAGATGGTGAACAATTCTTGTGTGTAAAGCACCTTCTCCTCGGTATACTTTTTTATTAATATTGTTGATGTTGCTGTCACTGTGCATTTTTTCTTCCACTGTTGTTTGCTTTCCGTAAATTGTTATCTCAACCCCCCAGTGCCTTTGCCCCTTTCTCACTGGAGGGGTGGGGAGGGAAAGCGGAGAAGCTTATTTGGAGTTTAATTCCCAGCTGGGGTTAAATCACCACATACATTTACTATGTTGCTTTACTAGGTAAAGCAAGGAAGAAAAACAACAGGAGTTACGTAAGTCATTCTCCACGATTCTCTGTCACTGTTTCTGAAAATTATAGCAAAAAAACCCAGATACAGCTCCAATTACTGCATCATGAAAAGCAGCCAGATATTCAAAATTTACCCATGTAGGTCCTAATTATAGCTGAACTTTTTTTAAAAAATCAATATGTCATTGTTGAAATGTGACCTATTAAAAGTTAGCTCAAATTTTCCAGTTTTCACTTGTAGCATCAATTTCTAAAGACCTTTAGCATCATTGCTTATTGGTTGAGGCATATTTTCCAGCTGAAAAAAATCACCACAACTAGTTTTCTGTTCAGATTTAGTGGCAAACACATTATTTAAGTACATATCAGACTGAAAATGTCTTACTGATTTGATTAACAAGGCTTGTACTATTTTTCCAGGATTTGTAAATAGCACATAAATGGTCTATTGGGTCAATATAGATACAAGTTTGGTACAGTAAATGTTACAACTACCAGTCATAACATGTTGCTCTGCTTTCATTCTTGTTATTTTCTACCCATGTTAGTGACATTAGCGATTTCATTAGATGCAACTGAACAAACTTTCATGAACGGGGAAGTAATTTTATTTTAAGCCTGTACCACTGTTATAAAAAAAAAAAAGGATGAGACATTCACAAAACAAAGCCTTTTTATTCTGTTAGTATTCCATGAAAAAGATGAAAAATTAGGCTCTTTGGAATACTCTTTGGTAATATTTAACTCACTAACACTTTTGAAACATTTTGACCATTACCTCGTAAGAAACAGGTACAAACCTACTCAAGAGTTGATAAAATAAGACTAATTGATACTGAAAGCCAACGAAAAACAGAATTACCTGTTGCAATGTCTAGTAAAAAAGTGATCACATAATTTTATCCAGTATATTAATAAATCTTTAATGAACATAAATCAGTATAGTAACAATGACTTCAGTGAATAGTAATGATTTGTCTCGCCTTTTAGTTAGTCTATGATAGTTGTAGTTATTTATTTATGTATTGTATTTTTCCCCTTTTATTTGTATCAAATTTAGTAACAGTAAATGGATCTAAAAACATAAATATTAATAAAAATTTGTAACTCTTAATGTTTTCTCTATTTCAATTCTTGGATACAAAATTCATATCTAAGAATTAGTTATTAATCCTAGAAATTAATGATAAGTTATGAAAGAAAATATATATAATCATTCTAAGATGGGAGTCTAAGGACACAAAGAGTTTCCTTGACTATATTTTTTTTCTATATATTTTCAAGACAAAAGGAAAGGATACCTAGAATAGTTGCCTATTCAGAGTCACGTGGACACCAGTGATGAGTGACATTTCTCAGGAGTCCGAATTGGGACTGATGCTGGTTATCATCTTTGTTGGTGACATTTACAATGGGATTGAGTGCAGCCTTATCGAGTTTGATGACCACACTAAGCTGGGTGGTGCAGCTGACACACTGGAGGGAGGGAATGCCCTACAGAGGGACTTTGACATGCTTGAGAGATGGGTCCATGAAAAAGTCATAATGCCCAACGAGGCCAAGTGCAAGATCCTGCATGTGGGATGGGGCAATCCCAAGCACAAAGAAAGTCTGGGCAGAGAATGGATTGAGACCAGCCCAGAGGAACAAGACTTGGGAGTGCTGGTGGACGAGAAGCTCAACAGGACCTCTCAATGCACACTTGCAGACCAGAAAGCCAAAGGTATCTTGGGATGCATCAAAAGAAGTTTGTCCAGCAAGTTGAAGGAGGTGATTCTCTCCCTCTACTCTGCTCTGATGAGACTCCACCTGGACTACTGCATCCAGCCCTAGAGCTGCTAACACAAGAAAGATAGGAACCTGCTGGAGTGAGTTCCAGGCTTCTGCCCCCAGAGAAGGGGCCAGGAAGATGATCAGAGGACTGCAACACTTCTCCGGTGAAGACAGGCTGAGAGAGTTGGGGTTGCTCAGCTTGGAGAAGAAAGTCTCTGTGAAAACCTTACAGCAGTTTCCAGTACTTGAAGGGGCCTATGAGAAAGCTGAAGAAGACTTTTGACAAGGGTATGTAGTGATGGGACAAGGGGAAATAGCTTAAAACTTAAAAGAGGGAAGAATTAGATAGAAAATTTAGATTAGATATCAGGAAAAATTCTTTACTGTGAAGGTGGTGTGGCCCTGGAACAGTTTGTTCAGAGAAGCTGTGGATGCCCATTCCTGGAAGTGTTCAAGGTCAGGCTGGATAGAACTCTGAGCATCCTGGTCTAAAGGAAGATGTCCCTTCCCATGATGGGTGTTTGGAATGAGACGATTTTTAGGTCCCTTCCAACACAAATCCTTCTGTGATTATGCAATTTGCTGCAGATTAGATAGAACCTAGACTGGACTGACAGCAAGTCAATAAAGATTAATAATATTTGTAATATCTTATCAGTGATAAGGAGAGAAAGCAAATATTATGTGTTTCATTTCTGGACATTCTTAGTGTTCGTTTAGAATTATTGTAAGTTTTCTACTGAGTTCTGCTCCGCAGATATGAACTATACCAAGGATAAATTCTGCATTGTATTGACCAAGATGATCTGAAAGATCCTTTTTGTTTCTCTTCTAAAACTCTAAGAAAATGTTTTCTAGCATTAAAATATGGTTTTCATATGGACTTTACAAAAGTGACGGCATATCCAACAAGACATTTTAGTCATATCACTTTATTGGCTTTTCTTTTTTTTTTTTTTAAAGTCAACTTATGTAAGTAGACCTTCAGACTGTTTCTGATTTTTTTTTCTAACTGATGTGTGTGTGTTTTTGTGCATTTAAATATATATTCAGATAATATCTTTGTGAGTATTCATGCTCTGGAAAGACAAATGCATTCCAAATATCTTCCCATAAAGATTATAAATTATAAGTAATATATTTCAATACAGTTTTAACTATAGTTCATCTTTATGTTTTCCAAACAACTGTATTATTTGCATATCAGTTTGATCAGCTAGGAATTCAGCATATTCAAAAGCCATGAGTGGCTGTAGGGGAGAATTTTTTACTTTTGTTTATTTTTGAACTTATTTCAGTGTTTCATTTCATAAGATTTTTTAACTGTTTGAGTACAGCTACATTTTCTTGCCTTCCAAATCAAGGACTTTCCAGACTTACTAACAATACAAAACAAAGTGAAAGCATAATGAGAAGCAAATGAACAAACAAAGAAACAAACAATTCAATAAAATATTAATAAAACATCATCTACCTTAGTGAGTGGGGTCCTGCAATTCCAGAATTTCTTTCCTTTTTTGCCCAGGCTTCATAGAAAGGAGACAGTAAGAGTCTTCCTGAGAGATGCAAAATCATCAAAAAACAGTTTATGCCTTACATTTTTTCCTATGTCTTCATTTCTATTCTAAGGCTGGTGGTAGTGCACCCAGAAGTTGAAGCATATGTGTGAAAAGAGTTGGGTTTAGGTCATGTTACTGAATTATCTATCATCTCTCTTCCAGGGTAGAGACAAACAAAGCACTCACAGGTCACTGGAGCTTTTCCCAAGTAGATCTGAAATTCAGCAGTGTTTTGTCACTTGTTTTATCAATAGTAAACACAAATTAGTGTTAATGATAGCTGATATTGTGAGAAAAAATATCAAATGACATTTAGCTTATAGTTATGTTCGTCATTTCCATTGTTTTAAACAATTACAAAACCAGTATGGAGGGAATAAAATCCACCTAAACATAAATTCTATAGGTTTTATCTAAAAGCTATGGCCATGACAAATATTCACAGATACACAGTGCTCTTTCACCTATGTCAGTGACCAATAAGAAAAGTTCAGTAGCCAAAGAAGTTCTGTTTATACTTGGCTAGATCAAAAAAAAGACCTTCTCATGTCACTAACTCCACCCATTCAACATATCAGCTGAAGACAGGCAGCAGACTCGGTATACATTTAATAAATACATGCTATTACATTTTTGTGATATTACATTTTCAGTACAGTATAGATAAGTCAAAGCATGAAAAAAATTAATGCAAATGTGTGAGGAGTAAGGTTTGCAATAAAGGACTGAAATAAATAGAGTTTCATTGTATCTTGTGTTTCATTGAACCTTCTCATAGTAGCTTTAAGGCAAAAATCTATAAATAATAAAAGAATTAAAGGACATATACTGTACTTGGCCTTAAATTAAGAGATATTGCCACCACTATAGAACATTGTCAAAAGATAATGGTGTCCTGCTACCAAACACTGTAAACATTGAGGTGAAGCCAAGAAATTTATTTTCCAAGTTATTGATCTTATGACAAAATTCTATTATGACGACTTTATTTCTAACACACCAAATGATAGATGCATATATAATAACTTTATGTGATGGATGTTGATACAGTAAATTGACAGCAGCTTACACTGCTAGCATTGCCAGACTGCATGGATTGGCTATGACTCAAAGGCAGGTACATGTGTATGTATGTGTCTTTCATACATTCAAACACTGATCTACCAACAGAAGAAGAGTTTCATCCCTATTATTATACCTCTTTTTTGACAATTAATAGACTTTTTTTCCACTATGTGAAGTATTTTTTGTTAATTAGTATTTCTGCTTAAAGATTGAATGTCATAGATTAGTTAGCTACCTGTTTTAAAGTACTTTCAATCTTTGTAGGCTGCTCGATAACAGAACATAGTGTGAGAAGGTGGGAAAACCACAAACTGAAATGAACCCTTTTTGGACCAAGTAAGAAGGCAACGAGAAGAGGGAGGAAAATAATCTTGATACACCCCAATTCAACTAGTTGCCTATGTCCTTTTGTACAGGATGGCTGATAGGGAAGAACTTTATTTCCTTACATTACCAGAGTACAGGAATATCAGACTGTGATTTGGACAATAGCAATTCTATTAAACACATTTTTTATTTATTAATGGTACATAAAACAGCATTCCATCTTCTCATAGGAGCTGATTAAATTATGATCATGACATTCTGTAAAGATAAACTTTATACACATTTAGTAAAAGGAAAAGAAGATCAGTTATTATTATCACTTAACTTCACCCATCTTAATATAATGATTAAGATAAAGCTTTCAATATAGAGATAAATACCAGGAGTGGCAAAATCACTGCTGGTACTATTAGAAAACTTAAACATCTAATATCCTTTTCATGAACATTTCTGATTTGCCACCATTTGGTGTAGAATGAGTATCTTGACACACGGTTTCTGCCAAGTATCATCATGGAAAACCCTTCCACAAGCTCCATAGGTTGCCTCATTCCATTTTTGGGCATTGTACTTACCCAAAAAAAGAGAAACTAAGATGCAGTTTCTTGAGGTGGTGCACATACGCAGCCCCAACTTTCTAGAAGATTATTTAAACATAAACATCAAAGAATGATAAAAGGTGACCTCTTTTTCATTATACTGATGCTAATACTCACTGTAGAAGGAACTGAAAAAATGTTGCCACTGGATTCTGAACCCGTCATCAGCTGCAATACAGACCACTGGAAACCTTGTCATTCTGTGGAAGCTGAGATGAGTAGACACTATAGCAGGCACCTCAAGTCTGTTGTGAGGAAGGCCCATTGCCTCACTGCTCTTGACAGGAAGAAGTAATCTTTTGACTGATGTATGTAATGTATGGTATGAATGAGGTGAATTTTTATATGGGGCATCTCATTATTTCCTGGTCTTCCTGCTTACGATTTGAATATGTTGAATGTTATAGAGGCACTTGAAACCAAAAGGATAACCTCAGCCAAAGAAATGTTAAGAAATAAAGGCAAATTCAAAGGGATCATATTGAAGTCTTTCAGAATACAAAACTCCCACAGCGACTTCAACAGTTGTCTTGAATAGCGGCTTGATCAGAACCACAGAATTTGTTCTGACCTGTAACAAGTTTTTCCCCCAGCTATGACAATAGATGCTAAAAACTCCATGGTTCCTAGTCTGTGTCATTTCCTGTTCATTTTAGTTGTAGTATATCCTATACTTAGAGTCAGAACTCCCATAATAAATGTAACTATTATGAGCAGTAAGTCGTTTGGACCTCTTCATATAGTACACATAAATATATTATTACATCTATAACCAAGACAAATGTTTTTAATAGATTACTTTTAATTGAGTCTAGAATATTTGTTACTGTAATCATCTGTGAGCCTTTCTAGATGCAGACTAGAAGACTGTATGCCCGAAAATTATGATTGCTTGATTAGTGCCTTAATTTTCATGTACACATAAGACTTCTTAAACACAGAGAACGTACAGATAAAAATGGTTTATATGCAGAGAGAAGATAATAGATCAAGTAAAATTTTATGCAGAGGTTTGGAAGAAAATGCATAGGAGGAAAATTACTGTGAGTGATGTGGTATTATAGCTTACAATTGACTAAAGAAACAGTTTGGGGGTTCGAAAGGGAAACAGAATTGGGGATCAGAAGCTGGATGAGTTTGTGCAAAATGGCATGGCTGGGAACACTCTTAGATTTCTATGGATCTGCAGAGCTGAATCTATGTGCTAACAAAGTCAGTGATAAAAACCACCACTATATTCAGTGGATACAGGAATAAGTATCATGAGAAGCAAAATTTTTTCATTCCCTTCAGCTGTAACAAGCAGAGAGACCAGGTAGGCATGCACAAAAAGACCTGTTTTATCTTTAAAAACCAGAAATTTATAATTGAAAGTTCCTAATCAGCTAAATAGTTTATCTGCTGCAAATATTCCCAGGTCCATCCTGAAAGATATATTGACCAGAGCAATAACAAGCTTAGTAATATTTTAGAGGGAATGTTACTCTGGAGTGACCATGTATTCATACACAGGTTTAGGGATTTTTACTCAGTACTACTCAGTCTATTTGCTATTGTCTTTTGTTTTTGCCATTTTTCACCAGGAGTAACAGAAATCCTAGAATTTATTATGGAAATTCTATGTAAGGACACAAAAAAGAAATGCCTATAAGTAGGCTTTTCATAGTGCAGTTCTAGTTCAGGTTCCAAATGCAGCTGTGAAATGTATGACTAACCATTTGACTGTTGGCCATTTTGGACCCAAAAATATACAAGAGACATCTGAAATTTTAAAACAGCTAACTCCTAAAACACCGCATTCAGGAACATATAATAATTAATATACCATTCAGTGTGCCATCTTAAACTATAGCTATGACAATTAAGAATCAGAAAAAGGAAGAAGTAACATAGAGATGACAATACTTGAGTGTATGTCTTGCCTTCAATTATTTCTGTGGATTTGTTTTGTCTTAAGTGTATTTCATACCTTAAGAACAGGTAGTTACAAATGCACATGTACAACAGGGCTACTATTACAACTGATTTCATTCACAAAACTGCCTTACCATTTTTAAATATCCAGAGGATTTTATATATTTAAAATGGATATATTTGAGACCGACATCAGCTATAACCATCTCTGGGTATGCTTAGTGTTTGAACTAGAATGGAAATGTAAGAAACTGATCCTGTAAAAGGACTTAGTTATACCATAAATCTGATATTAAGTGCAATAAAAAGACAAGCATATTTGAAATTGAATTATTAATTTAACAGTGGAGAATGAATTATGGATTCCAAACCTGTACTTTAAATCCAAAATTACACCAATTTTAAGTAAGTTCACTATTTCTACTGGACTAATTTATTCCAATTGAAGGACTGTGTATGACTAACTGGTCCAAACCACAAAACAACATCATATTACTAGGCATATAAAAAATCATACTCTTAAATATGATCACCACTCAGTAAGGGTAAGAACTACTGACTTATCGAATATCTCTTGATGGTGAGGTTGAAAGAGTAACTGATTTTTCAGTTAAAGAGTTGAAATTAATCAGAAAATACTTTCTGAGTGGAAAAAAAAAAAAAAAGCATTGTAATTTCTTTTTTTTTTTTAATAAGTAAAAAATTCACAGAATCAGAGAATCATAGCATATGCCAAGTTGGAAGGAACTCACAAGGATCATTAAGTCCAACTCTTAGCCCTGCACAGGACCATCCCCAAAGTTACACCATAATTCTCCATGTGAAATTTTGCATATAACCTATATTGGTTATTTAGGGTTAGTTATGAGACAATAGGAAACTTGGAATACAGAAACTTACCTGTAGACAGACTTAGAACAAGTCTTCATCCTGTTTAAAGATTTCATTTTTCATCAAAACCAGGTATTGATGTTAACTGTATGGACTTTTGATGAGGGAACAAAAGAGAGAATACTGGGAAATCAAGACACTACTCTGATTTATGTTGACAGTTTTTCACATTTTTGTGGATCAACAGATACAATTTGCAGAGAGAGTAAGCATTTTTTCTCCCCCTTATTTTAGGTGAGGATCTGAATCTTCAAGCTAAAGAATATCTCCTATGTGCTTCCTCTCTGGATAAATTAGTATTTCAGTGTTTATAATATATGGAGTGAAGAAGTTCTGTCACAAAGAAACAATAATTTAAAATGTCCTTTACTATAGTAGTGAGAAAATTTGGTGCAGGTAGAGAAACCCAGAACTTAAAAGAACTTTTCAGCTGAATCAAAGGCAAAAATTGGCTTATATTGTCCCATACCTCTGGATAACATCTTGTAGTGTACCCTGGACACAGTCTAAGCTGTTGGACAAAAGAAGCAGACCAACCTAATAATTTCTTCCACCAGCTCTGTGAATTCAATTTTGGGGTAGGATTAGAGAAATCCAGCTTAAGAAAATTGAATTTACTGAATTCAATTGGAATTAGAAAACAGTTTAAAGTCTGTACACACAACAGCAATTTCTATACATATTTGGAGTCTGGCATTGGAAGACCTTGCCTGCCCTTTACAATTTTGCTTTCTTTAGCTGAAATGTCAAAGACAGATTTTTGAAAGGCCTATGACTTAAGCATGCTCATGAAAGTAAAGTCTCGAATTAAAGTACATTTCTGTTGCAGTTTCAGCAGCTGAAAATAATATTCTTTTTTTTTCTTGTTCTTTGATGTTCTACAATGCTGCATATTGTTAACCAGTTGTTAAGTTTTGGTTTTATTTTTTCCTTAAAAACATACGTAACTACATTTTGTCAAAGAGCTTAAATATGCAGCACAGTACTAGTGAAACAATAATGGACCCCTCCAGTAAGGAAGTAAAAAACTGAAATGTTACATTATTCTTTTCCACAGGAAAGAAGTTTATTTCACAAAAAATCCAATATAAAACAGTGCTTTCGTTGCATGTACATTACTTATCATTGTACAGTAGTACAAGTACATATAGCTATCCAAAATATTGGTATTGAACTAGTTTTAATTAATGTTCTTGTTAAACAAAGCATCAAACAATAGCTCTTTACTTCACAAGCATTAGATTAGTTTCCAAGGGAATTACTAGGGTACTCATAATTTAAAAGTGAATTCACAGTTTACTGTGTATTAGTACAACTATTCACTATGATCATAGGTTTATTTTCTTGCTCTGTAATGGAAATTTTTTTCTCTTAGGCTGCTTTTTTGTTTTTTTGATTACTAAAAACACAAACAAACAAAAACTAACCAACCAGCCAAACACAAAACCCCCAAAACAAACAAGAAAGTTGCTGAACATAACCTTCCCCAGAAAACAAATAACATTGCAACCTTTGGATAACTCTTTATTTCCTTTGTGGAGTTTCACTTCCTTTGAAGTCTATTCAGTTCAGGTTTTGCTGCTGACAGTTAAAACATGGTACAGCTCTGATCAGAACAGGTTGCCAACCAACCTTTCATATTCTGTTCCCCTTATTATCCTGATACTTGTCATCATGTTTTTTCCCATATCCTTTTCACAGCTGCCTATTCTGTGTACAGCTACGCACATTGTTACATCACTGTGCTTCATTCAGCAGCCCTGCTGTGATAGTTTGCCCCTCAAAGGGAAAATAATGGTAGTAACATTTATGTCCATTTGGTTAAGCCATTTACTATTATGCTTTGTGGTTTACAGAAGAGATGAAAGCCAGGAGAAAATAGTATTAAGATGGAATAGACAAAATGTCCTTGTGCTGTGACAGGCCTTCAAAGGAAGGCTACAAACCAGAAGGATCATTTTGCCGATTACAATGTACTCCAAATGTCATTGTGAAACAGCTGTAATCACTAAGTACAGTACCTTACACCCATCAAAGTGATAAAATATCTCATAAGATTAGATAAAAGCATAGCAAGCAAAAAGTAAAGTATTTTATTAGGTTTATTAAGTTTACCTGTATTAGAATTATTAAAAAAAAAATCTTTTCATAAAGTCTTATTAGTCTTCGGTTCCCATTCTCCCTTTCATTACAAGTAACAATGTGTCTTAGGAGAAAGAAATGAAAGAATGAGTGTTCCTGGCAGTGCACTGACACATCCCATTTCACAGGACTTGGTCCAATCCAATGCATGTAAGGAACAAGAAAGAGGAGAGAAAACCAGGATTGTGTATATTTAAATATGTGTGGCTAAGTAAAGGGCACCAATGTGATTTGTGCTCAGAGATCTCAGAAAACACAATATTCTCTTGCTATAATGCAGGCATAAACATATGTTTCAATAAAATAAGGTTATCTTTAAAGGAGGTTTATTATAGAATAACTGAGAGGGAAAATAGTGTCTACTTACCGTCTCCTGAAATTGAGAACTTCCAACAAACTTATAATCTGTTTTCTTTACCTATAAAGGCTGGAAGTCTGTATACTGTAAAAGATGGGATAAAAACAGAAGGTTACAGTAAGTTGAGATGTTTTCTCTTTCACAGATATGTGTCTCTGATCAAGTTCATGGCCCTCCTTTGGATTCTCCAGCAGGTTCACATACTTCTTGTATTGGGAGTTCCAGAGCTGAACGCGGCATTCCAGGTGGGGTTTCAGGAGAGCAGAGGGTGAGGATCCTCTCCCTTTACGTGCTGGTCATGCTGCTTTTGATGCAGCCCAGGATACAGTTGGCTCTCTGGGCTGTGAGTACATGTTCTTGGCTCTTGTCGAGCTTCTCGTCCACAAACATCCATAAGTCCTTCTTCTCAGGTCAGCTCTCAACCCATTCCTTTATTACCAAAAGAGATAAATTTATAACAAAAAAAGGTTACTTAACCTCTGGAAGGTCTGAGAGACAGTGAAAATATTAAAATTCTATTATTCAGAGTATGGTATGATTTTTCTGTAGTGCACTGTAACTCACGAAAGCATAAAAACACTGGCTGGACAAGACAAATTTTGTTGAAGACATGAGGACATGTCCAGGAGATTTCAAGACTGCCTTGTCCAGTTTCCTAGCCCTCCTGAGGAAAGATCTTTGATAGACAATTTCCATTGCAAGTCTAATTGTTAGGGTGCATCTCTTCTGATTAAATCTCCCTGTGTACAACTAATTTCCTTTTGCTATAGGGCAAAGCTAGGACAGAAACTCATTGAAAAAGTATTCCAAAGTGGTTCTCTTTTGTACTGTGTTCCAAACAAGGATTTTAAAAAAGATAAATATTATTTTCTTATGCTTAATATGTTGGTAATAATTTTCTATAGAAATTATAGGAAAAAATACCATCCTCCCCTCCCCTCTTTCCTCTCCTCCCCTCCCCTTCCTTGTGTTCCTTTAAAATAAGTTTTCTGGGAAAAAAACAGCAATAATAACATAAACAAGCAAGTACCCCATCCCACTGAAAAGACAAGAATAAAGGGTTTTTTTAATGGATTCATACAATTATTTCAGTTACCACCCATTTTCCTTTTGATTGAAAAAACTGTAACAGAGCTGGGTGTTTACAGCAATCTAGTAAGTGCCACAGCTACCACCTCTGAACATGGCCCTTGAAACAAAAGGAATACTGTTTTTAACTGAGTTCAAGGGGCTGCAGGTCATGCTAAACGTCAGCAGAAACTGTTAGAATTTTTTTCTCAGCCTTGCCAGAATACTCAGTGCATGGCAGAAGTGAATTCTGGCTTGATGATTTGAAAAATAAGGTAGCAAGTAAATAATACCATAGTGTTATTTGAGACATTAAATGCTTAAAACAAGTGGATCCAATATTTACTTGGAGTGCAAAGATCTAAGAGTCATGCATCTAGTGTGCTGCTTTTTTTTTCTTTCCTTTTTTTAAAATTAGCTTTTTTTTTAATTTAGCTTTTTTTTTTCATTGCATCCATTTTGCTAGTTAGTTAGAGTTTATGGTAATTAGAGAAAAGAGTTTTATCTTCACAGGTTTGCTAGTAAGGACAGTGGTCTCCAACTTATTCCATGTGGCTTTGCATAAAGTGTGCCTTCTACTCAGAGCCATCCTATCATTGATGTCAGATGTGTGGCACTTCAGAAATATACCTTCCTGCCCTGCAATCTCTATGGAAACATTGTCATTCAAACACAGCACTTGCTAAATCAACAAGATTTGATATCAAAGTAGAAGCTAAATTAAGTATTGTGAAGAGTTGCAACAAGATATAAAAGTGAAATGAATGTGTGCATTTTTTCCTGTCTTTGAAGGAAAACTGCAAGCTGTAATTTCTTCAGGATTTGTCAATCAGCCAAAATCACTTCTAGCTTTCTTACCATCCTTTTGCTGGAGTTTTATTTCTTAATAGAATTAATTAATGTGATATTATATAGTGTGTCTCATGGCCTGAATTTAAAAAGTGTTCATTCTTCTGCATACTTCAGAGAATATGTATTTGACAAGAGTTGCTTTTTAACACCAAAGTATCATTGAACATGGAAGAATCAGTATCAATTAGGATGGAAAATATTTTTAAGATCATTGAGTCCAACCTAACACTGCCAAGTCCACCTCTAAACCAAGTGCAATGTCTACAGGTCTTTTAAATACCTCCAGAAATGGTTATTCCACCATTTCCCTGCACAACCTGTTCCAATGCTTGATAACTCTTTAGATGAAGAAATGTTTCATTCGATCGTAGAATGTTCTGAGTTGGAAGGGACCTATTAGGATCCAACTCCTGGCCCTGCACAGAAAAACCCCAAGAATCATGCCATGTTCCTGAAAACACTGTCCAAGCACTTCTTGAACTCTGGCAGACTTGGTGCGGTGACCATTTCCCTGTAGAGCCTATTCCAGTACTCAATCACCTTTTGGGTGAAAAACTTTTTCCTAATATCCAAAATAAACCTACCACGACTCAGCTTCATGCCATTTCCTCAAGTCCTGTCACTGGTCAAGAGAGTAAAGAGATTGGTACTTGCCCCTCTGCTTCCCCTTGTGAGGATGTTGTAGACTGCTCAGTCTGCTCCAGGCTGAACAAACCAAGTGACCTCAGTTGCTCCTCATAAGGCTTCCCCTCCAGACCCTTCACCATCCTCTTAGTCCTTCTTTTCCTAATAACCAGTCTATCTATAAGTCTTGTACCCCAGACCCTTCACCACCTTCATTCCCCTTTTCTGGACATGAGAAAGATGGAAAGCTCTGGGTCTTTCTTTTAGTGGGGGCTAAAAACTAAACACAGTGCTCAAGGTGCATGAGTCATGAATCCTCCTGTGAGAATGCTGCCTAGGAAGATAAATAATATGCAAATTATAGGTCTGTAGTTTGACCTACCAAATATCGACATCAGGAAACCTCTTGTGGATGTCCTAGTGACATATTTTGACACTGGGATTCACCATAACTGACTAAATGTATCTAGTAAAAAATACCAAGGAACAAGTATTTGTGACTGAACACAGTGCAGATGGGAATATGACATTACTGTGATTTAGGGCTTACTTGCCTTGTACAATGTTGAAAATAGTCTCACCTGTCTGCTACTTAGTCACCCAATAAAGTCTTTAGATTCCCTAACCTTAATACTTGGAATATATGAAAGTCAAATATTTTTAAATGAAAAAATATGTAGATGATTTAGTAAATTAATTTTTCCTAGGAAAAAATAGGACTAATTGTTGTATAGAGGTGCACTATGTTGCCCTTCTGTGGTTGCCAGAAGCACACTGATCGCTCTTTTACTTCCACTCAAAGAAAAAATACAGTGAAAACACTCATGGGTTGAGATAAAGGTGGGGAGTTCCCACAGCAATTACAGTGACTGGCAAAACAAACTCCACTCTAGAAAATTATTTAATGTATTACCATTTAAAATATTGAGAAACAAAACCAAATTAAACAAACACCTTTCTTCCACCTCCCTTTTTTCCCCAGGGTCAACTTCACTCTTTCATTCCTACTTTGTTTTCCCCCTACCCCCATGAAGTGCTGCAGGGAGCATGGGGAATGGAGGACTGTGGTCAGTTCATAACTGAACTGTGGCCAGTTGTCTCTGCCTCTCCTTTCTTCTCGCAATATTCTCTTGCTTTGACATGGGTCCTTCCCAAGGGCCATAGTTCCTTCAAGAAATGTCCACCTGCTCTGGTGAGATTAATACCAAGACTAATATTATATTGGGCTGCATTAGGCATAGTGTTACCAGCAGGCCAAGGACTAAGCACTAAGCACTGGTGAGACTGCTGTGTCCAGTCCTGGGTTCCTCAACACAAGAAAGACATGGACATACTGAAGAGAGTCCAAAGAAGGGCCACAAAGATGGTTAAGGGTCTGGAGCAGCTCACATATGTATAAAGACTTACAATACTGGGACTGTTTAACCTGGAGGAGAGAAGGCTCAGCAAGCATTTGCAATACACAAAAATACATTTGAGGGGGTACAAAGGAGACAGAGACAGGCCCTTTTCACGCTGTGAGGGTGACTGATCAGTGGCGCAGGGTGCCCAGAGAGCCTGTGAAATCTTCCACCTTGGAAATATTAAAAACCTGTTTAGACATTGTCCTAGGCACCCAGCTCTAAGTGGCCCTACTTGAGCAGAGGAGTTGGACCAGATGACCTCCAGAAGTATCTTCCAAACTCAACCATTCTGTATTTTTGCAAAAGTTCAAAATCCACCTTATTTCTTATTGACATTGCAGAAGATATCCATTGTTTTCACCTGTGTGATTTTAGTGTGCAGCATTTGGTGCTCTGTCTAGGACTTCTTCACAGAGGGAAAATGTTCTTGGTGACAAATCTTTAAAGTGAAAGCCTCCACCATCTATGTAAGATTTGTTACCCACTTCAGTGAAATCACTAATTATATAGTATGAATTCCTTCATCAAAAAGCCAAGCAATTAATCTAGTCTATTACTAACTCTTCAAGCCACCCCAGATGTATGTGAAGGAGGTGTGAAAAATTAAAGTTCAGTAATCTAAAAAAATACTCCAGCTTTATTCCTTTCTTTGTTGGCTGTGAGTAGTTGTGGAGGATTCACAGTAGTATTCACTCTGAGGGTGATTTTTGAGATGGGTTTTTCTGTTCTAAACCCAAATTGTATTCTAAATTTAAAACACAGGTTGGATTTCACATTTTCTGTGCCAAGAATTTTCTGAATCAGACATACTAAGTAAGCTCTAGTGATTTTCTGAGTCACTTATGTTTTTAGTGTTCTTTATAATTAAAGCTTTTGAGAGACACAGTTCTAAGCAGCTGCACTAGACTAACTAGCAGGTGCTCATGTCTCCACTTGAATTAGTTTCTGTCCTACTGTGATAGCTATCTGGGCTGGAGCAAAAATAGCATTTGTGAGTGAACACAGGACAGATTATGATCTTTTATGATACCTCTACCAAAGAACGTATAATCTCAACCCAATCAATATATCAGTCAGTATAGTAGAAATAGAAGAAAACAGAGATGTCTGAGAATATGCAAAATATGCATGCTTACCTGGTGGAAGTAGATGACTTAGCTGAAGGTGTCATGTTGTGTCTTTTTAAGTATATATAGACATAAAGTTCTGTGGTCTTAACTTGCCATAAAAGCTTTGGAAAATATCTCAAATATTTGAGGGAAATTAGATAAGGTAGCAATAGAAACAAAATCCTGAAATGCAATCAACAAATGAGGTAATGATATGAGGACAAACATTTGAGTAAGAAGAATGGTTGGAACAGAGGGGTAAGTGGAAAGCATAAAGGACAAAGAGCACTGTCGAGTGTATTATGTAAGTAAGAACATAGAAAACATAGCACTGATCAACTCAGTCTGACAAATAAAGGATGATGATGAGGAGAAACAGATTTCAGAAGAATATTTAGACAAAGGTTAAAGAAAAAAAATATTAAAAGCAAAAGTGAGAGATAAAGAACACCAAAATCATAGGATTGCATATTCTGTATATGAGAGACAAAAAATAAGTGAAGCAGAAGAAATTTAAGAAAAAAGTTTTAGAGGGAAAAGAGTCAACACAGAAAATAGAGTAAGAACATGTATGGGAATGAATGTGAAAATAATAAGACACAATTCCTTTCAATATAAAATTGAAAAAAATAGGATTATAAGTTACAAAGATGTTGAATGCAACCTCTACATCATCTGTTATTGTATTTTAGTCATTCACCTGTACATCCAGAATGAGAGTCTCTGATCATCTCTTTTGCTTGATGTATCATATCCCCCAGCTGTCAGGTGACATTTGATACTTAGGATCTGGTAAAGATGCTTCTCATCATTGTCATTGATTTATTTTTTGTCTTTTTCAAAAATTTGGTTGACCTAATTTGTAAGGAGTAATTTGGCACAACTGTCTGAGCTTCTTATTCTCTTTTTCTTCAATCAGATTTGTTCTTTCCCTCTCCTACTCATAAAAATGCTGATCATCCAAGCCTTGCTCTGAGCACAAACACCTTACACTTTCTTCTGTGATGCTCATTACAGACTAGGATCCCATAATTATTGCTAGTCTTTTTGCAACTTATTATATATAAAAAAGGTTTACTATACACTCAATAGGTCACATATAGACTCTTCTGTTTCATCTTTCTCTCATGTATTCGACAACTATATAAAAGTAGAGAAACCAAAAATTCAACTCAGATTTCAAACACCAGACCATTCATCACTGTTGATGGAAGTTTCTTCAACAGTTTTTAAAGACTTCCACTGAGGAAAACTCCACAATATCCATAGGAACAGTCAGACTAAATTTAGCATCTGACCATGAATGAATTGGATGAAGAATTTTGGGATTGTCTGCCCTCAGCAGTTTTGGAGAACTTTGTTATTTGTTACAAATGATTTTAGTATGTAAACATTCAGGTGCCAAATTTGTAAGTCTGAATGTTTTCAAAGTTTTAGGAAATACATACACATCACAATGAAAATCTGAGACTCCCTTAAAACACCTGAATTTTTGCACACAAAACTGAAACATTAAAAATTGCCAATCAATTCTGAATTATTATTGACAGTATTGAAAATACATTCCCCAGTAAGAGCAAATAAGCAAACAAAAATAATTTAAAGATTTTCCAGGAGAAATTGGTTATTGATGGCAAAGCTTTGGCTAGTTATTAATTATAGAGCACACGTACATCAAAAACCCACACAATTAATCAAGCCTGTTTCTATAACCTCAAACTGTTCCAGTTGCATGTGAAGGAGGAATATCACTACTTTTAACATTAAAATGTTTGTGTCCAACTAAACGCTTTCTTCCAGCAATTTCGTTTTCTATCTTCTTTTCTTAAATCCTGCACCTGAGGAAGAGATTATTCATTTCCTCTCCATATCAACTTTCTAAGTACATGAATTTGTTTTAGCAAGTTCTTTCTTAATTTTCTAGGGAAAATTACACCAATTTTTTCCTTTTTTTTTTTTTTTTATACTTCATATTTCCTAGGTCATTCCTCTGCTTTTTTTAAGAGGATTGTCTTCTCTTTATATCTCTCATAAAATGTAATGCTTAAAATGTTGGAAGTTTTACTTCTGTGTTTATCATGTTTTACATGATAAAACACTGTTCATACTTCCTAATAGATGCCTTAGAATGTTTGCCTCTTCTAAATACTTAATAAATAATCTAGTATTTAAATAGATAATTTTTCTGTCTAAGCTTATGATAATGATGTTCCCACTTAATTTTATCCCTATTTTCTCTAATTTGTGGAAATAATTTGAAATCATCTCTTTCAACAATCGTCTCTAGTTTGATGTCTGTTAGGGTGTCATTATCTATCATTATTTTAAAACTAGGGAGGGAATCCTTTATTGCTATTGCTCTTTCAGACTTTCGTGTCAAACTACTTCAGACAAACTATACAAACAAAGCACATGCTTGATGTGGATTTACAAACTGGAAAAGGTTAGAAAAATATTTGAAAACTATCAAGGTTCCACCTGTCACCTGAAGCAACTGATATTCTTCAAAGGCCACAAACCATGTAGTTACATATTAGGCTTTCAATATTCTCAGGGGGAAAAAAAAAGTAGAGGCAATACATAATGATGAAAATCTTACACATATTAGTTAAAAAAAGAAGAGCTTATGTTGCAAGTCTATCACACCGAACAGTTTTAAAATGTGCCTTTAAATTTCCTGAAGAATTTTCTATATTTAATACTCTGTTTTCTTAGAATATTAAAAAAAAAATCCTTTTAGTGAGACAGATTAAGAAGAGAAAGGGGCTGATAATCAGTTTTCCTTATACTCATTGAATCTTTACCTGTGGGAACTTTTCCTCCAGTCTTTTTCTCTAATAGAAATATGTGGTGCTTGAAACGACAGACTCAACACCATCACCTCTTGGTTTCTGAGAAAATAATTTTGTCACATTAGATTTGATGGTGCATTTTTTCTTCTATTCTTGTATCTCTTAGCCTGTTAGTCACATCAACTAGTAGTATATATCTATAAAGTGTTGCACATATATCAACTAGTCACTGTAAACTCTACATTCAGTCAATGGAAACACTCAGTTCTTAACAGAGCAAATCATAAAACTATTTTGATATCTACCTTAAGATATTCTGACTTATTTCTTTCCTTTGACTGTAAAAGGAGGCTTCATTATTAGTTCTGTATACAGACGTCTACACTTCTTCAATGAGACCCTTTCCTTTATTCTTCCATCAAATTTCCTATTTGCAACCCCCCTCTTCCCACTCTCATACCTATCCTGCTCTCAAGTCCAGAACCACCTCCTGGCAGAGCACACTCAGATGCCTTCAGGGGAGGAAATATTTCTGCTCTCTTCTGGAATTCCAAACAATCCACAATAAATTTTTCAGGCAAAAAGCAGACGTCTTTTCTTGTCTTCTTTTTACTAATATTTACAGAATCCACAAAGTAAACTTACAGCAAATAAAAAAGATAGATACTGTTCCACAGCGGTCTTAACTAGAAATGACTGTGGGTTTTTTTTTTTCATTTTTTCCCAATTGCGTTATGAAAATTAGTGTGAACAAAACAAGACACATTCATGAATCTATTCATCTTAACTAAAATAAAGAAATTGGAGGAGATTATCTAGTAAAAAGTCATGATAATGACTTTATAGGCATAAGAAGCAAATTCTGCAGCACATTTTACACTTTTGAGTTTGGATGCTGACAAGAATACTCAAGATTTCACTGTGTTTTATATTGCATCACCTATGACAATGATGTTCATTTGTTGGCAATTACAGAATTTAAACAGGTCTCTAATTTTATGAAGATTGCTTAAGCATAACTGGCTTATGTCAGATATAGCTATGAAGTGTAACAGTAAGAATAAAATCTGCTATTTTTCCTCCCTTCTGGGTATGATTTTTACATTGTCTTTTAAAAATAAGATAATCTAAGAGACATCTTAAAATATTAAATAAAAATTTCAAAATAATAAGAAAAGACAACGACACCCAGGTTGTTCCAGCAGTAAAGTATATTTCTGGAAATATAAAGTTTAATTTCTCCTTTCTTGCTTGATCATGTGAAGAGACTGACATGGGAAAGACAAGTAGTTTTAAAATCTTTTCAGTCTGCAGGCCAAGTATATTTTGCACTCCAGACATGGCTCACTCTAGGCTAATAAAAATCTATTTGAAATTGGCTTATTTAACAAAAAAAAAGTATAGTAGTTATAGTCTCTGGCTTCTTAAAATCAGTTCAGAATCCATGTTCTGCAAAAATTACTAAAATAGTTGATAATGGCAGTAGTTGGGGGCCTCACCAATATAAACAGTACAGAGAAAATGCAATTCACTCAGTTCCCCAAAATTATAAACCTTGAACTCCTGAGGTAACTGATCACAAGGAAGGTAATGTTGAAATACGCAGTTCAGAGGAAGAGATGTTCTTAAGAAAATTCAAATGAAAATACTTGAAAAGCTTCCATTGTCAACAAAAAAAGTTATAAATATATGTCCTTCAATGTAATTGATAGTAGAAAATTCAGAATTCAATCAAGATTTGAAAAGTGTCTCTAAAATTATGCAAAATCTTAACAT
The DNA here is from genome assembly GCA_035041135.1 of Platyrinchus mystaceus. Lineage (NCBI taxonomy): Eukaryota > Metazoa > Chordata > Aves > Passeriformes > Tyrannidae > Platyrinchus > Platyrinchus mystaceus. The sequence continues at coordinate 59,302,996 of JAWWLV010000001.1, read as the reverse complement.
ATAGTTCAAGTTCAATATCTGTTTAAGGTGTACAGCTCCTTTTTCAAACCTGTGGCTGATCACTCATTGTGTGGCTTCATCAATTGCAAGCCAGCTGTCAAAAAGAAAGATTGCTGAAGTCAGTTCAGAAATATCTTAGTTCTCTCAGCCAGATTGAATGTCAGCTCTTTTCCATAGCAATGAAATTAATAAAAACGATTCTGCAGTAGAAGCAAGCAATAGAGTAAGCTCAGACGTACTCTTGTTCATTAATCGCTAAATGTCAAAGAGACAAATAAAGGCCCATTTCATTGGGTACTTACATACCAACTGATCACCTTTGCATAACCTGTACTTACCTTGTTTAGTTCCCAAAAGCTGATAGAAAACTTTGGGCAGGACATTATCCCCAACATGCTAGTTCTGGGTAAAAGCTAGTCCCTATAAATTAACAATAATAATTCTTTTGTATTGAACTTAATTACATTCAATTATCAAATGAAATTAAATTACTAAATGTAATGTCAGTCTAGTATCTGAAGTAATTAGCAATGTTCAATTTATTATGGAATTTTCTTATGCTGCTAGATGCGTAGTGTGAAAGACTAATGTCATTTTCAGCCTTTGACATAAACACTACTAATTTTGATTATACTAGTTATTTGCTTGGATATATCAGTGAGAAAAGTAGTTTTGGAAAAACTTTCATAGGAAAGTGCTGTTAGAGGCCTTTAAATATATTTCATTCACAGATTTCTTGTAAAAACTATGATTGCCTCTGATACGACAGTATGCTTATTTTTTCTTTCTAGGACAATAGTATTGAAAACAAATTTCTTTACATAGATCACAACTCAAAGCATCCTTATATTTCTCCCCTGTTTTTTGAGTCAGACTTTTTTGGCAGCTGCAGTTTACTGATTTAATTTGTTTATTCTGATATTTTCTTTTCCTTTTATGTTATTTCAGTTTGCTTTTACATTTTTGTTACTTTTGCATTGTGGTTTGTTTGCTTGTTTGTTTGTTTGTTTCATTCAAATGTTGCTCTGGTAATGCTCTTCCACTGTTTTTTTCCTTAAATCGAAATGTCATCTGCGCAGACCTCAGTAACTTATATGACATCAGAAATATGTTACACTTTTTTTGTAAAACACCTTGTGTACTGAACACAGCCCAAATGGCAGTTTGAGAAACAGTGTTTCCCAGCGGGGCTGTTGAATGTGCAGAAATATATCCTCTGTTTTTCTAAGGGCAGCTAGCATAACCCTGGTGATGTATGAAGCATAAAAAATAAACATATTTGGCATCAGCCATCACGTCCTGAATATCTCCCCTTCAAAAGCAGAAGAGAATATTAGCAAACTAACTTAATTTTTGGGCGGGGTGTTTACAAGCTAACAAGTCCGTCAAAAATGTGTGAATTCTGACAATTTTTCCTACAATGGCCAATGACTGTATGCATTCTTATAGTTTGATACACAGTGATTTCCAGAGGAATATTTTCAATCTAACCTTATACAGAGCACCTGTGGCAATGAAATGGGAGACATTTAGCCTTCTTCACTAATTTTCTATATTGTTGTATTTCTCAGATTTTAAAAGACATATTCGGTGATCTTTTCAGTTGTGATGTTACATGGATTTGCAGTGAATATACTTTTGATTAGGCACAGGGGATAAGACTTTTCATTTTAAAAAAATATTTTAATATAAAAATCATCCAATACTGACACGTTATTAGTCATACACGTACATTTGTTAATATGTGTAATTCATAGTGAAATGAAACTCATAATTGCCAGTTCTGACCTTTTACTTTTTTAATTCTTTCTCCCCTTCACCCACCTCCCCCTCCCATTCTATATATCACTGATGGCTCACAAAACTCATTTTTCCCTTGGATGTCCACCTTAAAAGTAATAATGCTTGATTTACTTTACAGTCAATAACACATTAATCTTCTTCTTGTAGTGTTGGTCTTTGTTCGAATGAAAAATTCCTCTAAGCTAATTGAACTGTTTCATTACAAGATTGCTGGTGTTTGCAAATGTGTCATAATAACCTAATAAATTCTCATGCTTATGTTGTGTTTTACGACGTTTATATTTTATTTCTAAATAATTAGTATTATTTTGTTAGGGGTGATTGAGTGAGCATCTGTCATTTCTTAGTATTTGTGAGCTCTTTTGTGGACTTTGCTTGCTTGACATTCTTTCTTCCTCATGTTACTTATCTCTGGTTTCACATTATATATATTTTATCAAAGCTGGAGTGCAACTTTTGGTTTAGAAGGGCAATCTTTTGTGCTTGGGAAATCATCTTTGCCACCAGTAACGTCTTTCTCTCTCTCTTTCTCCCTGAATTATCTATGACTGATAGATTCATAGTTTGGTGTAAAATTTTAATGTTATAATATAAATGTTACCTTTCCAATACATTCCAGTTGTTGCCACTGTCCACTGCTGACATATGTTGTATAAAATATTCTTCTGATTCCTCTTTATTTATAGACTTGAAAAATTGTTGGAGATGTCAGTTGACTTAGATTTTCAATAAAGCTGTTTTCCTAATCTCTCCTCTCTAACGGCTCCAAATCAAGGAAAACAGAGCACTATTTCAGTTAATGTTTGACTTCTAGCTTATTATTACATCTTGCCTATTGCAGTGCAGAAAACACTTCTATCTAGCTCATGCTGGAGATATCAAAATGATGCCACAGATCTTTTCAGTGGTTTTTATTGCTTTCAAATGCTGCTCTGATGTTGATAGGTAAAACAGCTTCAAAATGGACCATCATTTTACACACGTGCAACATGCTGCTATCACATAGGAGGCAGTTTTAAGGAATTCACATGGATAGTACTCTCAGATATATGAAGTTGGTTTAGATTTACAATAAATCTTTGCATTACAATTAGAAACAAAGGACAGTTTTTTCTTTATTTTCTGTGAAAACAAGGTGGAAAGCATCCATTTAATCCTCCTTCTAAAAAAAAAAAAAAGGTATTCCAGGCTTCTTCCTTTTTATTATTGTTATTTTTTATTCTATTTTTATTTTTATTTAAGAAAGAAGAGCTTAAATTGAGGTAAAGATTCAAAATCCTTTCAGACCTCCAGGTGTTGAAGATCAAAACCCCAGACTGAGTGGGAAAAAAAAAAGACTGACTCAAGTGAAATGAAAGAAGAGATATACCTTACAGGACAGAGAATACAAGACATTGATATATCCAGTAAGTCCAATTTTCTTTATTTTTGCTCTTCTATTTCTTATTTTTCACTGCAGATATCCAATGTATTTGAACTTCAACTCTTTATTTTGTGAAGTATATCAGTCTTATCTCTCTGAACTTTCTTCCTGCTGTTTTTTCTCCTTTTTTTAGTCTTTTTTTAAATTATTGTATTTAATATGATGAGTAAAGAAGTGTTAAGGTATGTTGACTGCTAAAAACTGAACTGAGTAATTTTGTAAGTTAGAATATGAGAATGTGAGGGCTCATCTCACATTCATCAATCAGTTTTGAATCGTTATCCTCCCGAAATGGACAGTTTGAATACTCCATTCTATTATTGCCAAATAGAAATGAATTCATGTCCATGCTGAAATATTTTAAACAAATTATAGTTATGCTTATTTTAATAAATATCTCCAAACAGAAATTTTAACTTAATCAAAAGAATATTTCTGTTATGTCAGGGAGAAAAAGGAGACAAATTTGTAGGCAAACTGGAACCAATTAAGTTGATTTAGTTTTTCAAATAGGACAGCTGTGTCTGTTCCTCTCTCTCACCCATTTATACAAGTTTAAAAGTAAGTTGCATATGTTTTTTATGAGCTTTAGCAGTGACCACATAAGTAGAAGAAATTCTGTCCTTAGCTGAAATTCTTTCTTGTCTTCAGATACTACTAAACTCTTCTCTCAACAATAGTTGTTATCTCTGACTTAAACACACAATAAATATTTGACATGGAAAAACTCCAGATTCCACTGAAGAAAAAGAGTCTAATTTTTTTTTTTTCCTTTTGTGAGGTGGTCCTGCTTTTTATTTCTTTGTTTGTTTTTCAGAGATAGTATCCACAATCACCAGTAAGAGTCAAAGAAGATATTTTTAGAATGAAAAATGTGTTCTTTCAGGAAGTAGTTTTATACTTAAAAGGTCCTCCAGTAATCATATATTGTTCAATCAGGAAAAAATTAATTCATGCCAGCACAAGTTCAAGTGATTAAGGCCTTCTAAAAATGCAGATGTATTGCTTCTTTTTAATCCGGCTTCATAAACCATTGGTATACTGCCTCAAGGTTTGATATTTCAACAGAGAGTGAAATGAATGAAGAACTGGAGTTTTCATTTATTTTATTCCTCTTCTAATTACATTTCTTGCAATTACAGTTGATATGTAATGCCATAAAAATCCAGGAACATTCACAGATGCTCATTTTTGTACTTCAGCCCACAACGCATTTCCATGAACATCCTACAGAAAAACCCTATTACCATGAAAACCAGGAAAAAACAAGAAATCTCCACTAAATACGAAGAGGGGGAAAAAAGAGAGAGAGTATTGTTAATGTCTACTGGCTTGGCACTTCACCAGAAAAAGTATCCATTCTAAGAAGTAGACCATAGCATATGCTGTGCAAGATAAGTGAGACATTTCTAAAAATCTGTGACATGCTGACAACACATTGCCTAATGCAGCCCAGAATAGCACTTACATGCTTTGCAGCAGCTGCGGGCTCCTGTTCAACTTGGGATTTACCAGAACTTACATGGTCTTTTCCATCAAGCAGCCTTTGAGTTGGGAAACACCCAGTATACATTGGTGTATGGCATTATTCCTTTCTAGATGTGGGACTTTGCATTTCTTCTTGGTGATTTTATCAGATTCCCATCATCCCATTTCTCCAGCCTTTTGATGTTGCTCTGGGTGGCAGCACAACCTTCTAGAGTATTAGCCAGTTCTCCCATTTTTATGTCATCAACAGAGTTTTGGTAGTGTGCTCTGCACCATCACCTGGCTCATTAATGAGCATGCTCTCAGGCACATGGTGTGACTTTTGGGAATGGTCCTGTGCAGGGCTAAGAGTTGGACTCAATGATCCTTGTGGGTCCCTTCCAATTTGGCTTATTCTGTGATTCCGTGAAGCTAAACAGGGCTGGACCCATTATTGACCCATGGGCTATACTGCTAGTTACTGGCCTCCAACTAGACTTTGTGTCCTTTGAGACCAACCACTAAGCCAGTTTTCAGTCCAGCTCACTGTCTGCCCATCTACCCCATACATCAACTTGTCTGTTGAGGATCTTACGAGACACAGGGTCAAAGGCTTTTATTTTTTTTTTAAGTTGTTCAAGCATGACCTTCCTTTGGTGAACCCATGCTGGTTACTTCTGATGATTTTCTCATCAGGTTTTTCAGGATTAGCCACTCCACCAATTTCACGGCTTTTGCTTGCTCAGTGTTTTCTGAGGACCCCTACGGCTTAAGGACATAAGAAGTACTGTACTACATGCCCTACCTGCCATTGGTCTTTCCCCTCCAGTATCTTATCTTCAGCAGTTGAAAAAGGAGCAGTGATTTAGGGTGACCTCAGAACCCTGATGACTTGCTCCACTGCACTCACTGTATAGTACCCCAGACTCTAGAATTGCTCTATTAGGGAGAGTAGAGCATTGTTCCTTACTTAGTCATTTAGTATCCACGTAAAAACTCAATTTTATTTTGTTTACCCATCTTTTTGACAGCTTCTCAAATGTTTCCTGGAGTTCGAATAAAAAGGCCATTCACACACCAATGATATCTTCATGACAAAATCCTGTTGCTACAACTAAATAACAGAATATATTGTCTTCTAGATGCGTAACATGTAGTTTTCTGATGGCTTCTAGCTATACAAAGAGCCAATACAACACAAAAATTACCCACAAATAAAAATATCTCTAAAATAGTGAAATCAACATCAATCTATGGTTTAGGATTGGTTCCTCTACAAATGAGAGAGATGGTATCTTACTAAGAGTCTGTGTATCAACTAAATATTAATATTACAACATTTTTTGCTAGCAGGGGAAATTTCAAGTAATTCAAATAGAAGGGAAAATTAAGTGTGTGGATTAAGTGCAAAAGATGAAGATCCCAAACATCTGGTTTGTTTTTATTTTCTCTATTTAATTTTTTTTTCTTTCATGTTATCATCTATGTCTTTGCTTTCTTTCATACTGGTAGGGTATTTTTTCTTTCATAGGAAAGTTGAAGGATAGCATGTAATAAGAACATTAATCTCCTCTAAGTAGAGTCATGGGGTCAAATTGATCAATTCCATTTCTACTGACATAAGCTCAGCATTGAACAATCAATTAAGCATGTGAGATTTCTTCATCCTTACATCACAGATCAGAGAATAATTCAGTCTAAGTAATTGCTTCTTTTTATTTTACCACAATTCATTTATTCAATGTTTTATCTATAATCCCAAATTAAAAAAAAAATTGAAAAAACTGTGAAATATTGTGAAAAAGGGTAAAAACTCTATTTGAAATGGTAGACCCTAACTGAAATTTTAATCCGAATTGGGAAGTGAGTCAATAAATTAGTACACCCATTGAATAATGAATTAATAATGAGGTTAAAAAGAATGAATCTTTATCATATGAAAATTATTAATAAAATCTTCTATGATTTATAATTCATATAATAATACTGATTATATCTAGCATAGCAGTTGTAATTAAAAAGCTTTTTCCTAAAGTTATTTATTCAATTAGTTATTAGTTTAAATTACATTCTGAACTAATTTGTTCTCTTTTAGAAACAAAAAAAACACATTGATTACTTATATGTAATTTTTATCCTTATATTACTAAACAATTTCCTTTCCAAATTCTGTGACAATGCTTCACTGAAAAAGGTGTATTTAAAAGAAAATATTTTGAGGTATATTTACAAATATTCCTAGGAAAAATGTGCAGTAAGCTTTTTGAGATGTTGCTGTAAAAGATAATGGATATTTTACTGGTCAGCTGCTGAAGGTGTAAGTCATGCTCAGTAGCTTAAGTGATGTGTTTATTTACTTAGAAGTGTGTATTTCTCATGATGTTGGTTACATAATGATTATGGAGAAATGATGAGGTCTTTTAGCACTCTAGCTAATGGTAATCAGCCTGCAAAATCTCAAGGTTCCCTGGCAGAACAGCTTATTTTGAAAGATTAGAGCCTCAGGGTCTGCCCAAGGAGGCAGCAGAATTCCCTAAGAAGTAGGTCTGGTTAGTAAATTGTGTCTCTTTTTTCCCTCAGAAGAATGTGTCCTATGACCATAGCTCATCTTTTTTTTTTATGGAAGTAGTTTTGATGCAGGACATAGGCAGACTTAACCTCAGCGACATTTCCTTCATTGTTGCAGTTCCACTTGAAGAGCCTCATGCCCACTACACCAGCACACCTGGGAAAGTGGGGTAGTCACAGAGGAGACATCCTGCTGTGCCAGTCAGAAACTTGTCACCATTGCCTATTATCCTTAAGTCAATGCATTCTGCTGGATGATGAGAGGATAAGGAATCCTCCATATAACACACGCTGTCTGCCCATCTCAGGGAAGGCAGGGTGCAATTCCTGTAGGCTCGCTCTCTCTCTCTCTCTCTCCCCTCAATCTTCTCTTCTGCCCTGTCATTAAGTGCAGGAGTTCTTCCTGGGCACAGCTCCCACAGAGTTGTTCACTATTGCCATTCACTACTGGTGTACAAGCAGGACACACCCTGCAGCCCAGTGCCTGGATGGCAGTGTGTTCTTATCAGAGCTCTGTCTGGGAAGTGGCACCAAGTCATGGCAGATGCAGAGTTTAAACAGGATATGGTCTTTGCCAGGTTGATACCATTGCTCTCTGCTCAAGCTGGCTGAGTTTCAGTGCCCTTCCTGCATGCCCTTCCTGCATGCCCTTCCACACAAACTGCTGTGGAAACTACCGTGCCATGTTCTTGCTGATGTACCATTAAAAAAATCTGACATTTTCTCATACGCTGAAGCCATTTTTGAAGGAGTATTTAATCTTTGCTCTGTGTCATGCTAGCTATTTCCTTTTCTCCCTCTTCCCAACCAGATCATACACTAGGGCCCTTCATGAAATTCAGGAGAAGGTCATTGCAAGAATGAAGTGGTACAGACAAGCTGTTGTTCAAGATTGTTCTGAGGTTCTGTTGTTTAAGGTTGTATACTTTTAAGAAACCATTTTCTTCTTTCATCTTTCCTTATGAAAAATATTTGGGAGCAAAATATTTTCATCACCACATTTTTAATAGGAAGGAAGGCTTCCAATTTTCTTAGACACCTTTGAACAATTAATGCAGATTGTGGAACACTTACCTCCTATGTATAAATGAATATTGCTCATGAGAAATAAGCTCTTAATACTGAAGATAACTTCAGTTAGATTACTGGAGTGTTTCTTCCTGAGAAGGCAAAATAGTCCAGGATTTTTTCATATGCATCAGTAGGTGGTGTTTGACTTTGTTTCAGTATACCTGATGTAGAGATTACTGTTTAAGATTAGCTGAAGAGAGTTGAAAACATCCTAACAACCATCTCCTCAGATTTTTTCCCTTTTTTTTTTTTTTTATTACCCAGTGTCATATGAACAATAAAATATTAAGTCTCATGGTTTTTGAATGTACCTTGTACATAGTAGGTGAGGGCAGAATTGCGACTCAAACAAGTGAATCAAGTGAAATTAAATGGCAATGAGATTAAATTTATTACACAAAGTTGATAATAGATGTTTGAATTCAAACCAAGGTTGTGCAATTCACCAGACTTTGTGGCTTAAAATAAAATAACGATTACTACAGAAAATATAGAGGAATATTAGTTTGTTTGGATTCTTGCGTTTTTATGCTTTTTAATTTTTTTTTTAATGTTATAATCTTTGCAGATAACTGGAAGGCTGTTTAGACATATAATCTTTTTTATTTCATTTTTTTCCATATAACAACATTAGATAGAAAGCTTTTGAAGAGAACAATTCTATGCAATTAAGTTGCAGCATAAGATAAAAATCTCATTAGTCATGATCTGTAGTGAGATGCTGATGGGCGTTCCACATTAGCTAAGCTGAACAGTAAGCATTATTTATCATAATTTCCCTGTTGTTCATATTATTTATAACACTCATATCATCATCGTGGCTAGGCTTCGCGAACAAAGATTTGGAACCCTCATATAATATTGTCATATAAGTGTTGCTAAAAAGTGAAGTAATTTACACTAAAAATCAGAAGCACAGAAGGAAAAAGGTTTTTAAACTGAAGGGAATTTGTTTTTAAAATAATTACACATGAATGGAACTTTAATGGAATACCTTCCTACCAAAACAGAGTATTTCCTCAATGAAGACAATAGGCAAATGTACATAATCCTGAAATATTCTATTCTATCCTAAATAACCCATGTTTTCAAAAGAGAGCTGCCTTGGTAGAACTTTTTAAAATATACTTTGTAGAAGAACCTAATTTGCCACAAAACTACAGAAACTGATGAGATTCAAAATGTATCTTATAATATACTGAGTTGGAAGGGACCCACGAAGATCACAGAGTCCAACTCCTGACCCTGCACAGGATTGCCCTAATAATCACACTAGATACTTGAGAGCATTGTCCAAACACTTGAACTATTGTGTTATATATTTGCCTCATCCAGGAAACTATACTTTTTTGCTTGTTGGTGCTAGAAAGGAAAAGATTTGGCCATGATTCAGTTACTTAGACATAAGCATATGCATAGGCATTTAGTACCATTTCAAACAACCTTCATTCCTCAGACATTTATTTATTTATGTAGGTCTGTCAAGCCTTGGAGGAAGCCCACATCTGAAGCAGCTTTTGGAGTCTAGACCTCAAGGCAAATATAATGACATCAAAGTCCATGTGTGGGCTCCAAAATCAAGACATATTCGGAAGGGATATCAGAATTAATGCATGTCCTTCTTATAGGATAGCTTTCAGCACCAGTGCAATGATTATTCTCAGCATGCAGCAGCAGATATCTTCAAAGAAATGGAGCAACTATTTTTTCTCCAGTTGGAACACAGACTACCAATTTAAACAACAAACTGCAATTTTTTTCCTGTTTTTTCTTCCCTGTCAGCTACCATTTGCTCTTTCAATTCTCAGCATGCATGCCCTTTACTTTTTCTAGCTGTGTGCGAGGACAAAACTTTAAGTTTTCCAGAGAGCAGGCATGATTTTGGTCCCTATAGTATTTTTCTCCATCCTGCCTCTTCCTTCCTGTACTTACTGGAAAGTGTGTAAGTTTTTTACCCTTTCTGCTATACAATACAGTGCAAGGCCAGAGCCCTAGCGAATAAAATGTTACAATACCTTAAATGTCAGCATGTATAATCTACAAGAACTTCATTGTTGCCTTTCATCTGCTTTTGCAAGCCTGTTGCTTTATGCAGGAGAGAAAGCTTATTAATAAGGATATAAATGAAAGTAAATGAGACAAGGAAATAAATGAGTATTTACCAATGAGGGAGGGGGACTATACAATCCTTACTAATTGATTATGATTGAAATTTAATAAGCCATTCAAATGACTGCATGCCTTGGATTTGCCTTGTCAGCTGAGCTCTAGAAGTTGAGTGGCTCTTAAATTCCTGGGCTGGACTAATGCTTAAAATGAAGTAGAATTGCTTGAAAATTTATAAACTTCGTTATTGAAATAGAAGTGCAACATGGCAAATGAGATATTGCAAAGTACTCTCAATGCATGGATTGATTATAGTTATTTTAGCTTTTAAAGAACACCATGCAAATGCTTAGTCAGTCCTTTAAATAGCTGGAGAGAAATAAGTATGTCTGGGCCCTAAAGCTTCTTAATGCTCTAGAATAGCACTCACACTCCCCTATTTAGTCTGAAACTTAGTAAGTGAGAATATGAATGATAGCACCAAGAAATAGAAGATCTATTTCATTTTCTCTGGCTTCATAAGCTGGAAGACATTTCTGAGTCAGTATGTGTCCTGTATGCAGCTTTACTTTTCAATATGCACAAAACACATTGTCTCACTGCCTACTATGAGTTTATGGAATCTTAAATTAGTCACCCTCACTGGGAGAAAGTGTTTCTAGCTTAGAGAAACTTAGAGAAAAAGTACCTCATTTTTCTAGCCAAAATTTTTACAAATGTCATACTAGAACTGATGTTCTTAAATCTATTTATCAACTCATGATACAAATCATAAAGGTGGCGTCATATATTGCTGCTGTGAAAAAAAAAAAAACACAAACAATTAACAGAGGACCAAAGATCTTCTCTCTGATTGCTCTTTTGTGTATTACTATCTGTGATGTTAAGTGAAAGGATTCCAGCCAGTACTTTCCTTGTGCTGCAGAGAGCAGAATTGTTACCACCATAATCTCTTACACATGAAATACTGTCTTAAGATATTCCAGAATTAAAGTTTTGGGTTTGTTTTTTTTTTTTTGCATCATATTACTGACTCATAGTTGGTTTCAAATCTATTTTAAGGCCAAGATCCATGTTTGCTTTTAAAATATATATATATATATATATATGGGGGACCCTGGTGGTGTAGTGGTTAAGATGCGGCGCTCTCGTCGCCGTGGTCGCAGGTTCGATTCCTGGTCCTGCTTCAGGGATAATCCCCCGGGTAGATGGAGCTCGTCAGCCCCTAAGGCCATCCATCTAAGAGAAGGTCA
>JAWWLV010000001.1:59280674-59291205 GCA_035041135.1 Platyrinchus mystaceus | reverse complement strand
CTCAGTTCAGTGCAGGCTGTGTCTCACCTAAAAAATCCATTGTGCAGGCTTGAAAGGTAAAAAGACCTTTCCCAGATTTTCGTTCGCGAAGACTGGCCACGATATATATATATAGTCTAGTCAGTTAGGCCCCCATTTTTAATTTGCACCTTAGGTTTTGATATAACCATTACATTTCTCTCTATTCTCTGACTGAAATTTTCGGTATGTAAATTCACTCATAGTAGACAGTGAGACAAAGTTTTGTTCATACTGAAAAGCAAAATGAAACTTGAAATTATATGAATTTAAATTTGTTGAATTTGTAGGAATTTTTCAAAATCGCATTATAGTCTTAAACTGCCCTGGAAAATGACTGCCATCTCTTCTACTATGATGTAAACAATTCAGGAAGGACATTGAGGTGCTGGAGCAGGTCCAGAGAAGGTCAACGAAGCTGGTGAAGGGTCTGGAGCACAAGTCCTACAAGGAACAACTGAGGAATATGGGGTGGTTTAGTCTGGAGAAAAGGAGGTCCAGGGGAGACCTTATTTCCCTCTACTACTACCTGAAAGGAGGTTGTCATCAGGTAGGGGTCGATTTCTTCTCCCTGGGAACAGGTGACAGGACGAGAAGGCCTAGCCTCAAGCTCTGCCAGGGGAGGTTTAGGCTGGATATTAGGAAGAAATTTTTTACAGAGAGAGGGTAATCAGATATTGGAATGGGCTGCCCAGGTAGAGTCACCATCCCTGGAGGTGTTTTTAAGGAAAGACTAGACATAGCACTCAGTGCCATGGTCTAATTGGCATGGTGGTATTCAGTCATAGGTTGGACTCGATGATCTCAGAGATCTTTTCCAACCTAAATGATTCTGTGAATCCATTTACATATTTCATCCATTCCAACTATTAATAAAAATAAGACAGCTAGGTCCAGGGCAGGCAGATCCATGAGGAATGACACTTGAAACATCCTCCTGGCATATAGGTAAACCATTATTAACTACTTCTTCAGAGTAAGTTCTAAATGGGTGATTATAACTTAACTGCATTTTCTTAGCTTGCTCATAAGAATGTCATGCAAGGCAGCGTTAAAAAAACTTAAGTCAAGCTGTACCAAACCTACTGCTTCTTCTTTATTCACTTAGCCTGTTAGCCTGTCAGAGAAATAAATTATATTAGTTTGACATGATCAGTTCCTGACAAATGCATGCTGTCCCTTTTTATCACCTTATTATCTCTGAGGTACTTATAAATTGATTTCTGAATAATTTTTTTTTACAGAATCTTGCTGGAAATTTGAGTTAGACTAACATAACTGTAATGCTGTGGGTTTTGTTTGTTTTTTTTTTTTTTTTTTTTTTTTTTTTTTTTTTTGGGTTTTGTGTGTGTGTGTGGGTTTTTTTTCTTTTTTTTTTTCCGGCTTATTTTTGGATCGTAGATATTAAGCTTATTCCTATTATAACTCTGAATCACATAAATCTGAAAAATTATTTTCCAGGGGTCCAGTCATTTTATAAAATGAATTCCTTATGTAAAAAGATTAACTTAGCCAAGATGTACAAATTGAATTTGCCCACACTATTTTATAAAAGATACATTATGGTGTATTTTTAATGTATTTTGGTCTGTATAACAATTCATATATATGTGTTTAAAACAAGGAGGGTGTAGCTTGTGGGTTTTTTTTAAAGTAAAAAGGTTTCATTTGTCTTGATCTTTAGCTAGTCCAATGTTTGCTATGTATACTTTTTTAAAAAAAATTTCCTTTTCCTAGGGCTCTTTTTTTTTTTTTTTTTTTTTTTTTTATAATGGAAACTCATTTTGCACCTTAGTCTTCATGATTTTATCCCCATTTTTTTTTTCTCCTTTTGGCATATTCTTAGAAATAGACCCATATTTCCATTTTCTTTTATTTATCCAAAAATTATTTTCATGTCCTTGAAGAGTTTCTGGCCCTGCATTGCTTTCTTAATATGCTTCCTGTCTTAGATATGGAATGGTATAGTCTGCTGTTATGAGTATAATCTCAGCTTTTCTATTACTGCCAGTTCTCTCACATTCCTGCATATGTTACACTCTCTCTCTCTCTCTCTGAACCACCTTGTCTCTTAGTTCCCTGTGTTGCCGATGTTGGATTTTCTGAATTGTATTATCTTTATTCTTCTTCTTTTCTTCTACCATCAATTCCTTAGAGAATTAATTATTATTCACTTTTAAGTAATTTTTATTCAACTCATGTTATACTTGTGGTTTCTCAGTCACTATTTCTGTGTGGGTTATAATGAATTCTAAAATAGCATTTTCCCTACCACCTTTATAAAGCAAAACAAAGTTTTGATAGAATACTGTTGTGACTCAGAAATCTGAAACCGTTAGTTCTGTCTTCCACAGCAGTACATTTGTTCCTAGTTCATTAGTATCCAGTTGAGCCTAAACTTTCAGCTGAGAGATGTGAGAGCAGCCAAGAACTGATTCTCCTTCCCTTATTAGCCTAGGTGTTACAATGTCTTCTGATCAGACTGTGGCAATACATGGCACATTGTCGATACCCACATGGGAAAACAGCAGGAAAACTGTCAAGCATTTGGGTGAGACTCTCACACTTCTATGTAAGCCCAGATTTTGTCCCTGGAAAGGAATCAGTGCAGATTAGTATTTTTTTCCTCATAAGAAATCTTCCAACAGCCAAGATAGTTAGTGTTCTATTCTGGGAAATACGAGCTGTTAGATTTTGTAGATTGAAATTCAAGTAAACTTTTTCCTCTGTCAGATTTGCTGTAACAATTGCCATGCCGTCTGACTCTGTTCTATTTTGGATCCAAAAGAAGATGACACTTGTTCAGTTTCTACTTATAGTCACTAGAGATTTGGTGAAAGAAGGTCAGATTACCACAGGATAAAACTGATGCTTTCCATATGGTGGCAAAATCTGATTAGAGAAGCTCAAAAGATTTGCTGTCAATGAATGCCAAATGGTAACATAAACCCCATTTGGATCTAAGCACTGCCTCCTCACCCATCCCTAAAATGTAAGCACAGTTAACATGTGAGCGAGCTAGTTTGCTGTGACATTTCCTAATGTTATGTTCCAAGAGAATAATTTCGTAAATTCATATGGCGATTTCAATGAGTCAGCTCAGATTTGTACTTTAGGAGAGACTGCCTTAGAATGAACACACAGCTATTATCTCGCAGATGTCTGTGGTAAAGTTTTAAAAAATTACAGATGTAACTGGAATGAACAGGGAATCAATTATGAGCCACAGAAATTATTTCAGTGTCTGAGGCTAATTATATTAATCATGAACAAATGCAAAATGCAAAAAATGCCATTTCCAATAACCAAATAAGGCCATTATTAAAAAAAAAGATAGTTAAGATAGTTAATCACGCACCCTTTTTAAGATGTTAATTATAAAGTCAGAGCCCAAACACACATCACTTGGTGATTACTAATAATTTTTACTTGTTTCTTCATTATTTATAGCTATATAATTTTATTTAGTCCAACTAAATTTATTTCAAGGAGCTATTTCAACTTATTATAAACACAAATCTATGACTGCTTGCATCCCTAGCCTGGTTAGGGCTTCCATTTAGGTCTATCAGTTTATAGATCTTTGTGAACTGAGTAGTATGGGCCTTACTTTAAAACTATAACTAAGAGATTAATGACCCCAAGGCATTACTTCCTATAAGACATGTCCACAAAGAGAAGCTTTTGAGAAAGACAGCCCTTATGAGAGAACATAGAAAGAATAGACTTCCAATGAAAGAATAACACGAAGAAAACCCTTAGTAGTAAGGTAAAGATGATCATATAAAATACTTGCCACTAGTATTTGGTTTGGATTTCATGCTCATATTCTTACAAATCTATGTTCTTGCACTTTTATGTTAATTTCAATTTGTGTGACAGAAAGTTTGTGCGCTTTTTTTGTAAAGAGATGATCCTCAGAATGTTCTTAACCTCCAAGTCATATGTGCATATATGTGTGGATGTAAGAATAATGTAAAATGGTTTGTGAATCTTGCTCATCTGTTTATTTTAAATATCAAACTAAACAACATTTTATTGATTTACTTGTAACATGCAAATAGTCTGTAATTTTATATTGTCAAAACTATGAAAAAAAAGGGGGATTGCTTTCATCAAGTTAACAACTTCTTTTAAAAAAAGACAAGGGAAAAAAAAAGCCAAAACAAAAAGCCAGGGGAAAAAATTAGAAAACTAGAAGAAATGTCTAAGGATGGTAAGGATCAAGGATAACCAGTTTCCAGAGAGATCATGTCTCCCTAGTTTGGTAGAAATAGACCTGAAAATTCAATCTCTCTTTTATTGTTGAATTAAACACAAAAAGAGTACTATTGGTTAATGTAAGGCATCATACATTCTTCATCAAAAGCAAAACCTTGACAGTAATCAGCATGACTGTTTTCTTGTGACTAACAGCATAAAGATTCAGCTGTAAATATGGATCATCTGTATTTCCTATCAGTACAGATCACTTTGTGCAAATCTCCGGCCTGTGTGTAGTCTGCGTACATATGTATTCTGGATCACAATTGCTTTATAGCCCCTTTACTGAGAGACATAAAGCCAATTACACAACCCAAAACTGCAACAGCTTAAAGCAGATTATACAGTAGTTTTAAATTGTTGCAGTTTTTTGTTAAAACTTGCTTGAAGAATATACATTTCTATTATATTAATTCAGGTTTCATTGAATGCAGAAGCATGTCTCTGAACTTACAATATTAATGTATATTACATCATATTTTGCATAGTTTACCAGACGAAGTCAATGCATCTCCTTGCAAAATAATGTGTAGGCTACAAATTGTAACCCAATTAAAGATATTACACACAATTGCAAGAGGCGGCAAAATCAATTAACGATTATGCCATGGCTAGTTTAGGTCAGGTGATTTTGCAATGCTTATTTATATCACCAAATAAAATAAAAAATTCCTTTCACCCATGGTGCAATTAACTCTGAAAAACAAGGAGAAAAAAATATGTTGAGAGCAATTAATCTGTGAGAGTCTGTGCACTTCAAAACTGTTCCGTTCTTATAGATTCTTACCTTTACAAAGTATAAAATATCGAAAATAATGGAAAATGTGAGGTGCCGTTTTGGTCCTTAGTTGCTCTCTGTTCTCCTTGGGGCATAACTAAGCTGATGGGAAACCCCCTCCCCAACCCCCCAACTAATAGCAAACAACATTTGTTATATAAAAATATAGATATATTGTGCATATATACACATACATTTATTCATATTTATATGTCTGTGTGTGTATGAATGCATACATTTACAAGTAACCTGTCAGGGAATATTTCTAAGGAAATAGGATTTTGCATTAAGACAGGCACAGGTGTGCTGACCCAGATTTTCTTTCTGTGCAAATAACTTCATGACAGACAAAATGCACAAAAGAAAATAAACAAAAAGCTTGAAATATTTACTTTTTTTTTTTGTGATACCTTTTTTAAAAAAAAAAAAAAAAAGTTGTATTTTCCTAGGCAGGAACCTAGGTCGGCAGTACGATGCGGCTCCAAGAAGAGTGAGCCATTAACAGTTAGCTTGCTCTGTCTAAGGCAGAATTACAGAGCTGTGATTTAAATATATGTCATGGTCTTATCTTTTCCTCACTCTGATCCCACCACTGAGATAGCAGGCTGGGAGTGCATAAGAAATTGCAAGGGGGCACGGCCAGTGCAGCAGCCCCTAGCTGACCAAAGGGACAACCTCCAGCATATGATGGTGTGCTCAGCAACAAAAACTCAAGTAAAGAAGGAGGAAGGGGGGATGCTTGTGGTTACACTGTTTGTCTTCCCAAGAACCACCATGAGTGCTGAGGCCATGCTTTGCAGCAAGTGGCTAAACATTTCCCTGCTCATGGGAACTAGCAAATTAATTCTTTATTTTGCTTTGCTTGCCTGTGCAACTTTTCTCCACCTATTAAACTGTCTTAATCTTGACCCATGGGTTTTCAGTTTTTGTTCTTCCATTCCTCTCCTCCGTTCTGCTGGGGAGCAGGAGTTTGAGCAAGTCACCAAGTGGGTGCTTGGCTGCTGGTTGGGCTCATCCACCCACACACAGATAGTGAAAATACCTTGGGAGAGAGAATAAAAACATTTTTGATATTATTTGCTCCAGGAATTACATGCTTCAGGACACAATCCATCAACAAATTGAAAATCATTAAGAAGATGTTTAAGCAATTAATTTGTAATAGTATTTCATAAAGCTCATAAGGTATGGTTCTAAAGAATTTGTGAGAAGTTACTCTTGGAGAAGAGACTGCCAAGATACCTGAAAGAAGGGCATTTTATTCTCAGTTTTGACACGCATAAGATTCATGCTATATTCAGCAATAGTTGTGGAAATACCGACAGTATGATAAAAAATGATTTTTGGTTAAGGAGAAGATGCATATTCCCAAAAACAAATTTTGCCACCTGTTTCAAGGTACAGATCACAGCACCCGTTTTTTTCTATGCATTGCTGCTTTCTCTTCAACAGCTTTCCAGATTAGTAATACAGATGCTTACTCAAGAAGAAAACAGGGAAGGCAAATTCCTCTACCATTAATCATTCCAAATCTATTTTTTTTCTTACTAGAGTGAAAATGGAGAAGAGCATAAACAACATTTGATTATATTAAAAATACATTAACAGGTGGTGATTCTTAAAAGAATAAAGGGAATTGGAAACATCTTAGTGCAGCAACATTCTGCAACATAGCCATATGGTAGATTGATAATGTTCTCATTCCTTGTACCTAGACAGTTCACAGACATAAACCCATTATTTCTGGAATAGTGTTTGGATAGGTCTCTGTTTTACAGATTTTGGATATCTCCTATCAGCTGTCTCAAACTGACAATACTCTGAATGATAATATTCAATGAATTATACTGTTATGTTTCACTCTTCCAATCTTAGGAAAAACACTTCCATCATGGCTAGAGAAAACTGAGGAAGTTGCATGAGATTGTGAAGTCATATATTTTGAATATCCTAATTTCTCAAGATCAAATCTCTTAATTTAGAAAGTCGCTACCTTGCTTTCATATCTATTAGGAAAATGTCACTATTTTTATAAAAAAAAGAACCCCAAGCTTTAAAATAAGTGTTAAAATTTTAAAACTATGTAAGAAATGCATGAGCGAAAATTATTTGGTTTTCAAAATAAATTTGAGAAGTAATTATTTTATAAGAATGACAACCATTACAATTGCTTTTATCATTCTGAAAAAATAAAAAAAAAAACTGGAAAATAATGAGCTTTTTCATTTTAGAGAAGGTACTGGGCATTAATTGAGTATTATAATCACCAAAACTGATAGATGGAAGTTAATATTTGGATTTGTTTCAGGAAAGTATGCAGCTTTGCAGCCATTGGGACTATGGACTAATGTGTCAACATTCCTGTTGAGATTCATTAGTAATCAGCATTTCACATCAATGTATTGTCTCATTGGTTAATGGTTTAGTAGGTGATTTTTTCTCAATAGTAAGAAAGTGACTCCACAGATTATATATATTTCTGTTATCATCCCTGACACAAATTAATTCAATTGCACAGCTCAAATATAGTATGGCAGAACATCTTTTATAGCTGGCTGTGTCAAACAAGCCCATGGCAGGAGTTAAATATATACATTAAATATACATTTTCTTATCATACTTAAGAAGGAGCTGAAACATTTCAAGGACATGTAAAATGATTGCTGCAATAAACTCTACCACTGAGTTTGCAATACACAGAATAAACCCTATGTATCAAGAAATTGATGTAAAAAGACCATAAATGCCACACAGGGCTATTAAATCCTCAGGGTGAAAATCATTGGCAGCATGCACTATGAAAGTCCAAGAGCTTTTTACAGTACACTCAGTAAAAACAAAAGCCTGCAGTTCATACTTAGACAAAACTAATATTGTCCTCTAACTTCTAAAATGCATTTTGGCTGAGAATTTAGAAGTTTTTTAACATATGTTCAGATGAAGAAACAGGATCAGGTATATGTAAAGAACATTATTTAAATGCTGATGCACTTGTGAATGTTTTGGCTTTTAGTACAAAAAATCAATATTACAATATAATAATGTTCTCAATTATAATATAAACATATTTATAATGCATTATATTCAATATAATTACAAAACATATACTTAATGTTTTCTATAATTATATAGAATTGTTTATGTGCATAAATATAAACACAGATTTTACTTTCTTGCATGCTCTGCAATACTCTGTTCTTAATTCAGAATTTCTCTAGGCCTCTAGGATCATTTTTCTCCATTCAAAGTAAAAAGCCATAGATAAGAGCAGGACAGGATCAAATCCCTTCTTTTACAGCTGCTGTGTTAAAGTCCAAAAATACTGCAGGAAACTTAGGGAAGCTTGATGTTTCATAAATTTGCCCTGAGTGTCAGAAAAATTTGCTTTTATGGCCAGTTACCAAAAAGGAGTCATCACTGCTCTAAGGAAACTTCTTATTTAATAAAATTATAGAAGACAAATAAACAAGTAATTAAAAAAATAACTCAAATAAAATAAATAAAAACTCAAATTTAAAGCCGTTCATTAAAAGTACATTTTTACATTTCAGTAAATGTACTATTGCTAACTTTAAAAATGCTTTCCTTCCTTCCTTCCTTAGTGATGCTTTTTCTTTCCCTGGTTAACCAGTGGGTGCTCCATTTCCTCCTCAGCTTCATGTATTTTAGAAACATAAGCCAACCCAAAAACAAGGAGTGTTCCCGGTTCATTTTCAGAAGTAAAAACAGAGTTCTGTGGGATTATAGGTGAAAAGGTCTAATTAGAAGTGACCTCCACAGTCAAGACTACAGAAGATTTAGCTGCTAACTTCATTTAAGTCAAGGACATTACTGTTTAGAGGCTCCAAATCTATTTAAAACCCAGACAAACTTTCAACTTTAAACCTAAGGTTTTAAGGCTGGCTTAGGCCCTGCTCCAATTGACCTGCTCAAGTATCCCTTCTGTGGCCCAGCTAGGGTGTACAAATGTACTAAATCTAACACTGTTCACCTAGTCACTATGGTATTATCACAGCTCTAGTATTTCTGGTGTTGAATTTCCATTACCCTGAGGATCTTAATGTGCTGTTTTGTACAATGTAGATGCATTCTTACAGAATAACATGCTTTAAATTACCTGCTATCCCTTCAGGAAAGTGCTATTGGAGTTCACATAAATGTGAAATGATGTGTATGATCTGCAGATCATCCTCCAAAATTGCCTGCTTTGTGCTCAGCAGAGAAAGAAACAAAGCAAAAAGAGTATCAGAATTATTAACAAAGATCTTGGAACAAGTTAAAAACTTCACTACATTATAAATAAATAAAAAAAACTGCACTAAAACTGCACTGCATTATAAATCCAAATCTTGAATAATTAATTTCTTTCTGATCATCCCAAGTTAAATGTATTTAGCTGAATTATGAAAGTCTCAGAGAAAGTAAATCAGATGGGCAGTCTTCCAGAATCCATGAATGTTGTGATTTCTGTGTAGTTCTTTGAAGTAAGGTCTTTACTCCCATTGTGACTAGCTTTATGTCAGTTCTAATTCTAATCTTCATTTAAAACATGAATGATATCCATCCTGTTCTCTCTCTTCCCGTTTTTGGATATTGGTCTCAGGATGAAGAGAGGTTACGCAGCTTGGGAACTCTTCAGTTTGAAGAAGGTATGACTAAGGGGAGCTATGAGAAGGCCTACAAATCATGATTGGCATGGTACAGATTATGAATAAGGGATGATTATTCAGAATTTGTCATTAAAAAAGGGACAAGAGAATATTCAGTCATAGGAGTATTAAAAATATTTGAAACAACGAATGATTAAGTTATGAACCCCATTGGCAGAGTATTTCAATGTTTAAGATTCTACCAATGTCTCCTAAATATAGTGATCCCAACTCAATCTCCCAGAGATGTGCTGAACAAAATTCAGTTTTAATATTATGTTCAGAGATGCCTAAATATGATTTCTACTGTATCCTGTTTATTAACAGTGTATTTCCCAAGGGTGTTTCAGCTAAATGTAATACAGAGTAAGGTGAATTTCAAAGGAATGAACCCACCCCAAAGTTCCGATATAAAAACAGATACACAGAACCACATACTCAATTATTTTCAAAGAGTTACAATATGTCAAGGTTTAAATGGGA
Organism: Platyrinchus mystaceus; assembly: GCA_035041135.1. Classification (NCBI taxonomy): domain Eukaryota; kingdom Metazoa; phylum Chordata; class Aves; order Passeriformes; family Tyrannidae; genus Platyrinchus; species Platyrinchus mystaceus. The sequence goes on along the minus strand of JAWWLV010000001.1, from coordinate 59,281,014 downwards.
AAGAGACTACATTTTGGCATAGGGGTTTATTTATTTATTTAGTTAGTTATTTACATTTTTTAATTTCCTCTTTTCTTGGTAGAACACATTACCTTTCTTTTGCAAAGTTTTCCCTGTAAAGCATTTAAAGTTTGCTGCCTTTGTTAGCAATGGTATTAAAGATTTCCTGTTACATTTGATGGTTTGGTATCAAGAATTTACTAAAAGTGTAAGATTTTTTTTTAATTTTTTTTTTTTGTTTTCAGAATCCCAGAATCATAAAATGATCTTTCAGTTCTTATCTGCTACTACTGATAATTTTGGGTTATGCCTCAATCAATGAATAAATCATGTTTCTGAA
>JAWWLV010000001.1:59247393-59265331 GCA_035041135.1 Platyrinchus mystaceus | reverse complement strand
AAAAATCCATTGCGCAGGCTTGAAAGGTAAAAACACCTTTCCCAGATCTTTGTTCGCGAAGACTGGCCACACACACAGTATAAGAGATTCAAGTAAAAAAGAATATTTACTACTTACATAGGAATATTGCTAAGTTACCTTACTCTACGTATGACTCAGAACACCCCAATGCATTGCTCAGAGACATAGATCTGATTCCAGATCAGGTCAGTGGAAATGCAAACTGATAAGATGGAATGTTTGTGTCTCGATTATATAGCATAAAAGATCTGTCTGCATTTCTCTGCAAATTAGTATTTTACTTTGCTATTCAAAGTGCTTGACAAACTGAAAGGGTTTTTTCTTCTTTGATTGGATTATAGTGACCCAGTATAGTCACAGTTTTTCAGTCTTCGAACTAATGAGAATGTCTTGAGATTTTAATTTTTCACCTCTCCTACTCCCCTTATGTTCAAGGAATCATGTCATACTGATTTATATTGTGTCAGTTTCTTTTCTCATTATAATCTGTATCTAAAAATGAGGTACTGGAATTTTTCAAGGCCTAGTCCATTATGTTAAATCTGGTACTATGTTCATGAATTGTACTACTGTGACCTATTTTGAATTTTAATTGCTTAGCAAATTCTGGGGTTTTTTCCCAACAGATTACCAAGGTATAAACAAGAAATGTCCAGCTGATCAAAATGCAGACAGCTACCAGGGATGGTGTATAGTTGTGGGTCATAGTAATCTAATTTACATATTGTATAAAAGTGGAAATCATATTTACTTCATATGAAAGGCTTCTAATGAGGATCAATAGCAGGACACAGTTATTTTCTTCTTATGCAAAACTCTGAAATAATAAAGATTAGTTAAAATCTAGCAATATCATTATGATCTTCTGACTATATGAGTGATTTTAGTATTTCGTTTTTCTGAATTTTACATGAGAAAAATTGTTCCTCATACAAAGAAAAGACAGACAATACTATGTATTTAATTACTGTCCATTTCAATGAACACAGATGACAGAATTTTGACACAAGGTGATGAACAGATATATTTCAAGGGTGAAATTTTAATAATAAAATGACATATGTATTCCTTTATGTCTACATTCAAACCTTAAATCCATTTTCTACTACTCATAACAACATTTTACAGTAAATTTACATAATCTTTTTAATGCAAGTGAAAAGTGGATGGCAATATTTTGTATTTATCCCAGCCACAAATTCAAAAAATAGTTAGAGTTGGAAGGGACCTCTGGAAGTCATCTGATCCAACTGCCCTGCTCAAGCAAGACCACCTAGAACTGGTTGTCCAGGACCACGCCTAAGAAGTCTCTGAATATCTCCAAGGTGGGAGAATCCACAGCCTTTCTGGGCACCCTTTGCCAATGATCAGTCACCTTCAAAGGACTAATATTCATATGGGACCTTTTGTGTTACATTTTGCATCTGCTGCCTCTGTTTCTGTCACTGGTTAACACCAAAAAAACCCTTGGCTACTTCTTCTTTAGAACCTCCCTCTGGGTATTCGTAGAGATTCATAGACATTAATGACAACTTCTCTGAGCCTTCCCTTCTTAAGGCTGAACTATCCCAGCCCTCTCATCCTTTTCTTGTATGTGAGCTGCCCTTTTCTCCTCCATCCATATGCCCCTTGTTGGACTCTCTCTACTATGTTCATTGTTTTTCTTGTGCTGAAAATCCCAAAACTAGATACAGGACTCCAGGTGTGGCCTCACCAGTGCTGAATAAAGAAGAATCTCCTCCCTCAACCTGCTGGCAATAATTTGCCTAATGCAGCCAAGGATACCATTTGCATTCTTTGAGGCAAGGGCACATTGCTGGTTCCTGTTTAAGTTAGTGTTCACCAACCTTTCTCCAGGGTGTTTTCTGCCTAACTGTTTTTCAGCTAGGCAGTCCCCAGCATATATTATTGCATGTGGTTGTTCCTTGCCAGGTGCAGGACTTTGCAATTCCCCTTGCTGAACTCCATAAGCTTCCTGTTAATTTCTCCAGCCTGTTGAGGTCCCTTTGGACAGGATCATGAACCTTTGGCATATTAGCCACTCCTCACAATTTTACTTTATCAAGAAACTTTCTGAGGGGTACACTCTGCACAATCATCTGGATCATTAATGAAAGTAATGAACAGGGATGGACCCAGCACTGACCCATGGGGTACACTGCTAGTTACGAGACTCTGACTAGACTTCATGCCGTTCTTTGATCATACATGAACATGCTTGTCTATGAGGATCTTATAAGAGACAACATCAAAGGCCTTTCTGAAGTCCAAGTAGGCAATCTTCACTGCTCTTCACCCATCTACCAGGCCAGTTATTTCACCATAAAGGTCTATGAAGTTGGTCAAATATGAACTCCCCTTGTTAAATCCGTGATGACTATTCCTGGTGACTGTCTTGTCCTCCATGAGCCTGTGCTCAATCTAATCTGTGGAAAGACTGTTGAAGCGAATAAAACCACTTCCATTATCTTAAAAAAGCTAATAAGGCCAAATCATCAAGGGAAAATTGGGCATAAAAAAAATTGTACATGTATGGTAACTGAGTAGGCAGAAATATCAGAGGAAGTAAACCTTCAGATGCATGAGGGATTAAGGCTAGCACTGGGGACAGGTAAATTTCATAGTATTAAAGTCTATGATTTTTTAGCTGGTCTCTTTTTCTTTTTACTTTCCAAAGGCACCTTACAAAAGAGCAATTATAATATTAAAATCTAGATACCTGAGTTTATGATAAAGACAAAACTGGAACAGCTAAACCCAGAACGAAAGGATGGCCCTTGATGTGGACAGCTTGGCAAACCTGCTGTCTGTTTCATTGGCACCGATTCATAATTCATTTAGTTACACTATGAAAATAATAGCTAGACAATATGTTTAAATTATTTTCAATCTTTCCTTAATAGTCAGGAAGTATAGGAAAATCATTGTGGTTAATGCATAGGATTTTGCCAATAACTCTGTGCTTCAAAGAAGGGAGCAGAATAGAAACCCTACCTAGGTTTGCTGTACACTACAGATAAATTGATAGACATGAAACCTGGCTGATTTCTGCAACCTAAAAGCAGTATTTTGGATCCTTCATCTTGAAACATTACTGTATATTACACTATCAACATATTGCAACCTTTCAAGCTACAGCATGAAACAGCTCTACCACCACGTCTCATATATTTCATGAAACATGGCATGTGAGAAGAGATAGGGTCTTTAGGAAATCAAACAAACAATCAAGAGAAACAGACAAAACAAAAAAAACACACACCGAAACAAAGAAACAAGCTTTCTCTGTACTGAGACAAGATCAACATATTGAAAAAGTAAACACCAAACATGAATAAGAAATAGTATATGAAAAAGCCTCGATTTTTCCACTCATAACATTTTGTCTAATAAAGGATATTATCTTTCTGTGCAGACCTTGTTTCACATCCTTCAGCTGTCTTGCTTACAGCAGTATTAGCATTTGCATTTGAGGGAGTACATCATAGCAGCTAAAATGTTAATATTTTATGGTTTTAAGCCCAGAATTCATGTCCTATTTTCTAAAAATGTTTTCAGGCTTTTTAACACTATCTGGATGTGGAAAATCCTGAGTCAGTTATATGATATAAATTTTCAAATCTCGCTATGGAGAAGACTCTTAAACTCATTGAAATTGCATATTCTGCTACTAGATGGTGATATTAACTTTTTTTATATAATGACCTTAGCTGATCATTACTTTAAAAAAAATAATTAATGCAGATTTTTGACAGCAATCAGACTTCTGTCATCTAGTGAATCATAAGATCATAGACTCATAGAACATTTTGGGTATGGAAGGGACTTTTAAAGGTCATCTAGTCCCTTCAGTGAGCAGCGGCATCTTTAACTAGATCAGATTCGGAGCCATATCTGACCTGACCATAAATATTTCTAGGAATGGGGCATTGTCCACCTCTTTGAGCAATGTGTGACAGTGTTTTATCTCCCTCACAGTAAAGAATTTTTTCTTTATATCTAGTCTGAATCTCTTTTAGTTTAAAATCATTACCCCTTGTCCTATCACAACTGGCCCTGCTGAAACCTTTATCCCTGTTTTTCTTATAAACACCCTTTAAATAGTGACAGGAAACAATGAGGTCTCCATGAACCAGAAACCAGTATATAATTTAGAAAAATTAATCCAAAAGTACATTTTCTAAAAATTATGTACGATTTTTTGACTTTTAATTTTGAAATATCTTTATCTTTTTCTAAAATAAAACAAAAAGCAATGTTGTGTTATATGAAATGTAAATTCACAGTGAAAGAGGAAGATGTCGCAGATGAAAGGAAAAGAAATTTCAAAAAGGAAAGTTAGTTGATTTTAATCAATCTCCTGAACAGACCACCTTCTCCAATACTTCTGTTCTCAATTCCCCTTTTCCCTAAGTTTTATTGTTATGTAACAGCTTGAAAACAAACAAACACACAAACATAAAAACAACAACCAAAACCAACCAAACCAGAAACTGCACGCCCCAGAAACATTGTTTTCCAGTGACTGAGTAATTTAACATAGACTAGCTCTTTTCTTTTGTAGACCTTGGCTTCCTACAATTAGTAGGCATATGTAAGCCAAGGTTTACTGATTGCTTCTTTCCGTGAGGCAAATATTTTAGAAGTACAAAGCCTTCAGAATTCAGATATCAATCTGGAAAGGTCACCCAGTTGCCATGACAAAGTCCCTATGCATTTGAAGACCTGATTATTATGCTGAATTTTAATTCTTTCTCTCAGTTTCCTTTCCATTTTAACCACCCCTTTCACTGGAATGTGCACCTTCTGGCAAGCCAATATCATGCTCACATCAGCCTCAAGGAATACCATATCTACTTTCTTAATATGTGTTAAATATTAGAATATTCATAAATTAAACAAGCAAACAAGCAAATCCAACCCCCCACCAGAACCTTAAAAGAACAGATACAAAAAAAACATTCTCCCTTTCCAATCAGTTGACATGATAATACTTGCCCTGTGTCAGAACTTTTGCTTTTTTCAGCTTCACAATGATTTGCTTTCAGGCTGAAGAATAGAGCATGTTGCCACCACAGACATACTGTGCAATAAGGTGGTTGTGGTACTTTCTTAGAATATAAAAAAAGGTGCTTTCAAGCTCCTTTAGATTAAAGTGGATGTGCAACCGGTTTCTCTGACTTCCTAAGAAATATCTACTGCTAGGTTAGTATGTAATAATTTTTCCTATGCCTTTAACCACATGATATGGCATATGAGAATCTGAAGTTATATTCTCAGGAAACTTCCAAGACAATCTGGGAGATTCCTTTTAAATATATGTACCAGTGTCAGAAAATCCTAGAAGGAGTCTATCTACAGTTTAGATTTCACTATATGCATAAATGAGTTTCTGTACATAAACCCCAAATAAGAGTTAGATGTACTGGATCCAATGTTAGACAGGAAAGAGTGAGTCAGCATATATAGAAGGGATTCTTTTTGGTATCAGGTGAAAAAATACCAGGATAAGCATGAGATGTTTAATAAATAACGGTGTATTAATTCATTTTCTGAAGGTGTTACTAATGTCAGGATATAATGCCACTTCCTCAGAGAAGAAAAACTCTTGAAGGTAAAAGTTCCATAAGTTAAGTTTCGCAGGCTCCCTTCAGGTTATAAAGTTACAAAAAGTAGTCAGGACAACAACTAGCCAATTGTCTCATTATATCAAATGCAAGTAATTGTGACAGTGAGAATCTTCAAGGCACTCAAAATATGTCTTGCAGTCACCAGATGTCTTTTTTTTTAAGCTTGTATGTGTCCCTGACAATGACAATTCATGACTCCATAAAAACAATTTCAAAATGGACCCAGAACCTTCTTTAGAGCAACCAGAACTCATCCTCAATATAGCTAAAAGACAATTCTCAAGACACTCAGAGTCATAACCCAACAGACAAAAAGCATGCTGACCTTTGATGCATCTCTCTAGACCACTACCTTTGCTGAACTCAAAAAGAATAACTTATGATTAATTCAGTTCAGCTATCTGTATTCAGTTCAGCTAGCTGAAGAATAGACATTCTTTGAGTGTCATTATCTGCAACCATATAGTCTGCTATATGGTTTAACTATCCCACCTGTCTAAGAACTTGTTTTATTTTCTAAGAGAGAAGCTCTTAGAAGTGAGGAACAGGAGGGAATAAGGATTTAAACAGTTGTTTCACAAAGGCAAAAAGGAAAATTAATTAAGAAGTGTGACAGTTAAATTCTGCATTTCACATATTTTGGTTTATATTTAAAAGAAATATGTAAAAAAGTAAGGGCTTTAGATTTAAAATAGTATGCTTATACAGACAGTAGTCAACAAGCATATTTGTGCAACAGATGCTAAAGAAAATGTAAGACTTAAAAGACTTGCATTGCTCAGATGCTTACATTTGGGCATTCTGATTTTATCTTAATCTGGAATAAAATCTACCTCTATATGTCATTTCCATAAGTTCCATCATTCAAAAATCTCTGCAATTACTCTTATTTGTAGGATGTGAATGTTACAGATAACAATAACACTCAGTTAATGATGATAAGGAGTATTAGGTTAACTCAACATCCTGTTAGAAGATGTGGTAATGTATAACTATATCAACTACAAATTCTTGTTTGAAAACATAGCATTTGACTGCTATGAAGAGAGTGATGATATCTTGAGAGAGACCAGATATCTTGAAGATAGCTCAGACAGGACAACTTATTAGTTGTAACAGGAAATTCCAGGAGATCTAGTTTTCAAATAAGGAACAGAAAATGTTTACTAAAATAAGAAATCCCTATATCTTTTCCACTTCTAAAGGAATAATAATTACAATAATAATTCTTCTGATCAAATCCTGCTAGACTTCAAGAAAAGAGGCCACATCTGGAGTACTGTGCCCGGTTGTGGAGTCTCCCTCACTGGAGATATTCAATAACAGTCTGGATGCAATCCTGTTCAATGTGCTCTAGAATGACCGTGCTTGAGCAGGGAGGTTGGACCAGATGACACACTTTGGTCACTTCCAACCTTTCCTATTCTGTGATTCTGTGAAAGCCGTTATTGATTTTATTTGTTTGTTTTTACTAGAATACACTTGAAACAAGAAAAACTGGGGAGAAAAGAAAGGAGGAATAAAGTTGCAGGACATGCAGAAAGTGGAAAACTTTGGTCATTTCAACCCCTTTCCTGCAGGATTTTTTTTTTTATTTTTTTTTTTTTTTTTTTTACATCTAGTCATCCAGCAGGATAATGCAGGAACTTTTTGGGCTTCATCTGCTATTTGTATATTCTTTTACCGCTATGTAGGAGGAGAACATGTCAATTAGTCCTAGGAATGGGAATTTAATCAACATAATTGCCATATTTTCTGGTGTTCGTTATTGGAGTACTAGTCATCAACTAAATATCAGAACTGTTAACTATGTGTTTATTTTGTATAATTATGCAGTACGGTTGCCCCTTATTGCTTGACATGGCAATACATCTTTATTAAAAAATTAGAATACTGGCACAAAATAGTGATAAGCAAGTTGAGGAATTTCACCTAACTCTAGACTCCCTAATATTAAGGGTGATTGCTTTATTTTCTCTTTTGCATAAATGACAGCAGTTTTTATTTTTAAGATAAACACAATCTTATACACTGTATAAATACAGTTACCTTAGTGGCTAGGAAATTTATAGTTCAGGAGCAAGAAGAACCATGGCTAGAGGAGTCCATTGTAACACGTAATGTCTTTCTGATGTTATTTTATAAGGTATGTGTTCAAATGACCCACCCAAGTTGTACTTAAAGCCTGCTGAATTTTCAGCAAAAGAAAGACTTTTTTGGTTTGCTGAAAATGCGAAAACTATAAATCGTTGATGACACTACCTAGTGGGTGGAAAAAAAACTGACAAAATTTGAAATGCATTCATTAAAAATAATATATGTATCAATGCGATTCATTCAGACTCACAGTAGTAGTAGAACAAAAATTCAAAAATTAATTTGCTATATGATGATTCTAGGGAGCAAACAAGGATAATTATTTGTTGTTTGCTAGATAATGAGACGCATATTCTGGTCTCTAGGCAGAATCAATATAATTATATGTTGGCCTAAGTACAGACTTTTCAAAGAACTATAGATCATGAAAGTTAGGATTTGTAGAATATAGATGGGAGTAAAAGACGTACATGTAAAGAACACTGAGATATAGACTTGAAGTAGTGGGTTTAATAGTTGTTTCCATTCACCGTAAATTTAGGCTGATGACATTTTAGGACTGATTTCTTCAAGCAGAATATACTTATGGAAGAAGGGCCTGAACTTGAGAACGTCTGAAAGGATACCCTACAAAAACATTAGATTTTCAGAAGGTCAGTACCTTTCTACTGTAATTGAATATCAAATCCCTTGTTCCTCATCTTGAAATTCATCTCCAGGATTTTACATACTTCGAGCCATAGTGGACTATAGAAAAATCAGCTAAGTCTCCTATTAGTATGTTGTGAGTGGCTGCTTAAAATTTACTTTCTCTGGTGAACAAATGCATAAAGATTCAAGGAATTCTTTGTTATATAGATCATTAGTTTCTTTCTGGAATGGGTTCTTATTTTTGTCAAAACAGGAAAACATACATTTTCCACCCATTTTTCCCACTCCCACACAATTTTTTGTGTAGTCATTTTATATTCAGTCCCAAAGGTACATTGGTACTTTATGTAGCTGTTTGGAAAGTTAGTCTCTGAAAAATTCCTGAACTTGATTTTGGCTTCATTCCAGTTCAGTACATAGCCGAACAGCTCTTAAAAGAGATTTTATTCTTTGGATATTCAATATATACTCTAAAGAACTGGAAAGGTATCAGAGAAGTTCATGAAAAGAGTCATTGCAATGAGAGGAAACAGTAGATCTTGCTGTCATGAAATGCAAGTTCTACTGGCAGCATATAACAAATATAGTTAACATTAAAATTCATTTTTAACATTAAATATCTTGTATGGCTGGAACTTATGCACTTTACATATAAAACACTCTAAAGGTCAGGAAATCAATCACCCGTGTTTTACTTGTCATGTCTATTAGTTTAAGCCAATATAAAATAATGAATACTTCTTTGTATTACAGTTCTGTCTTGGCCTGATTGATCCTCTATAAAGCCATTATAAAGGTCACAATATGATAAGTCAAAGACTATTGGGGAACAGGAGGGCATAAGGTAAGATAAACATGTCACCTGTCCTGAAATGGAGACATGCTGTTTCCTATATTTGGAGATAAATGTTAGCTGAAACCAAACCACTTTGGTGTTAAAGGTCTTCCTGTATTTTCATTGTGTAACTTTATTTTTCATGACTTAAATATCTGTAGAGCAATATTATTATTGGGTTGATGCTTCTAATATGTGAGATAGATTGTTGAATATTAACAGTCTTGTAAAATTACTAACACAATATGACTGTATACTGGATGCTTATGCAATCATTCCTCTTATGTGCATAGTGGGTATTTTAAACATTTGGAAAAATAGGTTTGAATTTTAACTCAAATCATATAATTATTTATGCTGTACAAAATCTATGTGTAATACATGAATAACTTTTGACATTTACATGAATACATATATGTGTGTAAAGATGCAGAATGTATGCACACAAATATATTTAAATCAGTTATATGTGAAACAGTGACTGGGTAAATAGGTAAGATAACAGATATACTTATGATTGTAGCATTAATGAAGAAAAAATTTAGATTTTATGGTGGTTTTTTAAAACTACTGATTATTTTTATGTCAACAACCACAGACAAATTTTAGTATTTCTCATTGCACTCCCCATGAATTAGTTTAGCAATCTATTCATACAATTGTTGAAAGCAGTTAATTGCTATGAATTATATGATATTGCATCAGTATTTTTTTAATTTGCCGAGAGTATTAACGTGTTCAAACATGTCTACTCAATAAGAAATATAAAAATAATTTATTAGAATCATGGCTGAGCATAGCAATGATAAAATTCCATTTCAGGTTCCACCTATTCCAAGAATGAACATCTTGATTTTATGATCACAACGAAATACTGGAGAAAAAAAACCTGATTATATAAAATTTAGGTTTTGAACATTTTTAAAACAAATTTTTAGATTATGTGAATGACTATATATAAGCACACACATTTGAGTGGCATTATAAGGTTTTACTGAGCAGTTTAAAGTCTTATTATTCTCTTTGAAAAATAATCAATCAAAAATAAATATTTTGAAAAATATACTTCAAAAATAAATTTTCAAAATGTTGCAGGAGTTTCTTTGATATTTTTGGAATTCTGTATTTCCTGTATTTAATTTGAAAGTGTCAAAAGAAATTATTTTGAGATTATTATATTATCTTTCTTTTTTATATCTAAGTCTTTTTACTGATTTTGTACAAAACTTGCGAGTAGCTTCAGTTCTAAAGATTTATTTCTTATTAAATCCATGTTTCTTAAATAGTCTGACAAATTGTTTTATTTTGTATATGTATATGATTACCAAAATATATGCATTTGTTTACTAATCTACAGGAATAACTGAAAAAGAAATATTTTTTAAGATTTGGTTTCCCAAGTTATACTATAAAGATCTAACTAGTAAGAGTAAGTAATCAAACCATCAGAGAAAAAAAAAATAAAACAAATGAAATTGAACTATGCCAAAAAAAGGAAAAAAATATATTTTGGTTCATCATGATCACTGTATAAATTTTCTCTGCTTGTTATCAGGTGGTAAAATTTAAAAAAACCCTATTTCACAGAAATAATTTTTCTCTGCTTTTCAATGATTGAATAATATTTTTACTAGTTGTTAGGAAAAACAGTTTATTTTTCAGTATTTATTTCATATATTTTAATGTGTTTATCTTGTGCAAAAGTCTTTAATTTCTTTACAGAGACTGAGCAGGAGTGGAGGAAGAAAGAAAGAGGGAGAGAGAGACAGAGGATGATGCAAAGAAGTTTGTTACATATCCTCTTTGAAATCTAATTAAATGAATTTATTTCATATCCCAGTAGAATATAGCATCTTCAATAAAACTTACGTTGGAGTGAAAGCAAACCTTAGTTTTGTGATTGAACACCTTAAAATAATTTTCTGTAGGAATATATTGAACTGAAAGTACTGAACTCTGAAATGTGGACTTATTCTGCAATGCCCTAGCGTCCTTTAAATCATATGAAACATTATATAATATTTGAGAAAGTTCAAAAATAATTTTATAATTTTTATTACTTTTTTTCCTGAGCTGTTATTTCCTCAACTCCACAGAAAATATCATTAAAATAAAAAAATAAATGCAACCAAATATTTTAAAAAACACCCAAAACAAAATACCCCACAACAAAAAGCCTCACCTACCCCAACAAAATATGTTAAATAAAAGCTTCCCAGGAATTATGGTAAAATTGAAGAGTTTATGTTTGGTGTCCTGCTTTTGGAAAGATAAGATTGTTAACCCTTTATTATTATGACGTACTATTATAATTGCTTTTTTGTTTTAACTATAAGTGACTTTAGACTAGAGAAGTACTACAAATTTCTTTTAGTGTCAGAGGTAGGAAAAAAGTAGGTAGGTGGAGATGGGAATTTCAAAATGGTGCTTAATATGAATCTTCTCTCAATGAAAGGCACTAAGTATACATGAACATGTGATACAAACAGGAATAAGAAAAACTTAATAGTTTTTTAATTTTTCTATCTCATAGAGGATCTTCACTCTATAAAATGTCATTTTCTTGATTTATGTAATAAAGAGAATGTACTTTGTTTTGCATATATATAAATTCCATATATTTTTCAATGTTTCTAGAAATTAATTGAAAAAACTTATATTTTGTTTACACTTAAAAATTCTTGATTGTGCCATTTATTACATGTTATTATGTGATTGGACTATTTTTTATATAATTTTTAATGAGTTGCTGATGGATTTACTATTGTCAACTTCCTTCTCCAAAGGAAAAAGGTACGTTTTTTTACTGAAGAGAATCTAGTTTGGTTTTTGACAAAAAAAACCCCAGAACTCCTTAACCTTTGTTCCAGTTATTTTAGTTCCTTTTACCATCATACCTCTTTGAGTACTTCCATTATCTTTTGCTTCAATTTAATGAATATCTGAACATGAATAAAATAGGAAGAGCTAGTCCACTTTCAAAGAAAAGCATATAGATATAGATACATTTTTTTCCTCATTATGGTGTCCTCTTTCTCTGCAGTTTGGAATTAATGCCAGGAGAAAAGTTCCTGTTTTAATTGTATTGATGTTATTACTAGGTACTAATAGAAGGTAATTTGAGAACTTGCTTGAACACAGTCATGGGCAAAATGGACATGGGCAACTCATGGGGAGAAGAAGTAGAATTGTATGAGAAGGAGTTTTTATATTTACCTTCTGAGCATGCAGCAATTAGAGACTGGCACCTTGCAGCAGAAGTCGTGAGAATTGGTTCATCTCTAAGAGCAGAATGAAGGTAACAGACATAAACACTGGAGGGAATGTATTTCTGAGGTACTGAGTGCTTGACCAAACAAACAGGCAACTCCAAAACATACCTGGGAGAATTTCTTGAAAAGCTTATTGGGATACTTGGATGCACAGGAGAACTATGCTTGGTGTTTTAGGCACTCCTCTCATTCAGATCAGATTGAGAATTTAACCTAATGATAAAACTCTGTTAAGGAGATATTAATCACTTGATTAAATATTTTTCTAGTCTACTAAACAATCAAAATTAGGCATGTGGAAATATGGTGTTAATGGTAATTAGTATTAACAATACAAATATATTATGTTAATTTTGGTAAAATTATGATCACTCAATACTATATGGATGAAACACAGAGTTTTGGGCAAGAGATTATTTAACTTCTTAAAAAGGCAAAAATTATATCAACTGAATGGATACAGTCATTATGAAATAAATCCTGACATTGAGTTACAACAAAGAAAAGACAGAATCAAAATTTTACTGTGTATACTGCATCACAGAATTCAGAGCTCCATAATTTTTTGAAGGTTAACATCTCATTAGCTCCAGGTTGTAAATCTATACATGTTAAAATAAATGTTTCTATGTAATAGAGCTATCTTTATTACATATCTCTGAATGATGAGAATATAGAATTGACAACATTATGGAGTACTACAAATTCTACAGATACCCTTAATCCATGTCTCAATGTATATATTTTTTCTAACATTATAAACACCATGTAAAAAAAAGAGTAATTTAAAAGTCTATTTTCAAAAATGGAAACAAACATGTATCAAACATATGATTTGCAAAAACACCCCAAATCAATGAATGTAATGAACTTTACAAACTTTTTAATAGACTGATTAAACTCTGACTTAAAATTATACCAGTTGTTTTGGTGCAATGTCTTGAATGATTATTTCGAAAGAATGAATGAATTCAGATTGAATTAATGTCATGGATGAAGCATTCAGTTAAACACTCCCCCAAACAAAGACCTTGATTACATCCTCTCAGCACTACCTGGCTAATATGAGCTGGAAAACAAGTAAAAAACTTTTCTTTGCCACTGCTGCAAACACTACAGTTAAACCACATTAATCAGCAGGTCCATGGAGGTTTATATCCTGTTTACTACAGTGGCCAAAAGTAGATGTTTGGGGAAAAATCATAGAATCATTTAGATTGAAAAAGACCTCTAAGATCATTGAGTCCAGCTGTAAACCTAGCACTGCCAGGGCCTCCACTAAACCACGTCCCTAAGCACCACATCTACATGGATGCGAGATTAGGACAAATATGTGGTGATAGTGCTCAGAACATTCTCCCAGGTCAGACAGCTTTTGTCTCAATAACTTCTCAAAATGATTCTATGTAATTAATAATGTTTCTTGAACTTTTTTCTCTATGAACTTTTCTACTTATTTTTTGAAAACAAAGTGGTTTTTTTTCCATTTCCAATATCCTGTTGTAAGAGCTACCCATTGGAAAGGGATCAATTCTCTTTATTTGTTTTAAAATGTGCAATTGTATGGGTTCATTTGAATGACCATAGTTTTTGTAAAGAGAGTTCTTAATTGTACCACACATCCTTCAATCACTTCTTTCTCCGTGTAACTTCTTGAGTCCTTTTAAATAAATAGTTTCACAAATTTCAATTCCCATATCTTCTCTAAAATAACACTAAGACCTCAGGTCAGATCAGTTGGTTGGAGCATGGTGCTAATAACACCAAGATGGTTGCTTTGATCCCTGTATTGGCCATTCAGGTAAGAGCTGGACTCCGTGATCCTTGTGGGTCTCTCTGAACTCAGAATATTCTGTGACCTTGTTTCGGTGAAATCTGGCCTCCAGTCTGTATAAATTTCTTCTCAATTTTCTTTACATTTTAAATATATTCTGAGATACATACATAACTTGTACTCCTCAGTAAAGGTGGTCCCCAGAAAAAGATTCAGTCAAGTTCAAACATTTGTTTTGGTTTTAGACCAAAATTCAAATTTCAACTTCTTTTCTGTAATGCTTACCAAGAAAATTAATTTCCATATTTACATACTTGAAATATTATATTACATAAACTACTTCCAGATATTCCATGAAGATTAGCATATTTGAACTTGACAATCATTATAAGGGTTAGAAGAATGAATATGATATATCACATGAATATATTACATGATAATATTCTAACATTTGGTTAAATGTTTTTATCCACGTAGTACTTAATCATATGACTAAGTTAAACACACAAATATGAAGACATCAATCACTAAAATGATTTCATTGTAGTTAAGGACAAAAAAAAGAGGGAATAGAAAGGTGATAAATGCTTTTAATTAGTCACATTTTAAATCACTTTTCTCACTGAAGAAAGATGTGTTCTTGCTGATGATACTTTCTGACTTTTTTCAAAGTGTTTCTTTTGAAATTCAAGTGATCATTGGAAAAGAAAGGTCAAATGTCTGGATACTTTGAAAATGAACAGTGATACTACTGTGAAACAACAAATACATTGGTTATTGACAGTACTAAATAAACCCTTAATCTCTGGAACTTCATCTGCTGTGCATTAGAATTCCTGGAGTTTTTTTCTTTCTTTTGGGGGGGAAATAAGATTATTTTTCTAAATAGTTCTCTTTTCATCATGCACCTTTTTTTTGTTTTTCATAAAAACCATAAGGAATTTGAAAAAGAACAGCAAGCCAACCAAACCTGAATCTTTTTTTGCTGTTATAGACCCATGATTCAGTGGAACTTAAAATTATATGTTTATGAAACTCTTCTATGATGTTGCAGAAAATTGTTTAGTCTAATGCACATACATATGCTGAAATGCTGTATTCCTGTTGTGTTTTGTAGGGGTTTTATTGGTTTTTATTTGGGTTTGTTTTTTTTATTACTCAAACATCAGTTCTTCAAGAAATATCTTGTACAAGACAGTTGGAAAACTGTAAAAGGTTCTTTTGCTGTATCTGTTTAAAGCTTTTTCAGAATGACTACATGTGATTTTTAAGTTATAATTATTGTAATTAGAAACAAAATCAATATAGTGTGGCAAAGTGCTTCCACAGAGTTGAATTTTGGAATGTTTTACTTCCAATACACTCTACTTCAACCTTGGACTTGAGAAATATCACATTTTGGTGAGGACACAGTTGGCTTCTTGGATGTTGTGTTCTCTATATTATTTCAAGAAAACTGAACTGAAAAGAAGAATAAACTTAGTTTTGAAGGGTTCATGGATTTTGGGGGGGTTATTTCACAAACGTTTTCAATGTTCATATCTTAATAGCAATGTATTGCTCAGTGTGACTGGGCAACCTCCTCACCTGTCTGTATAACATGAACCAAAGGAAAAAGCATAAGTTTCTTACCCTATGACCTTAAATGGGAATTTTTATTACATTTGTATTTTTACAAAATTGTGAAAAAGCAGAAGCTTGACATCTTATGTTGGTTTCTAAACCAATATTCACTTTTTGCCTCAGTGTACTTTTAACATTAATATAATTTTTGTATTTTTTTCTAAATTGCAGCATTGAACAACATTAGCAATCTTTACTGTAAGACGTCCTAAGTGAATTTCCCTATTAGTATAGGGGGTTTCCCTATAGCCATGAAAGATAAGCTAGAACCCTGATCTAGCATTCATGGAAATAATATTCTGGAGTTTTACTTTAAATTTACATGCAAAGAGAGCATCATAAACAGCATAGGCTTCCTGTTACTGTCCTTTCCTTCCCATGTTTATATATATGCATACATACAAATACAGTTTTGCATATAAGCGAATCATAAAATTACAGAAGCTTCTTCATTCTTAGTATGTACAATAAACAGCAGTAACACTCACAGCATTGAATCACTGTCAAGATCTACACTTGCAGACAGTGATGGATTAGGATGAAGCCTTTTATCCAAAACATTCAAAGTGATCAAGATCTTAATTCCCACCCTTTATGCCCACTCATAATAGGATATGGGAAAATCTGAGAATCAAAATTATAAATACAGTGAAATACAGTTATTTTAAAATAATTAGAGATGGCAACCTCAGCATAATATTAGAGGAAATGATCTGATAAAAAGAATGATTTTTAATGTATTAGAGAAAGCATAAGTAAAAACTGTTGGCAGCTGAAGGAGAAGGAAATTAAATAAAAGAGAATAAACTAAAATAGTTGTAGATTTTTTAGCTGGATAATTAGTCATTACAGCAGACTGTGAGGAAACATGGCATAAACTCTATGACCAGTAGATATACTCTATTTCAAATAAAATCATGTTACATTGACTGCAGGAAAGCTGTCTGTTATTAGAAAAATCAAATTAAGCTTTTTATTACCCTGCCCTATTCACCATAAAATGTATGAAATCTCATCAGCTATATCTAGAGAAACTTGGTAAAAGATAGAACCAAGTCCTAATATATGCTACCTGCATTTATAAAGTTGTTTTAAATTTAACTGAATTATATTTTAAATAAAAAAAGTCATTTATATGTTATCTTGATAGCCCTGAATCCTTTTCCTGTTTTTGCTGCTAATTTTTATTTTTCACATGTACAGCTCACATAAGCGAGTATATCCCATGATTTTGCAACGAAGTTAACAGCCAAAGATTAAACAAATTGCAAGTTATTCATTACTAGTGCATTCCTTTTCATGTCTACTTTAAGGTTTGGATTCTTCTCAGGAGTTAATTAGAAAGTACTCCACCATAATAAGCAGATTTATATGAGCCTGAGAGGAAGAGATGTTACTAAATAGGCATGATTCAGGTATTGATCTTTATGAGTTACTTAGATAATATGTTCTCCCTATGTATACTAAATCTATTAGATGAATTCTGGAGATCAATCAGGCAGAAAAATTATGAGTTCAGATGTCTTGAAATTTTGCATAAATATGTAACTTGATAATGCTGCTCAGAAACTTTAGGTTATTTGCCAAGTAAATCACAAACATTCCATTAATGTCAGGCTGACCCAGCTTCACAGGCTGGAAAAACTCCTCCTAAGAACAACCCTGGTACTATAAAAAGCTCATTAATAAATCTTATAAAATAAGTCTGTACCATTAGACATTAGTCACAAGGTCGTTTGACTTTACGAAAATGAGCAATCACATTTTGATAATTGCTGAATTTGCATGAAATTTGGGTCATCATCATGGCTACGCTTCGTGAATGAAGATTTGGGAAGGGCTCTACCCACGCTTGCTACAAGCACACTGATGGCTGAAAAGGTCAATGCAAGATAGACCGGTCCAGTTGCAAAAGGCACAGCAGAAAGACTCCCCAGGTGATATCAAAGAGATTTGATTCTTTCTGCGTTGTCTTTTCTCCTCGAGAGTGATCCTGAGTGTGTTCTCAAAAGAAGCAGCAGCGTTATAGATAGTG
>JAWWLV010000001.1:59218892-59247293 GCA_035041135.1 Platyrinchus mystaceus | reverse complement strand
TCGACACTATCAAGCATGGTTCTGATGTTCCAGCATGCGAGTGTCAAATTAGATACACCTTTGAAGGCAGGTGTATGTCATTTGTCTCTCAATCTTTATTTGACCGCAATAGAAGATGCCCGTTGGCCACGGTTAACCAACCGGGTGAAGGGTGGAGATGAGCTTTGGTTAGGCCATCTTTTTTAGGCCCCTCTCCATGTGGAGCAAGCAGTGCTCTCCTTGAAAAAGGCTGCTTGGTCATTCAGGATGCTGTTGAGTGAGACTGTCATCTCCGGGGTCAGTCTCAGGTGACCAATGTCTTGAACCTCCTGCATGCAGGGTTAGGACTGCGGCTTCCAGTGCACCTTATCACCTGCCATTTTGTCCCTCGCCTGTCGCTGCAGGGCTTTACAAGTGTGGGTATAACCTTCAAGCCTGTGCAGTGGATTTTTTAGGTGAGGCACAGCATGTGCAGAACTGGTCCCATCCTTTACTCCTGAGGTTCATCTGCCAGGGCCTAGCAAGCTTGGATGGTGACAGTGAGGTCCTCAGGATGCAGGTTTGAATTACAGTATCCTTCTCTTAGATGGATGAACTTACAGGGCTAAGCGAGCTCCATCTACCCAGGTTTGAAATTAGAGTTGTCCTTCTCCTAGGATGACTGCTGGAAGGCTAGTGAGCCCATCCTGCCCATGGACACATTTTATCTTATCTGGCCCTTCAGTTTTGACCTGTCTAGCATGGGAGACCCTACCGGAGGCAGATACCACCCCCAGCACAGCTCGCAACATCATAAGGGCGTACAGGCTTCTCCCCACTGAAATAATCTGGACAAGCCCTTCTCTCCCTACTTTTCCCCCACAGCCTCCTACACTCTAAATCAGGGACATTTTCTTGCCCTAAACACCCTTCCAAGACACTATAATTCCAAAATAAACCGTTCCTGGGCAGAAGCCGCAGGCAAGCCAAGCCCATCACAACCCACCCTCACTGCAAAAATGCCGGAAAAGGGGCGGGGAGGGCACACATGTAAGGGCTCCCCTCATCCACCTGGAGCTCAGGCATCTCCCACGGCCCCTGCCCAGCCTAAACCTCCCAACCCCCAGAGAAACCCACTACCCACCCTAACCTTACCCTTCCCCCCTCCCCACCATGTCACCTCCAGCCCCCTCTCACACTGCCCACCCACGGCCCTTCAAACGTGACTGTCGCCCCCCTCCTGCCGGTCCAGGGACAGCTTGCTCCCCACCTCCCCCACCGTCGGTCTGGGGATCCCCCAGGTCCATCCGGCCCCCATCTGGCTCCCGCCCAGCACGACCCGGCTCGGCTCGGCCATCTGCCATCTGCTCGCCCTCTCCGCTGCTCCGACGTCGAAACAGAACTCCCTGATGGCTCCTCCACGGCGATGTCTGCACAGATCAGCGTGGCAGCGTCTCCCAAGCATGCAGCGTGGTGACGGGTCATGGGAGCAGGAGCGAGTCCCCATCACCCACCACCCAGCTGCAGGAGCACGGCGGCCGCGTGGCCACCAGTCCGTCCCCTATCTTGGCCCCGAAATTTGTGTATTGCAAATAAAATTGTGCAACAAGCATATGTGAGGTTTGCATGTAACATGAAAGATTCATGAGGTGCTAAGTAAGACTTCTATGATTTGAAGAAAAACCAGCATATGCACAGTTAAGCATTGAATATATTGAAGCAAGCATGCATTGAAGCACATTTTGGTAATTTTGTCCGAAATCCCTCAGTATTTGTAGCCAATATGCCTGCTAGATAGATCTTTTGTTGAATATATTAAAACACCTATCGGCCTTTGATAAAAAAGCTAATAGAATGCAGATAAAATGTTAGCTTTACGGGGAACTTGCATATATAAGGAAAGAAGTGACCTTCTGGACCTTGGTATATCAGAACCTGAAGTGATGTGTTCTTTACCACACAGGAACAAAAAAGTCTATAAATTATTCCTTTTTATATATATATTGTACTATAACTCCTCAGCAACATTTTTCAGGCTAAATATAAAAGATGGGTATTTTTATCTGTACAAAAACAGGATAATAAACAGTCTCAGAGACTGTTTAACTTCTGTTACCACAAATGAAATTAAAAATAGGTTTGTAGAATACGGCTAGGTTGTTGTAGTGTCTGCACTAAGGACAATAATAAAAAAAAGGTAAATATATTGGATTTGCTTTTGTCAAATATCAACACTGTCAATAAGTATGTGCTTAAAGAAATCCCATTACTGCATAAGCATCATTTCATTATGGAAAGGCATGTGAATTATGTCTCACTGAAACAAAAAGATGCAACATTTATGCATTTGACAAATTATTACTAATTTCCTTCTGGCTTCAGTGAAGACAAACATTAAAAAAGGGATGAAGGTGAGTTTCATCTGCTCTAACACTGGACTTATTTAAATACGGAAGCCCTCATTTAAGACAGTAATTTTTTTTTTTTTGAGAAAAATAAACAGAAAAATGGGTTACTCTAGTCATGGTTTATTTGTTCTATTTTAGTCAACTACTTTTGAAGGAGATAAACTGCTTCCTAGAATTGCCTGTTTCTCTTTTTTAACTGTAAGAGGAGGCTACATATCAAGATCACATATAGTCTCCATACAGTAGGTGTTTAAATTTAAGCAAGATGAGTTCTACCATCAGGTATACTAGAAGAGCTTACACTGGGAGTATTCTTCTAAATATAAAGAGATGCTTAACTTGTTTCTACCTTGACTTGGACATGTGAAAGAATATAATTCCCCTTAACTCTTATTTCAGCTGTTGTGAATGGAGATAAAACCAGGACATTGCATGATTCTCTGTATCATGTACATGGAAACAGGGTGGGTGAAGGCCATGGAAAAGGTAAGGAAAGGCACTAAATCTTATGCAGCACAAAATAGAGCAGGTCTGAAAAAGCTATGAAAACATTTTCTGATTTGCCCCTCTGAAACAAAGGACATTGGAATAGGGAAAGCGACTGTGAAGGTGCCACAGTCTTACTGAACTTCTGGATGAATTAACGTGCCTTCAAACCAAGCAAGGGAGAAAAAAAAAATCTAATCCCTAGTCAGACTCAAAGTGCAGTGCTTTCTCACATATTTTAAATGTCAGAAATCTCAGGATGAAGCCAGTGTTACAGGGAAATATTTCTTTAATGGTCAGTAACTTTGATCACTGACTTTTATGGACCACTGGGAGTGAATTATATATGTATAGACACTGGTTATCCTGTGCAATGCAAGATAATCCTATTTTTAAAAAGTGCTTTGAAATAAAATTAATCCAAACATAGCAAATGAACAACTCAAAGGGCAGGACAGGGGGACTCAAAATCAACAACACTGTAAAGTCACAAAGCCTTTACCTCTCTTGACTCAGTCAATGCTTTCAGGCACATGATGTGTTATTGGGACTGTGTTGTGCTGGGCTAGGAGTTGAACTTTGATGGTCCTTGTGGGTCCCTTCCAACTTGGCTTATGCTATGATTCTCTGTTTTAAGTATTTGCCAAGATTGATCTAACATCTCTCTACAGTGAAACTTCTTCCATTTGTGAGTCTTTAATTTATATATTGCATGATAAAGAGAAATATTTTCATCTTTAATTCAAATGGAGATTTGTGTAAATATCAGTATCCAAATAATATAAAAAAATAATCCAATATCTGTCCTCTGACATGATCAAGAAACTGATTGTAACTGATCCAAAAACTTGCCTAAGAATATCCATGCCTAGCTGTATTATGGAACAAATATCTAGTTTCAATCCAATGCTGTGTTCCCATGTCTGTTGTTTAAATTCAATGATTTAAATGAATTAAATGAAAAGTATGCCTCTATGCTCTCCTTACTTAGTTCTGTTTTCCTCTCAATGGGCAATAATGAGGGAACTGATATTCTTTTTGCTTAGGGCATTATAATTTGTGCTTTCTTTAGAACCAGTCTGCATACTATTACTTTAAAATACATTTTAAACTTAAAAGTAAACAGTGATTTTTTGAAAACAAAACAGTATTCTTTTTTTCAGAGACTCTCTCTCTTTACTTCTTCCCTATCACCTAAACTGTAAATTATGCCAGTCAGACTAATGCAATTTTACAAAAATGAGAATTCAAGCCAAGCTTTTGCAAACGTCTTCTGACATCATGAGAATATGAAATGAAATCAAAGGTAAAAATAAATGTTGTATTCCAAGCACTGGACTGGAGGCAGCTAGTTGCATTACTGAGGTGACACTAAAGGTCCCTGTGGGAAGGTGTTCAGTGATGAGCAATAAAGCAACCTTTCTAAGCTAATTCCCAGAGCTGCAGTATCCTGACACTGCCCAAGAGCAAAGGCAAAGAAGGGGATAAAAGGGAGCATAAGAGAATCAGTATATTTTTACTGTGCCATAGAAATGGAAGGGCATTTTAATAGAAGTTATAAGTAAAATCATGACAATAATTTTTTTTTTTATTCCTGTTTTTATACCTGTTTTAAGGGAAGTGGTAATAGAAATCACACATCATGTGAAAATTAGAATTATAGGGACATGTTGATTTGGCAGTGTCATTCCCAATGACATTTGCTGTCCTGCTCTTGAAGACTCACAAAAGAATAGAGGTGACTTATTAAGTGTGGATGTCTACCTCTTATCTAAGTACTAGTTTCTTCTGGTTTGGCCCATCTCAGTTGTGCATGTCAGATGTTTTGATCTATAGTCTCTTAATATGGCACTCCTTCAGTCAATTACAATTAAATGTTTCTTACTAGTTTTTTTCCATAAGACTTAATCATTTTCATGGAAGATTTAATTATCCATCTTCCTTTCAGGAAAATAAATCTGTTTTCTTGACGTTCAGTTAAATTAAAGCATTGTGATTTAAATAAAAAAAGAAAGAAAAGTGTAATGCAATTTGCATACTAATCTGAGACTGAATGGAGTACAACCTTTCTTAAGGATGAAATAACCTGTTTTAAAATTAATTAATGCCAGATTGTGAACCCCTTCTCTTTGGTGTCTCTATTGGGTCTGTATGGCCAGGCTTTGGTAGCAGGAAAGCTACAGGGGTGTCTTCTGTGAGAAGCTGCCAGAAGCTTCCCCCATGTCTGGCAGAGCCAATGTGAGTTGACTCCAGAACAGACCCAGCATTGGCCAAAGCCAAGCCAGTCAGGAATGATAATAACATCTCTGTGATAACATATTTAAGAAGGAAAAAAAAGTTTTTGTGCAGATATAATTGCAGCCAGAGAAGAGCAGATTGAGAATGTGTGAACAAGTCTGCAGACACCAAGGTCAGTGGAAAAGAAGGGGGAGGAGGTGCTCCAGACATCGCAGCTGAGTTTCCCCTGCAGCCTGTGGAGGTCAATAGAGGTGCAAAGATCCATCTGCAGCCAGTGAAGCAGCCCATGCTAGAGCAGGTGGATGTCCAAAGGATGCTGTACCTGTAGGGAAGCCTGTGTTGAAGCAGACTTCTGGAAGGGACAAGTAGACCCATAGAGAGAGGAGCCCACACTGGAGTAGGCTTCCTGGTAGGACTAGTGAGCATGTGGGGGACCCATGCTGGAGCACCCTGTGCCTGAAGGATTGTACCCCGTGGAAAAGTGACCACGTTGGAGCAGTTCATGCTTGTGGGATGGACTCATATTGAAATTTGTGGAGGACTGTCTCACACAGGAGGGACTGCACACTAGATCAGGGAAAAGACTTCTCTCACTGAGCTTTGGCAGAAACAACTGTGACTCCCATTCCGTGTTTCCCTGAGCTGGTGGGGGGGAAGAGGTAGAACCTGGGAAGGTGTTTTTAAGATTTATTTTGCTTCTTATTATTCTGCTTGGATTTTGATTAGCAATAAATTCAGCTAATTTCTCAAATTTGGGTCTATTTGGCCTGTGAGAATATTCAGCGAGTGATCTTTCCCTGTTCTTATCTCAACTTTTCAACCTTTGCTATATTTTCTTTCCCCTGTTCAGCTGAGAAGGGAAGTTATAGAGTGGCTTTTGTGGGTGTTTGGCATCCAGCTAGGGTCAACCCACTACCATCATATCAGTCATATTCTTTAAGTCTGAATGTGTGCCAGTATACATGAAAAACTCTTGATGTAAAAAAAAAAAAAAAAAAAAAAGGAAAAAAATTATAAACATGAAAGGAGTTGAAAAGAAAGAAACCTAGGGCTTGTTTCCTTCTTTTGAAGTGTTTATACAATATAAAGAGTTCATATTAGCCTATAACCTCCCTTGCTCAACTTCTTTTTTTTTTTTGCAAGAAAGGTTGTCCATTCCCTGATCAGCCTTGTACCCCTTTATGCTTCTTCAAGCTTCAACTGAATAGAAGGCAGAGTCTTATTTTTCACCTTCTGGTAAACATTTTTTTTTTTGCCTACAGTTTAAGAATAAGAATTGTATGTAAGATAGGGGGTTTTTTTGTATACTATGATGTTGCACATGCACTTTGAGGGCCTTGTTCAGCAAAGTACGAATCATTTTGTTTTGTGTAATGAGTGTACACCTTTCAGCTCAGGGATAATTTGTGCCATTATTACTATCTTGAAAACAATAAAGTAATTTCAGTCTGCTAAGTTCAGATGAATGTATCTTTATATACAGTGGTATAAAAACGAGCTTGGAAAACTGTTTTGTTTTAGAGTTAGTGTCATGTTGTCAGTTTCCTATAAATGTAAGGGTTTTCAGATTTCTCAAGAACTGTTCTAAAACTGTAAATGTTTCCAATTTACACTTACCAAAGACTATAAAGTTTTCTATTTAGAATTAAGTTCGAGGAAGGATCATGACTTGAAAATGAAAATAGCATAAAAGAAAATACAAAAATATTTCTATATGAATTAAAACTTAATGGTAAAGTATAAAAGAAGAATAAGAGATAAAGGGTATTCTTCATTTATATCAATGTGTCAAAAGGCAAATATGAAGAACTGGGATAGGTTGGTCTTCATCAACAGCAAAACTCCCACCCAGCTGTCATTTGCTCTCCCTTCTCAGGGGGACTCAGGGGTAAAACAGGATGAAAAGGCTTGTGGGTCAATACAGAGTCATTTTGTCATGGGGTTCTCCACAAGCCCCAGGAGAATCTCTGCTCTGGCACTTGAAGCACTTCCTCCCCTTCTTTCTTCTCTCACCTTTGTTCTCACAGGGCTGTTTATCACATTTTTAGCTCACTCCTCACTGCCATGGAGCATTTTTCCCTTTCTTAAATACATTTTTCCAAGGCACCACCATCCTGGCCAAAGAGCTCATCTGTCTCCTGTGGTGGGTCCACTAGAGCCAGTTAGAATGGGTTGTGCCTGTACAGGCACATCTGGGCAACTGCTACAAGAATTCATACTAGATCTTTTTCCTTAGAAAATTAGTTTCTAGCACCAAATATAGCTACCAATAAAGAAGACTTCTTTTTCAGAAGTACAACATGGTATACTGTAAAATGGCTTAAAATACTGGATTCAAGACATATTGCTAAAATAACCAAATAGTTCTGATTGTTTTTCACCAAATGATTGATGTTCAACAACATTTTAAAGTTCTATTGTAAGGTTGTCTTGAAACTGCCATATACTTACAGAATGAACTTAAAGTATATTTAAGTGGGATGTACTCAGAAATCAATGGATTTGATCACTTCTTCCTACCTGGAAACCCACAGAAAAAGTTCAAATAATAGAAAAGGAAACTTTATGAACATGCTTGAAAAAGTCTGCAGTTTTAGCCCACAACTCTGTCTCTTTGTGTTTTCTGGATCCTTTTCTGACATATAGCCATATATTTACTGGAAAATACATGCAGTCACTTGAAGAAGGTAAAGTTATGTGCTCTTGGACAGAGCACATAAAATTGAAATTACAAATCTGACAGAAATTCAGAGTGTATTGCAGTCCTGACAATTAAGATACTATTGCATTGAAATTTTACTGTCTTCCCGAAACATTAGGTGCCTAATCACCAAAGAAGTAGTCAAAATGAGTGTAGCATCTCTGAGAACTGACAGAGAATAATACAATCTGCTTAATTTAGGCAATAGTTTGAGTCCTTATATTACCTTAAATGGACTAAGCCTTCTTTCTAGCAATTACTCTTTCAGTTGTAATGAAACAGAAAAATATTTAGCCATAGAGAGATCTTTGATACTTCTCAACTGAATTGACCCCCTAACAATTTTGATGCGTTAATCCTCCCCAACCATTTTACTAGCCAATCAAGTGGCTCTTCTCTGGAAATGAGTGATGAGTGACGAGGAGTAGAAGAAAAAGGCTGCTTTAAAGTTTTTAATTTACCAGGAAGATAAAGACTGATCAACTCCCCCTGCATATCTGTGGAATGCCATAAGCATCATGCCCAGGATATTTCTATTGACTATAAAGAAGATGAATACTAAATGTGAGGTGCCTTTATCCACTTTGCATTTGGTCTGGCTCATGTCTGTCAAAAAGTGAAGCATACTAATAAGCTTTTCTCATAAATGAGTACTGGGGGTTGGAAGATGGGCATAGAAAAGGTTAAACCCACATTTGAGGAGAGTATGTCTAAATAAAGATTGGACAAAACTAATGTCAACTTTTGTCTTGAGAGTATATAGCCAGATATATTGGAATTACAGAATGAAGTGAGGAGCTAGTAACACGAAATCTGTCTAAAGAGCAAAAGGAGCAGATTTTAGGTTTTGGCCATAGCTGCATTTGGCTACTGCTAGATTTAAAAACAGGAGCAATACAATGAAATCTGAGACAAAAGAGCAGAATGTCACTGCTGCACAGATTACCTTCTGGACGGATTTAGTCTCTGGCTGACCAGCTTGCTTTCTTGACTGATATAGTCAGCTGCAACTGAAAACTGAAAGGTAAAAAAAAGTTTCTATACAGGGCATTTCATGGCATGACAGGCAAAAACTCTTTTGCTGATGGGGAGGTGATTTCAAGTCTTCATAGACTTGGATATAATTCTTTGTGTTTCCATGTGCAAACTGGTTGAAGTTGATTGTAAGATTTCTGTTTCAGAGACGAATGCTCCGGAAATTGCAAATGCTCTAGAAATTGTGTCAATATTTGGACAATCCTCTCTCATGCTTTGCCTCTCTTATCAGTTTCTTCTTAGACAGAAATTGAACACACTGAATAAAGAAAATGCACTATTGGCAGTTTGTTCCCTATAAACTCAATGAAAGAGATTCAGCTAATGAGATGACCAGCTAATGGGGACTGCCTTTCCTCTATAGACAGTGGATTTAATATCTAATATAAGTGCATGTGATCCCTAACTGCCTACCTTCTTTATTTTAGAAAATTTTGATTGCTTTCAGAAATAAATGCTTACAATTTATATCCTAAATAGTTTTTATAAATTTGAAATGATGGCCTGAATTCCAAAAATACTAAACAACCAAATGAATT
Organism: Platyrinchus mystaceus; assembly: GCA_035041135.1. Classification (NCBI taxonomy): domain Eukaryota; kingdom Metazoa; phylum Chordata; class Aves; order Passeriformes; family Tyrannidae; genus Platyrinchus; species Platyrinchus mystaceus. Next base: position 59,237,928 of record JAWWLV010000001.1, on the reverse strand, counting down.
AATTGTAAAGTTTTAGTAGCTGAAAATCTTAGTTTGTTATACACAGAGAGAGGAACCTACATGCAAATGTGGATATCCCTCCAGTTCACATTTCAGAGAGACAGGATTATAAAACTCCTTTTGGGAAAAACAAAAAAACAAAGAAGGTAATAGCAAACTTCATTTACTCAAAATACAGTTTAGCTTCTCTAGCACGCCTGGATTGTATTCTGCTATCTAGTAAAAAAATATTTATTCATAATTTATTTTTCACAGAATCACAGAATCATCAAGTTTGGAAGAGACCTTCAAGATCATCTAGTCCAACTGCCAACCTAACACCACCATAACAACCCCTAAACCATATTCCTAAATGCCACATCCAGACATCTTCCAGAGACTCCACCACCTCACTGGGAAACTTATTCCAAAGCCTAACCACTCTTTGAATGAAAATTTGTTTCCTAATATTTAACCTGAACCTCCCCTGGTGCATTTTAAGGTCATTGCTTCTCATCTTTTCACTTGAGACATGGCAGAAGAGGCTGACCTACACCTGACTACAACATCCTTTCAGGCAGTTGTAGAGAGATTGAAGGCCCCCCCAAGCTACCTCAGCTGCTCCTCATAGGACTTGTGCTCCAGACCCTTCACCAACTTTTTTGCCCTTCTCTGGACCTCCTCCGGCACCTCAATGTCTTTCTTGACATGGGGGGGCCCAGAATTGGACACAGTACTCAAGGTGTGACCTCACAGCACTGAGTACAGAGGGACAATCACTTCCCTGGTCCTGCTGGCCACTCTGTTCTTGATGGAGGCCAGGATGCCACTGGCCTTCTTGGCCACCTGGGCACACTGCTGGCTCATGTTCAGCTTCCTGTTGACCAGCAGTCCCTTTCTGCTGAGCAGCTTTCCAGCCACTCTGTCTGTAGGGCTGGATAGGGTTGTTGTGGCCAAAGTGCAGTACCTGTCCTTTTGCCCTACTGCACTTCACGCTGTTGTTCTCAACCCATTGATCCAGTCTCTCCAGATCCCTCTGCAGAACCTTCCTACCCTCCAGCAGATCAAAACTTCACCCAAGTTGGTGTGATCTGCGAACTGACTGAGGATGCACTCAATCCCCTTGTCCAAATAATTGATAAAGATGTTACACAGGACCAGCCCTAATGTTGGGCCTTGGGTACGCCATTAGTGACTGGCCACCAACTGGATTTAGTTCCATTCACTGCCACTCTCTGGGCCTGGACATCCAGCCAGTTTTTTGCCAAGGAAGGAGTACACCTATCCAAGACATGAGCAGCCAGGTTCTCCGGGAGAATCTTGTGGGAGATGGTGTCAAATACTTTACTGAAGTCTAGATAGACAACATGCACAACCTTCCCCTCATCTACTAAGCAGATCTCCTGGTCATAGAAGAACCTTGTCAGGTTGGTCAAACAGGACCTACCTTTCCTTGCTGGTTGGGTCTGATCCCCTGGTTGTCCTACATGTGCCATGTGATGTGCCATGGAAGATCTGCTCCATGACTTTCCTTGGCACCGAGGTCAGTCTGACAGACCTGTAGTTCCCCAGAACACCCTTCCAACACTTCTTGTATACAGGTGCTACATTTGTTAATTTTCAGTCAATTAGGATTTCTCCAATTAACCACAACATCTGGTAGATATTTGAAAGTGGTTTTGTGAGCTCTTTTGTCAGCTCCCTCATTACTCTCGGGTGTATTCCATCCAGGCCCACAGACCTGTAGGTGTCTAATTTGCATAACAGATCACTAGCCTTTTCCTCCTGGATTATGGGAGCTTCATTTAGCACTCCATCACTAACTTTTAGCTCTGGAAGCTGGATATCCTGAGGACCACCTTTTTTTCTATTAAAGCCTGAGGCAAAGAAGGCCTTTTCCTCTTCTGTTGACACTATGCTACCCTCTGCACCCAGTAAAGGGTGGAGACTATTTTAGTATATTAATAGAATGTATTTATATACAAAATATTAGAATATTTATATAATAAATAGAATCATAGAATATCCTGAGTTGGATGGTACCCACAACTCTAAAGTAAGTGAGCATTGTCTTCTGAAAAATATTAAGAAAAGAACTTTAAAAAGGCAAGTAAAACCAGAGGGATAGTTTTTGAAATCAGTGACCTTATTTAAAGAATAAAGTTTCTCTCTTGGGATCGCTCTTAAGAGGTTTGTTATCCAGAGACTCTACATATGTAAATCAAGCTCAACTAAAGAAAACCAGACTCAAGTAAGAGATATCAAAATACTTATCAAAAAAGTTGATAATAGTTGCTTATTGTACAATAGTTTGTGCAATAATTGTACAACATAAGAAAATGGAGAACATTTTTTGAAAGCTGTTTTTCCACCGTCTCTTGTCATGGGTGCAATAAAGTGTGTGTGGAATAAAAAGTGACTCAGGTATTTGGATTTTAATTTTCTAAACCACATACTAATCTGTTTTCTATGGAATATGAGTTCCTTGTGTTATTTGCATTAAAAATTACTTCCTTATTTCCATAAAATAATTTCTGTTCTTTATCTTTTTCTTTGATACCTCAATAAAGTATTACAAGTATTATGTTAAAAATTGTATGCTTCATATTTAGTGGTTTATATATTTCTTTTGAGTTTGAAAATCATCATGTTACTCTAGATGCCAGTAATTTCAATTGCTTTTTACATATTTTATACCACATGTTTAAATTACCTTGGACAATGAAAGGCTGATTCTGCACAGTTACCAGAATCATGCATTATTCAAGTGGTAGTTGCTTCCACTTAAACTCACTTAAAATAATAATTTTTACTAAGAGCCTTGCTGAGTATGCTTGTTGGCATTACCTGAAATAGCTACAATGATTTCCATTTTCATAATATTTTAGTTTATATTTCCCCAGTTTGGCATTTTCAGATACCAATCATGTTAAAATGCCATGGAAATCTGTACATATACTCATGATCACATATGACCTTGACTGTTCAAGATAAATCCTTATTTAAGATTTTATTACTTATAAATGTAAGTACTATTTCATTTTGGTAGAAATTTCTTAAGGACTTATTCAAAGTCTAGTATTAAAGGGACAAATCTTCTTGAACTCCTGCTAGTTTTTGCTGGGTTGTCATTGAGCACAGATGAAGTAATATATTTTCTAAACAAGTATGCATGTTCTGGAAGACTTTTATTCCTATTTTATTTTCATTTTTTCCAGTTAATATCATTGGCTTCTAAGATATGTATCAGGAGTTAGAGGAAAGCACAATCTTATGATTATAAAAAAAAAAAAAAATAAATCATGAGAATAATTGTGGGTGGGCTGTTTCCTCAGAATCAGTCTTTGGAGGTGGAAGGGATGTATTTTATCATATGAATTTACATGTATAAAATGGCTACACACTTCATATGTCAGTGTCATCATTATCTGAAAACAAATCATATCACTGTATTCTAACAGTTCTGATACTACCATACAGTTCAATGTGGATCCAGACCCTGTTTCAAACAGTTTATATTCTTAGTTTCAGTTCTGTCTAGGAAGGCACTTGACAGAGCTGTTTAATACTGAGAAAACTGTATGGAAGATTTTAAATTTTTAAATAATCTTTTGTTACATTTTATTAATTTCTGCTAATATGATTTTTGAATGTTTCTCATTAAAAAACCCTTCCTTTATGCAATTTCCATATTTTGCGTTGTATATTATCTCTTTCCTTCTTCCAATGTAGTTAATAATAGTGAAAAGTGAAGGAAAGCAAAAGAATGGGGGGAAAAATGAAAAAAATTATGATTTATTTTCTCAAATTTTGTAAAAAAAAAAATTCAGATTTAGAGACAAACACCTTTTTGAACCCCAGAAACTGAAGAATTTCTTGTTCAAAAGTATGCTGTCCAAAAAATATGTTATCCCTGAAGTAAGCATCAAAAGTGTACTAATTCATATTAGGCTTTAAAGACTGTGTTCATCAGTTCCACTAGCTAGATATTTTTTTTCCAAATACATTGTCAACAATGAGATTCCATGACATTTCATGAAAGATTTGGGTCCTGATTCTCAGAGACTTTAAAAACATTCAACACTGAAAATTCTAAATATGGAAACAGATTTGGAAAGAAATTCAGCTCTCCACCTATTAAAGGATCAATTGGGAAAGGATTCTAGAAAATCTGTTACTCGATATTGATACAAAAATATATATAAGAAAGGGAAAAAAAGAAAAAGACTAAAAATAGACCTTGGAAAAACTACCTCTAATTATAATTGAAAAATTCAGTTCCTTCTTGTGCAACAGAATTACAGCATAACAGAGGCATATTTTTATAAACTCCATCAAGAAATGGTTCTTCTATGCTCTAGAATATGTTATTGTACATTTCAGATCAATTTATGTTTGGATGCACAAGATACAAAAAGAACAATTGATGTTCTCATTATCAGTGTGAATGAATTAATAATAGACCAGTTTAAGACCAAGTTACTACACAGCAGCCGGAGATTTAGCCATGCAACTATAGGATGATCTTAACATTTGCCATAAGCCCTTTTTAATGGTACTTGGAAAAATTTCAATCCAAATGGCAGAATTTATAGTCCCTTAGTGTGATTTTGTAACAGAGATCGTAAAGAGTCTGTACATCTAAGCATTAAATTTCGCTCAAAATGTATTTTAAATTTTGCCATAGCAAGCTTGAAGAATGGTACAGTCATTACAAACACTTGTGTCTGGAGTCAGATGAAGGCTAGCAACAGAATGTGTGGTTTCATCTTTGAGAATGAGAAATAAGAGCCAGCATTAGAGCCAGGATTGGACATGTAAGTATCATGTCACAAAGTGGAAGAGTTTTATAACTTGAAGTTAACTGGTCAGTCAAATAAGGAGATAACATTTTGTTATGAAAAAGAAATATTCACATTTCTAAGAGATTGAGAAAGTGAACTTTGAGTATGTATTTCAATTAAGGAGAATGGGTAGGCTCTCTTAAGAAATAAACTTGCTTTGGAGAAAAATGTTAAATAAATACAGACAAATGGAAGGACTCAGAATGGGAGACTTTGTCCTTCAGAATGTTCCTGTCTCTGAGATGTAAGGCATACAAAAAAAGATACTATGAATGGTTTGTTACAGGAATTGTTGCAAGAAAACCTTCCTTTTCAATCTTACTTTAGTAGATTAGAATTAGTGTTTTTTATTCACTTCTTCACCTATGCCTTTATTTTGCTGTCATGTGTAGCAAAACATCACAGTGTCTTTTTGTGAATAAATACCTTTATTTATCTATTTATTATTTACTTCAGCCTGTTCTGGGTTAAGGTTTACTAGGTTCTTTACAAAATGTGCTGTTTAAGTATAAAATTTCCTGATACAAGATACTGAAAGTTTTTGTGTTTTTTGAGAGAGACTGAACAAGTTCATACAGAAGAATTCCATTGAGGATTACTGAAAAATGAAAACAATTTTTGGGTCAAGGAGTTCTTGTATTGCAGACACTTGAAGGCTAGGAAAATGTCTGGTGGAAGTATCATAAAAGGTTGCCTGGTTCTCTGTACTCATCTGCTTTTTATTGTAGTGATAGACATGACATATTATATTCCCAACTAAGCAGTTCATTTAGTCTTTTTGGAGGAGGAATTACCTAAAATAAACAAGCAGTCCTTACCCAAAGATTTGACAAATAAAGAGAGAAGAAGGAGACTTTGAAATTTTCCAGCTCCATAGGACATATTTCGTGTACTCCAAGTGTAACAGCATGTGAATCTTCAGAAGCTACACAGAACAGTCCAGGTAGACAGTTGATACCCAAGGTATCAAAGAAGTGTTTTCTAGTAATCATTGTAATAAGCAAGGCTTATTGTGCAGAAAGGTATTCAGGATCACTGCTGAACCCCCAAAATCCTCAAGAATGTGTTACTTAGGAAAGTGGTCACCTGAATATTGATCCCCTGATCCCCTCAGGAACAATGGTGGAGATCTAGTGGCAGTTTTGTGCTCATCCACTGGTACCCTTTTTCCCCAGTGCATAGGAAAGTGATGCCAGGGGATTCATGGTGCTGTGAGTTCTTAGTCCTGCTATATCCTAGGAGTCTTGTCTTAGAAGGATGTTTGAGAGTGATTCTGGCTATACAGTGAAGCTAAAACACTCATAAGTTTTTCCCAGTCTTTACAACAAAGTGATATTTTTTCTGGATAATTCATACAGTAATCTTGTGAAGCAGCTGTATATTCACCAGACGCAGTCTGAGCTGTATGCTCAGTGGTGAAACCTCACAACTATAAGATATTCTCTTCTTCTGAAAAATGCTCATATCTGTAGAAATAAGACTGTTGCTGAGTAAAAGGTATGAAAGCTTCAATCATATACAGGGTTTATATGACATTAAAACCCCTAAAACCTTGATAGGTCTGATAGCTAACCCTGACAGGCCCAAGTGGCTTGAGAAAAACCTCTCATAACCAAATTCTTTCATATGAGCAGTTCAATTTCCATTTCCTAGCTCCAGGGCAATTTTCTTAACCAAGACTTTCATCAGACCTTTGGCTTTATGTGGCAAAGGAATCCAACTAAGTGGAGTTTCTTGCAGAACAGAGACATGAAACTTTACTTACCTCAGGAGAAAGGCACTTATATCTTAGAAGAATGAAGTGCGAAGCAATCATGTAGCAGCAGATTTTACTCAAAACCTAACAGCTATATGACCTGTAGAAGTATATGCTTTTAAAAACATGTTCAGCTTAAGACAATGTTCTACCATTTTGTGTTCAAATCTTTAAGACAGCAAGAACAAAATAAAATGATGGAGAAAATAATGTTCAAATGCTAATTTGCCAAAAAAAACCAAAAAACAAACAAATAAAACCCCCCAAACCTCAAACTCTGAGTCAGTAGCTCAAATTTTAATATTTTTATAATAGTCTTCTACTAGTATCTGGATATATGAGAACATTACAACTGTGATTAAGCATTATTTGTTTTGTTACTATGCCACAGAGTTCTTTCCTTTGTAAAGTTAATACAAATCATATGAAACATAGCACATTAAAGTTTTTCTTACTTATTCTGAGGTCAACACAAATTACAAATGAGAATCTTAGGTTAGACCTGTAAATCTTTTTGTTCCTGCTCCTGGATTTAAAATGCAAGAAAAGGAAAATTTGGTACTCTAGAGAATGGAATGGAAATTGAGAGAAAACACAGTTAATTTACTTGGTAGTTCTGTAAGAAGCAAAAACATATAGTTATTAAAAAGACTTAAATAATGTACAGATTATGTTGGAAATATAGTACCATCAGTAACAGTTGAAATATCAAGGTATTAATTAGATTCAAATCATGTCTTTATTTGAAGCAGTGAATATGGCCATTTAACCAGCAACTTTGGTTGGTGGTTTTAACTAACAAGTAAATAAAACTTATGGGTAAGACAGACAAGGTATTCTTGCATGAGTCAGGGGGTGATGGCTATGTAGCCCACGTACTGTGGACTATAGTAAGACTTCTCATGGATGACTGCTTGCAGTCTCTTTGCTATCTCAAAGAATGATGAAATTGTATTGGGACAGGTATAGGTTAAGATGATTAGGGAATAGCCAACTTTTCATGAAAAGAAGAGATGAAAATATATTGGAAACTGAGCCTGAGAGAACAGGTGATGTTAAACCCATCAGGGATAAACAGCAAGAAGAAAGAGATAAAAGAGATCTGCTTGAGCTAAAGAGCAATATTACCACAAAAGCGAGTATAAATAATAAAGCTAATATTAACAATCTGAAAATTTAAAAAAAAATTTCCTGGAATAGTCTTCTGGTAGGACTAGCAGACAAAATATCCAACTAATTTTAAAACAGTCAAAAGTATCATTTAGTATTGCTGCTTACATCAATATATCATTAAACCTACTGACAATCTCCAAGTTGCTGGGTTTGACAGACACACAGCCCTGAAGCCACTGGAATTTCACACTGTGCAGTAAGACAATGTAAGGCCAGATGGTTAATCATCACATCTCATGGGTACAAAATTATGAACGGAGGAAAAGGACAAGGTGAAAGGTAGTAGGTCTCAATTCTCATTTTCCTTCAGTAGTGAAGTTCTAGCACCTGTGAAAAATCACATAAGAATGTAATTTACATGTTATATTGACAGTGTCTGGTTAGGTCTTGGATAAAAGCTAAACAGCGAAGTCCCAGTACAGATTAGTAGATTCCCAAAAGACACTTCATTGAAATTGTGAACGAGTCCAAAAGCTCCAGAAAAAGCAAAAATGGTGTTAACAGTATCTCACAATCATGGACATATTTCTCATATAATTGTTCACATTCCCCTCCCAGTTTCTCTCATTCACTTTTACACCCCAAATAGTTACACCGTTTTTACTTCTGATGTACATAAATGAATTTCAGAACAAACCCCATTGTTTTTTTCTCATATTTATTACTTAGATTTTTTTGCCCTGCTCTTTCCTGTACAGTTTTGCTAGTGTTCTTCCCTACAGGGCTACCGTTTATGTCTTTCTTCCCATCTTGTTTTTATTTACATCTTTAATTTCTGCTGTTTCTGAAGCTGCTTCTTGATGCATAACTTTGCACAATTTTTTTAGTAGTAAGGGACAGAGAAAATTGCAACTTCCTTCCCTCAGCACACACATAAATGAACTCTCCTGATATTTATCCTGTCACTGTTCCATAGCTCACACATTGCTGTTTAATATACTAACATGCCTTTCTCCAAAAAAAAATGAAAAGTATTTGCATATTAATTATACCTCATCTAGTAAAAATGAAACAAATACCTGTAATTATGCAGAGACACCATACCCTTGCACATTGTTAAATCAGTGATGAATGGAAAAGAAAGCCCTTGAAAATGAATTTGCAGTACATGTTAATTATGTGAGACTCAAACATGTGGTATTGCATTGCATGTGTGGAGAAATCTTTATGACTGATTATATTACTTATACTATTGATAGATGCTCTTAACTGTGCCTTTTGTGCAGCCAGTTCCTGAGATCTGGGTATTAAATGGATTTGATATTTGGACAATGACTCAAATTTTCAACATCTGTCTCCCGATTTCTCTACAGCAAACTCAGGCTCTCAAAAAAATTTGAGTACCTTAAAATGAGACATAAAAAATACAACATAAAGAAGTACAAGTCACCTAATGTAAGAAATATCGAGTGCTGATGAAAATTCATTTTAACCTAAGACTCTATAAAGCTATTAGGGGTTCTACTGGGTTCATAACCTTGAATGTTACTTGGGGATTCGACACTTAAAAGAGTTTTCTTTCTAGACCATGACAGAAAGAAGTTGTACCTCTCTCTGCTCTCATAGCCTAGAAGAAAGATAGAGGTTTCAGCAATTATATTGTGTATTCATATTGCAGTTCTTATTTTGTTTGAAAATATTTAAGCTATGTCTCCAAAATCAAATCCTAATAGACATACTATTTAGAGAGGAACATGAACATATTCTTTGTCTAGTTAAAATATGTCCACTTTGAAAAGAGAAATGCTATGGTAGAAAAAACCAAGAACTGTTTTACAGTCCAGTATGGAGAGTATTTTCTTTCTGGACTTTACAGAAAATATATTCTTCAGTCAACATATGTCTTTTTTTACCTAAATGAGTTCTGGACACTGCAAAAGCAAAGTACTACTACTTGTTCCAGATACAATTTACATAAACTCAAACTAGAACATTTCCACCTGGAGTAAGCACTAAACCAGTAATTTGTGAGTCTCTTTGTGCAATGAGCATGAGATGGACATCTAAAATTTAATTTGCAGAATTTTGAAAGAACGAAATCTTGATGAACTCAAACATTAGCCCTCAAATAATTTTGAAAACATGTGCACCAGAGAACAGCATACTCAGACCACAGGAAAAATAACATTGAAGGTATTTGCACACCAGGGAGATTTCACTTCAGAAATTAGAAAGAAATTAATCACCTTGAAAGGTAAACCTCTTGCCCAACACTGTATCTCCAAACCAAAGTATTCTTAACTGCAACATTTTTGAGGAACTTTCCACTTCATTTATGCTTGCACTTCCCTTTTGAAATTCACTTGTGGCCAAGTTTTTGACAAAGACCATCTACTCTTGAAACTGGATGTTGTGGGGATCCTCTGAACAACTCTGGACTTTCTCTCTGCTGCATGTCAGCAACGTGTGGAAGATGCGGAGTGCCTGGAACTGTTTACTCGGTAGTTTGGTACATCATCAAGTATAATCTAAGTTTCGGTAGCCCTTGAGTCAGTACCAACATTTCATGAAAGGCCAAGAGTGAGGGGCCACATTTTTCTGTAAAGAGCCTCGTCGTGCTGCAGTGGTTTGGTATTTTTGCTTCACCCTTCTCAGTCTCTTCACATCAACTTCACTTTATGAGGTTTCTTCTTTTTGATGTAGTCCCAACTTTCCATTTTCCTCCAATGTCTGTTTTTTGGGTTTTTTGTTTGTTTGGGTTTTTGTTTTCTTTTGTTTTTAAATCCATATATTCATCCCATAGTAGGAAATCAACAAACCCCATATTTTTGTGGTCACATAATTTATTTCTCCTAAGTTATATTTTCTCTTCTACCTATGTGCTCAGACTGGAAGGTCTTCAGAACCCAAGACAACAAAAAAATGTACACTAACATTTATTGGCTACTGAATCATTTCAGTACGTAATAAAGTGGCTACTACTTCTACTACTGAAGTACTCAGTCCTTTTCTATGAAATGCATTTTCTCATCTTTTAAAGAATATGCCAAGATAAGCACATGTCATATAATATCAATTAATATAATATGTGATGTTTAATACCTGAAATTACATGGTTTTGTGTAGGAACAGATGGAAGAGCAGCTTTAAAAAAGGCAGAAAGCAAGTGTAGCAAAAAGGAGTCTGAGAAATGCCAGGAAAGTAAGCCCACTGTTTTGCAAGTACTGAGATGATATCTCTTATAGTTGTATGAATAAATTAAATGAGTTTAATGATCCTGAAGCCATTTATGTGGAGGATATTGATCAAAAATGTGACCATAACTGTGGTATCAGAAAACAATAGATAGTAAAATCAGTAAGATCTGATTAAAGAAGTGATTTTGAACTGTCATAGCACAAATGTTAGTTAACAGCTTATAACTATGAGAAAGCAAATTTGCAATACACCTGCAGAATGAGGGTGTAAGTGCTAAATTTCAAATTTTAAACAGAAGATCTTAAAAAAATAGATTCTTTCTTGTAATTTATAATCAAATATTGTATTATTCAGCCTTTTGATTCTCTTCAAAATTAGCTTGTCAAATTTTCTGAGAAAATTTCCTTAGAAACTAGCAAAGTTGTCAATTAAAGTAATCACTGAAAGAGAAAGAAGAATTAGAATCTCACATTTTGTGCAAATACTTGAATATTTTGGAAGTATAACCTTCTGTGACTTAAAAAAGCAGAAGATTGTTTTCAGTCTTTTTCCCTGGAGATATTTGGTTCATAGAGGAGATTGTTAGAAGTGGCCATTTACTAATGTCTTGGTCTACATTAAAAAGCAATGGGTTAAAGGCAGAAATGGCTCTTTGCCTGTACTGCTTAATAAAAGTGAGTCAAAGACAAACCTCTCTCTTTGAGGCCAAGTAGTTATCAACTAATTTTTATCCACACTTGTCTAGCTGATGGCTAGGCCTTTAGAGAATGTTACAGAAATTCACAACCTTGCCATGAAATGAGATAACAAAAGGCAGTGTATACAGTGTGGTGTCAAGAACTTAAGTTTCCTCTCCAGTTTTCATTGTCAGTTCTGAAGAGATATGTTCCTAAGCAATATAACTTCTTTAGTCACTTTGTGACAGCTGGCATGAGGAGCAGAGATAGATAGGTCCCCAGTTCTTTTATTTAGCAGTTGCAGACATCATCAATTCTGCCTCTGGTTGACTGAGCAAGACATAGCCAATTATTCCTTGCTTTATGCTTGTCCTCCAGGTTCTATGTATAACAGAGATTTTAGTAGTCAATGCTTTAAAGTATATTTAGCTAACTTCCAGTAATTTCAAACTAGGGCTCCAATTCCAGTTAAAACATTATTGCTGGTGAATTAAGCATTCAGAACCACAGTTGACATAGACACCTACTTTCTTGAGCATAAAAAGATTAGGTCTAAAGCATTTATATATTTGCCACTGAAGAGTAAAATGTTCTTGTAGCGGGGATTCATCAGACATCTCTTACAAGTCTACAGATCAGTTGGCCACCCTATCTAATGATAAAAGCAAGAACTTTAATTACTGGCACTGTTGTGACTAGCTCACAAGCAGGTGTCTACAATCTGATTATCTGAAATAGTGCAATGAATCCCAGCACAGAAGACAATTAGTCTGAAATAAGTCATACGGTGTTAGCACTTGGCAAAGCTGACATGGTTGATAGAGACCAGTACAATTTCTCTGAGGATTTTAAAATCTAATAGTGCAGTGAATTCTACCATGCTGTAAGGGATGAGATTCTGTGCCAGGTTGTAAAACCCCAAATTTAGGTATCAGAACCTTATTTCTTCATGGCTGAGATACTGCATGATATCACTCTTCTGGAGTGACAGACAGGATGGCTATGCTCCATGGCAGCTCAAACAGCATTAGATATTTTTTTGTGTGTGTCACAACTGAATCAAAGTTTATTGATCAGGTATTTGTTAATTATTATTAAGCTCAGACACCAAACCATGTGTAGGTATTTTAATGCTCTTATGATCTGCCACAACCTATTTGGCCTTGAAAAAGGAGCTGAGCTTACGTTTTAAGATTGTAATTATAAATAATTTTAAAAATATATTTCTGAATAATAGCGTCAGATTCTCAGAAGTACACACCTCCATTGAATGATTAAAAAAATTAGCTAGTTTTTAATTTAAAATAGTGAATTGTAGAAGTGTTAAATTGCAAACATCTTACTTGAGAATATTTTTATTGAGTATTTTGTAAGATTTTATCTACAATGATGATAATTCACTAATAATATTTAACAGTCATTCAGCTATTGGCCTGTCAAGATCTTTAAAATTTATGTGTATGTGTGTACATACATCTATATCTATATATAGATATAGATATATAGATATATACATATCCTGGTATCTGTTTATATTATTCATGGATAGAGATATATCTATTTTTATAGATATTGAGTGTCTTGGAAATTGTCCTTCTGGATTGTTCCTTTACCAGAAAAAAGGAAATTTAGTGCTTTCCCTGGTTTGATCTGAAATGAAACTCCTACTTCCCCCATTAAATTTTTACAAAATAATTTCAGTGTTGAAAAAGAATCAGATTAAATTCCCTTGAGACGCCATACACCTTTTATTATGCTGAACTGCACTTCAAGCCAAGTGAAGATTCTATTGAAATAGTTATAAATTATTACTTAGTTTAATTAATTTTTTTTTTTTTAAAAACTGACATTTTTAAAAATCTGACAAAGACTATTTCATTGGAAGTTATGTTTCAGGTGTTTACATGTATAGCTCGTGCACTCACAAACAATCTGAGGAAAGCACATCATACAATCAGATCATTACCATGTAGTGGGTGAAAAAAATAATTTAAAAAAAAAAAGGAAGAAATTGCACAGAAAATATTTGATGAACTTGTGGGGGTTTTTTTTAGGAACAATTTGTTTCCATGAGTATTACAGTAGTAAAAATAGAAATTATAAGGCCACAAGACTTATATGTCACATTAAATTAAAAGTAAAAGAGGACAGTTGGAATCCAAATTAGAAGTCATATAAAAATCAGTTTTGTATTGACATATGCATGCATGAAGCTACATGTCTATTTAAATGGGCCAAATCCAACAGTATGAGGTTCAACAAAACCAAGTGCCAGGTCTTATACTTTGGCCGCAACAACCCTCTGCAGCACTACAGGCTGGGCACAGAGTGGCTGGAGAGCAGCCAGGCAGAAAGGGACCTTGGGGTACTGACTGGCAGCAGGCTGAAGATGAGCCAGCAGTGTGCTCAGATGGAAAGAAGCCCAATGGCATCCTGGCCTGTATCAGGAACAGTGTGGCAGCAGGACCAAGGAAGTGATTCTTTCCCTGTACGCAGTGCTGTGAGGACACACCTTGAGTACTGTGTCCAGTTCTGGGCCCCTCAGTTCAGGAAGGATATTGAGGTGCTGGAGCAGGTCCAGAGAAGAGCAACAAGGCTGGAGGACAAGTCCTATGAAGAGCAGCTGAGGGAGCTGGGATTGTTTAGCCTGGAGAAGAGGCCGAGGGGAGACCTCATCACTCTCTACAACTGCCTGAAAGGAGGTTGTAGCCAGATGGGGGTCGGTCTCTTCTCCCAGGCAACCAGCAGTAGGACAAGAGGGCATGGTCTTAAGCTGCAGCAGGGGACGTTTAGGTTAGACATTAGGAAGAAGTTCTTCACAGAACGAGTGATTGGGAATTGGAATGGGCTGCCCAAGGAGGTGGTGGAGTCACTGATCCTGGGAAGTATTTGAGACTGGATGTGGCACTTAGTGCCATGGTCTACTTGACAAGGTGGTTTTAAGTCAAAGGCTGGACTCAATGATCTCAGAGGTCTTTTCCAATCTAGTTGATTCTGTGATTCTGTGATAAATTATTCTCATATACATACACTTTTGCTTCACATATATTTCTTTTGTTGGAAAATTGAGAACAAAGCATTTAAACTGCTATGGTCACAACAGTAATGCAAATTTGGTATTCCTCATAGAACAGTGTTCACAGAAGTTAAAAAAAATTGTTTTGCTAGCATGGTACTAATGAAGTGTGTGTTGTTTTTTTCAGATTTGTGACCTGCAATTGACTGCAAGCATTGAGTGTTTCTCTATTCAGTGACTGGGGCATTTGTAAAATGTCTCTGTGTGGTTTAATAGGAAGCTAAAGAATTCACTAAATTTCTTTTCTTTACCACACTCTTTTTTTCAAAGAACTTCAGGAAACTTCATTATCTTTATGCCTTTTTGTCTTGATTGATTCAGAACTGCCAGTGAGCTCAAAATTGTTTTTCATAGATGACATACAGAGAGACAGACAGACACATGTAAACATACAAAGATCACTACATGAACTTGTTCTCTAAGAAAACAAGAATAAAACCAGCTCATCAGGTAGATATCTCTGTATACCATATTGCTGTTGATAAAATATGGACATATGTCATTCAGAATGCTTTCATTATACTGTAATTGGTAGGTGACATAACACTGACATCAAGTGTTTTCAAATTATCTTTCATATTTAGACCTTCTATATCCATTTGATAGACAGTGCTGTATTAAACAGTTTCTCAAAACAAAATCAGACTAAAAAGTAGCAGTTTTCTGTCAATATGTACTTCTGGAAATGACAGTTCTAATCTTTCTGTGCCTGCAGATAATGGATGTTCAAAGATTCTTTCATCATAAATGACCTCTAGAAATCTGGATTCTGAGCAGGGAAAGACTTCAAAATAAATAACAGTCCTCTAAGCTGGAAAAAGTAATGAAAATAGTGACCATTACGTTAATCAACTTAAAGGGGAAAAAAAAAAGAAAAAGACAAGGAAAAGGAAGGTATATATTTTCTTCCTTTTTTTGCCATATTTTTTGTTTAAGTATAGTCTTGGTATGACCATCTCAGCTTTATCTTTCAAAGAACCTCATTATATTATCAGGTAGAGTTTTGTTTGAGTCTCAATTTTTCTGAAGCAATGTCCACTTTGTTACCAATACAATTTTACAAAGCTTACAGATTCATACATTTAGCCATAGAGTAATGGGATAACTTCATCAATATATAAAGTCAGCCAAATATTCTGAAGTAGCTTATGGTCAATTTTCAACACAATTAATTTTATTCTTATCTTTTGAGTTATCTTTTTTCCAAAGATGTAGCTTAAAAAATGGTAGTTTTTGCAAAATCCGAAATCAGCAGTATTTTTTCATTATTGGTTTTTACCTGAAAATTCCTTGGTTCATATGCTGGCATTCTCCTGTATCTGGTCTAATAAATTTACACTTATATTAAGAGAGGCTAATAGTACCTTCTGATTTATAAACAGGGCCTAATCATGGTTCAAATAAATCATTAGCAAATAATAGTTTATGTATAATATATGTGAACTCTGAAACAGTTCACAACCGATGAAAAAGATTTAAGATTTTTTGCAAAACTTATTTTATAACCAGTTCTTGTGCTAATTGTGATTGGACTGACATTTCAGTGAAATTGTTTGTGATTCACACTAGAATACTGAAAGCAGAATTTACACTCACATGAACTTATATGCGTGTCCTGGACAAAGGAACTTGAAAGCAGTGCTACAACGTGTTTCTGGGACATGATTTCTATAGGATAGAATAGACAGAAATTCTATTCAGTCAAATCATGTGATCATGGCCTCTCATCTCTAGGGTTTCAGAGAATCCAAAACCAAGGGCTCTTTTGAGATGTTATTCCTTACATTTCCTTTGTGAGCATCATGATTTAAAAAGATTACCTCTCTGTCCTGGAGACAGATACTGTAAGAACCTTCTCTTCTATGAAAGATCCCTGGTCCTTTACTGGGATTGGTGTCAGTTATGAGATGCCCATGAGAAGAGAAAACAGAGTGGAAGTTTTCTAGATCAGCTGTGTGTATCTGGGGAAAAAACCTACAAAAGGTATTGCTTATCTCAGATTTTCTCCTTAACATTTGGATTGCCACAAATTCAAGCTGAAAGGTATTGGGCTGGTAGTCAATGTGGATATGTGCAAGTCTTACAGCACAATATAGATGTGATGAAGTGAGACTTGTAAAAAGAGAACATTCCTGAAGGGAGCTGCACATATCCACACAATCTACCTGCTCAATAGGGTGCCTATGACTTTGCAGTCATATACTGAAGTAAACTCAATGAATAAGTAAATAAAATGCAGAGGATTAATATGCCACTTTAAAAAGTCAAACAGTAGATAAGCAGACGTATTCTTTTTAAAGTACCTGCATCCTCCAGTGTAAAGGTGTGATCTTAAAGTTGCTCTGGCAAAAACAGGAACATTTCCATACCTGATAATTGAACTGGATGAGCAAGTAAGGATTTTTATTAACATAACATGTCTTCAAAAAAGTCTCCAAGCTGTAAAAATCAGAACTGATGGTAAATACATGCATCAACAACATTCATTATTAGTTTTATTGAAACCAAACAGTAGATGTTAAATAAAAATCAATACTTACCATGAAATCAGATGAAAGGCATCACAGTGAAGGGAATTTAACTCATAATCAATGTACCTCTTTAACTGAAAAACCTCAAATGAAATCTGGAAGAGCAGGAGGGCAATAGAACCAAAGAAATGTCTTTATAGTGCACTTCAGAATAGAACTACCCCATTTTGTCATCATTCTCCATATTTTAAAAAAAATATATTTAATCTAGATAGACTGATGACATTTATTATATCATGATAATAAAGTAAGTTTCTAAAAAGGCAGATTTGAAAATTTGAAAAATAATAGTTTTCCTTTTCCATTTATCTTCCCATATTATTTGCAGATCTTTTCATTTTGACTCATACAAGCAGATGAATATCACCAAAGCTTTTAACTCCTTGTATTCTCTAAATATAGGTCATTGCAGTTTGTCTTATTCTGTAAAAGTTAACAGAGGGAACATTACCATTTTACTCCAATTCTGTTAGCCATATGTTACATTCAATGATAGCTATAGCTTAAGGGATGGAATTATTTATGGCATGTTGGATTCTCCTTTATTGTTTTTAATGCTGTTTGTATTAGGTCATGACTAGTTGCCTCATGCGAGGTTTTACTAACATTGGACAGATATATGTGATGGAATATCACTGTGTGGGTTTCTTATTTCTATGAATTGCACTGGAAATACTCATAATTCCTTGATGACTGCAAGTAAAAGGATTTAAACCTAGAGGAGAGATAGTTCTATATGAAGAAATATCATAGAATCATAGAATGGTTTGGGTTGGAAGTGGCCTCAAAGATCACCTAGTTCCAATACCCTTGCCAGGGACATCTGTCACTAGGCTAGGTTGCTCAAAGCCCTGTCCAACACTTCCAGGGATAGAACATGCATAACTTCACTATATGCTCTTGTAAAAATTCCCTCTCCAGCTTTCTTGTAGCCCCCTTTAGGAACTAGAAAGAACTATAACTATTGTTATAAAGTCTACCAGACCCTTTTCTTCTCCAGGCTGAACTACCTCAACTCTCTCAGCTTGTCTTTCTGGACTGTTCCAGCCCTCTGATCACTTCAGTGGCCCTACTCTAGACTTGCTCTAGCAGGTCCATGTCCTTGTTATGTTTGGGACCCCAGAGCTAAACGGAACACTTCAGGTGGGATCTCACGAAACAGGTATAAAGGGGCAGAATCACCTCCCTCGACGTGCTGGCCACATTCCTTTTGATGCAGCCCTGGACACAGTTGGCTTTCTGGGCTGTGAGTGCACATTGCCAACTCATGTATAAATTCTCACTCACCAACACCTCCAAGTCCTTCTCTTCAGGGCTTTGCTCTCACTCCAATCTCTGCCCATTCTGTATATGTACTTGGGATTTCCTTGAACCAGGTGTAGGACCTTGCACTTGATCTTGCTGAACTTCACAAGGTTCACAAGGTTTGCACCGATGCACCTCTCAAGCCTGTGAAGGTCCTTCTGTATGGCATCACTTCCCTCCAGTGTGTCGACTGTGACCCTTAGCATGGTGTCATCAGCACTTCTGCTGAGTGCACACTCGATCCCACTGTTCATGTTATTGACAAAGATTTAAAGAAATGCTGGTCCTTTTGCCTAAAAGGCTGCAAAGAAAGAAAACTCCAGGCCAAATCAGGTAGGAAGTAAGATAAGCATACAAAAAGGCTTTAATGAGCCCCCAGGCTTCCAGGAATACCACCATGGCACACTCCTGAACATTGGTGTTTACAACTTTTATAATGATTTCCATCCAGTCCCCATCTGGCCGCCGCCCCAGTTCTGCCCCCCGACACGCCTTCCAGGAATTGAGTCTGGGGGAGTTTTGGGACCCCCTCTTCTTCATCTTCATCTTCCTCAGGG